>VZSV01000088.1:149919-174195 GCA_013398735.1 Nothocercus julius
CCGCCGCGGCCGCCATGTCGTCCCTGAGGGACGCGGGCCCCGAGCTGCGCGGCTACTTCAGGCGCCACAACCTCCTCGGCATCTACGAGGTACCGGCGTCGGCACCGCCCCGGCCCGCCCGCCGACCCCGCTGCCTGGGGGGAAAGGGGAGATACCCCTCCCCCGCCCCGGTATTCCTCAGGGAATCACTCAGGAATACCCCTCTCCTCCCCGGAATATTCCCTCCCACGAATATGTCCCTAAAAAGTAACCCCCAGACTTCAGGAATTAACCCCCTCAAAAGTACCACCTCAGAAATACCCTCCTCGGGAGTACACCCTTGAAATACCCCCCTCAGAAGGACCCCTCTCTGGAATATACCCCCCTCTGGAATACCCCTCCCAAAAAAGTACCCCTCAGAAATACCCCCCTCCAAAGTAACCCCTTAGGAATACCCCACTCAGAAGCACCCCTTTAGATATGCTCCCTCCAGGAGTACCCCCTCTGAAATACACCCCTCGGAAGTGCCCCCTCAGTATTACCACCCTCAGGAAAAACCCCCTCAGAATCCTCCCCCTCTGGAATACATCCCTCAGGAGCAGCCTGTTTGTCCTGGCTGTGATGCTCCTGACCCTCATGCTGCTAAGTGGTGGGTGTTGGGTGGATTTTTGCTCTTCATTTTCCTTTACTGGCATTCTCCAAACAGTTTATGAAGAATTTAAATGTGGAAAGTTAGGTGGAAGGAGGTAATTCTGCACCGGGATCCATGTTTAAACTGGAAATGTGACCACAGTGAAGACAAACAGTGAACTGCTTTGGCATCTCTGCTCAGTTTACCTTAGTTTTACCTGTAGAAATACTTTATTTTTAGATTTCAGGTGGAAATTTGAGTGTGTTCAGGAGCTGGGTACTCTGCTTTGAGCACTGCAGATACTGTCTGAGGTGGATTGAGAACTGGCTGGATGGCAGAGCCCAGAGGGTTGTAATAAATGGGGCCGAGTCTGCTTGGAGGCCTGTGGCCAGTGGTGTCCCGCAGGGATCAGCACTGGGCCCAGTGCTGTTCAGCCTGTTCATCAATGACCTGGACGAGGGCACAGAGGGCATCCTCAGCAAGTCTGCAGATGATACCAAACTGGGTGGAATGGCCAACGCTCCAGAGGGCTGCGCTGCCATTCAGAGGGACCTGGACAGGTTGGAGAGTTGGGCAGGGAGGAACCTCATGAGGTTCAAGAAGGACAAGTGCAGGGTCCTGCACCTGGGCAGGAATAACCCCAGGCACCAGTGCAGATTAGGGGTTGACCTGCTGGAAAGCAGCTCCGCAGAGAGGGATTTGGGAGTCCTGGGTGACAACAAGGTAACCATGAGGCAGCAATGTGCCCTCGTGGCCAGGAGAGCCAATGGGATCCCAGCTGCATCAGGAGGAGAGTTGCCAGCAGGTCAAGGGAGGGGATCCTGCCCCTCTCCTCAGCTCTGGGGAGGCTGCACCTGGAGTACTGGGTGCAGTTCTGGGCTCCCCAGGACAAGAGGGATGTGGAGCTTCTAGAGAGGGTCCAGCGTAGAGTGACAAAGATGATTAAGAGACTGGAGCATCCGTCTTATGAGGAAAGACTAAGCGAGCTGGGCCTGTTTAGGCTGGAGAAGATTGAGAGGAGATCTGATCAATATGTACAAATACCTGAGGGGAGAATGTAGGGAGGATGGGGCCAAACTCTTCTTGGTGGTGGCCAGTGACAGGACAAGGGGTAATGGGTACAAATTGAAACACAAGAATTTCCACCTCCATGGGAGGAAGAACTTCTTTCCTGTGAGGGTGACCAAGCCCTGGCACAGGCTGCCCAGAGAGGCTGTGCAGTCTCCTTCTTTGGAGATCTTTCAAACCCGCCTGGATGCCGCTCTGTGCCCCGTGTTCTGGGTGTCCCTGCTGGAGCAGGGGGGTTGGACTACATGATCTCTAGAGGTCACTTCCAACCTCAACCATTCTGGGATTCTGTGTGATTCTGTAACAGACAGCAGGTCTATTCCTGTCAAAGGTGAAGGTAGCTGTGGACCATATTTCATATTTCACTGTGTTGGTATTGCCTGGTGTTGTTGTAGATGAGCTTTCATGAAACACAAACTTTGTGCAGGACTGGGGGGGCCAGCAAAGTTTGATTTTGGCATTTGGCTTATTATCGATTCTTCCTCACGTTGCTGTAATTTTGTCCCTTTTTACTTCTATTACCTTCTGTCTAGTTCAAAAAATCATCTGTTTCAGTTTCATGAACACACTCAGTGGACAATGCGCAAATGGACCTTTAGGAGACATCTTGGTATTTTTAAGCTACCAAAAATAGACCGAACTTGCAAGCAGCTCTCACAGTCAGATTTCCATGGAAACATTAATAAAGAAATCTTGAACCAATTAGTATAATTACAGAGCAGCATTGCCAGGCAGGCAATGTGTGGGCATCTCTCCTGAGAAGCCTTTTCTTGACTGTTCTTTGCATTTTTAAGCACGGGAAAATGAAAGATAAATTGTACCTGCAAAAGGTTCATTTCTTGATTCAGCACTTCAAAACTAGCTCATATTTACTTTTCCAAGCAAAGGCCATAACTACCTTTGCAATAGCATCAGCATTAAATCAATAACTAAAATTGAAAGAATTAAAGTTCAGATTAAAGGGAATTTTCTTAAAGGAAGAAAATTTGCTTATTTAGCAATCTTTTGAAAGACCTTTTTTTTCTTTCTTATTTCTTAAGGATTGATGCTCACCAGTAACCCTGCTTCTAACCTGTTTCTTTGTTATATTTTTATTGGTTTATATAGAAACAGTGTGCTTGGTGAGATGATAAATGAGATGATACCATCCTGATATTAAGGAACATGAAGCTAAGCCCAAACCTGTGGACATTTATGTCTATTCTGTTGAAAATGAGCAGAAAAGTTACAGTTCTAAAATGGCCGTTTGCTGCGGGCTTTGTATGATCAGGCCGTGGTTTGGACAGGGCCCAAGCGGAGGAGTCATATCCAGGAAATTTGGGATTCCCTGCTGTGTCTGCTTCTTTCATTCCCATCCGATTTCTCCTTGAGTCTCATCAGCAGATTCACTTTTAAACATTATACAAAAAAAGGTAAACTGTAATCCTGCCAACACTTCGTATAGAGAGCCTTTGACCATTATGTCACTGCTATGTCCTTTCTGTTCAATATTAAAATTAAATGTGGGCACAGAGCTGGCTCAAGATTTTTCTGCCATATCACCTGGTTGAATTTTGCCTTAATGGATGACTGGCTAAAGATGGGAAGAGGAAAGGAAGGCTGGGAAGAGGAACAGGAAGGCCGGGAAGAGGAATGGGAAGACCAAGGAGCTTGTCTTGGAATAGCAAAGCCTTTAAAAGGGCAGCCTGGCTTTCTGCTCTCTCCATCATGGAAAGCAGTAGCTGACAGCCTGTCCTGGCCTCTCTGGCTGTCTTGCACATCCTCTACTTTTCCTCCTGCTTTCTTTCAACGTATCCAGAACAGACAATGTTGACAACCCTTTTGCCACATTTTTACCTCAGTGACGTTTACCATTTATAATATCACATTGATATTTATGCCATGTGTTATGAAATATTTAAACTGTAAGAATGATATAGTATAACTTCAATATCTGCTGACCAACATGTCTTCAGCACTGAAAGTGACAGGCGGGGAAAAACATATTTTTAGCAACAATTTGAATAGCAAGCTTCATCTCTTTCTTTGTACCTTTTTTTTTGTATATTGATACTTTTTGCAATACTCATCGTCATCGTAATGCCTGGAAACCTTAAGTAATTGTTCAGGATACGGTGGTGTGCTAGGTGCTGTAGTGCTGTACAATTTACCAAAACATGGTCCATGCCCAAGGGGTTGTAATGTGGTGATTAATGAGTCAGCAAATAGGCAGAAGGAGACGTAACGACACAGCGAGATCATTACCAGTGATCAGGAAAGGCTGAAGTCACAACATAGCAGCAAAACCAAGGGGTTTTATTCAAGCCTCACACAAAAGACATGTTCTGTGCAACCTATGTAGTTCATTTCTTGTTATTCTATAGGAAAAACAGTATTACAGGACGTGTAGATTCTTGACTGTAGTATTTGGGGCTCTTGGACAAGCACTAAATATTACGAGAGTTTGCAGGAAAACATCAAGTTGTTAACAAAACTGCAGTGAACGGCATGTACAGATTCTGGGTTGCTTTGGGGGGTTGGAATAATCATTGGGTTTTAGTTTTAGGCTTAGATCTGTAATAAATTACTCATGAGTGTGTTGGTTTGTCTAGTATTATGAGTTAGAAGATGAAAATATACAACCACCTCAATTTTTTGGTAAAAAGGGGAACGTTACATATATATAACTTGATTTCTCAAGTATAAAAGGGGTAGGTTTTGAAACTATTTGCTTTGGAAAACCTGATAGACAAGACATGAATGTTTCCTTGTCCTCTAAGAGAAGATTTTTGGTTGTAAACAAATGGAAGTCAGTGACTTAGAAAATGTCTTCCAGCGTAGCAGAATTACTGCTGTGTGTACTGAGGTCTTCTCAGTGATCTGGAGAAAATGTCACGGTTGAACAGTTGAAACAACTTTTTGGATATCAGCATGAAATGTTTTATTTTTATTCCATTGGTGACTGGGAATGACTCTCTATTTCACACATGAATAAGGAGTGAGATATGTACGTGTGTGGGTTTAAGATTGCTGAATTTGTTCAGGAGAGGAGGCACAAATGGTTCTGCCATTACAGAACTCTAATTCGAATGCTGCATAGGTTTAAGACTTTCCCCTTGTGAGCGTCCTGTAAATGAGAGATGAGCTTTTCCAAATATGCTAAAGAGAGGATTTTCAAATGAAAATTGATCCAAACATTTCATTCTAGCCTGGTGATTAGAGATACAGTTGCACTGTAGCAGATTTTTTGATTTTTTTATAATGGTTTGGTAGTTGGTTAACTAGGAACACTAAGGAAAAAACATATTTAAGGTGTAAGTGTGCTTTTTTTTTTAGTTACTCTGTTAAAAGTAAAATTTATAGGTTGAGAAAAATTATGCCTGGACTCCTTCAGATTTCTTCAGCAAATCTGCCCTGATTTTACGCAGTTGTTTTCAGCTTTACTTTTGGCCTAAATATTACAGATGATTACCTGGATGAGGATTGTACAGCCAGATGTTACAACTTCTTTTTCTCGTGCAAGTTTTTAAAAGGAATTCTCAAAGAAGTAAAATAGAGGCTTTGCAGTCCAGTGTGTGTTTGGATGCTTTATATTTATTTATTTATTTATTTATTGGTGAGGCTTTTCAAAGGTAAAACGTTGCTTGTGTTCATTAAAAAAAAAAAAAAGCAAAAGTTAAAATAATAAAAATGGGCTTTTATGTAGCAGACAGATAATGGCTTAATCCAGCAGAGGGAGCAGCTGAACAACCTTGAGATTGGTTTTAGAAACTGTTGCATGTGAATAAGGCCTTTTATGCCTGTATATTACTTGGTAGGGTATTATATGCCATGGATTACAATGATAAATGTTAGGTTTATATAACATTTTATTAGTATAGTCAATTATACAGATATATTATTTTGAAAATTACTTTTTTATTAACATTGAATTGATACTAAGGTTAGAATCAGTGTGTTGCTTAGTGCTGCCAATGCTTAAGGAGTGTAAATTGAAAACTTTTGCCAAAAAAATCTCTTTTCCTGTGCATCCCTGCTATAGTTGCCCATGATCTGTTCCCTGAAGCTGCATTGCAGAGTTACAGATCTTTTGAGTTTGTGCAGCGAATAAACGACTACATTTGCCTACAGTGTCACCATACCAAATGTGCCACAATTGCCTCAGATAGTTCCTGCTTTAAATATTTAAATGCTTTGTTTTATATTTATATCAAACAGTTATATCACAGTAATAATAAGCCAGAATCCATACAGGTATTGGGAAACATGGAAGATATTTCTACCTACTCAGATTAACCAAAAGGCAGTTGTGGGAGCAAGACTGTTAGATTTAAGTGAATAGTGAGTTCACATAGGCAGAAATTTGGTGATGAGCTTGGAGAGGCTGGGTCAGACTCTGCATGGCAACATTTAGACACTGAAAGCAGCTATAACCAGAGGCACCCCCGGCTGTAGCAGGGAGAAAAGTGAGTAGCCCAATGAAAAAGAATCTATAAGTGTCAGAATTGGAAGAAAATCTAAAATCTCAGAGATTATCATAAAAATATTTTTTACATGTTATTTTCCTAATAACAGGCATGAGGAAATCAGAACATAGGAAATTTTTCTCAGGAAAATATCCTGTGCATCAGTGCAGGTTAATCTCTGGTACAGTCATATTTTAATCTTTTTACCAGGTGCAGAAAATTCCAATTTGTAGTTTTGATTAAATATTCTCTGTGGCAACCAGAGGTTGTCTGGTTATACAAAGCTGATGCGAAGTAGCCCAAAAACCCAATACCTAAAAGCAATTTTTTTAAAAAGTTGCATTTCATTTTCAATATTGATTACAAATCAGTTTCTGGTCAGGGTTTTTGCTCAACATACTCTTTAATTCACATGTTCTTCAGTTTTGAATTCTATTTCTTTTTAACTAAATAAAATTATGCAGTCTCCCTATATTTTTTATTTAATGCACAGTAAGAAAATGAAATTCTTAGTAGACAGCAGTACATAAGCACCATGTATTTTATTACTATCCTAAACTCAGTGGTTTTATGTCTGCTACTTGAAATATGGTGATATATACAAATGAAATGTAAGGATAAGTGATAAGGGAAAAAACATCTATTTTACAGTATTTTAAAAGAAGCTACTCGTTGCATTTATTTTTATAGTTTCATATCTTGGATAGTAATTTGCTGTTTCTTTTTGCAGGCTCTGCTTTGTGGTGTAATTGTTATGCGTCCAGAAGATCCACTTATATTTTTAGAAGAAAAAATCAAAGAAATTATGGAAAAGGGACTTGATGCTGGTTTATGGTACATCTTAAAGGATTTTGTGTGTGCTACATGGATCATAATACTGAACTTAGACTTTTTAAAACATGCTAATGATATGGCGTCAGACTTGTAGACTGCAAGTTAAATATTAGTATTCTCTATAGTGGCCTATGCTATTACAAATATAGCAAGACCCGTATAGACAATATCTCCTAAAACCATAAAAATATTTTTCCTTTGGAATCTTTTTTTTTTCTATAGGATATTTAATGAATATGACTTCTACTTAATGCTCCACTTAGTTTCATAAAACCATTAAACCCTTAATGTTGTGGTGATCATTTATGTATTATTACCTTTTACAACTTCATTGTGGTCAAGGGTATATTTACCTGTATGAGCCAGAGGTGCAGTCCTTTCTGTATTGGGTCATTAACTGTGTTATTTCCCATTTATTTTCTGTTCTCTCTGTGTTTTTCACTCTTAAATCACAGTGTGTGATAAAAGACACTGAGGATTTAGTTTTATTTACGCTGGAACTTTAGAGAATATTGTGTTTGGCTTGTGAACTGTGAAGGGAAGTGAGTTTTGGTCTTCAAAATATACTTACAAAGCGTATATAATTACAAATGCCTTCTGAGTTTTTATAAATATATATCATTATAGTTTATTTTTCTCAGTCTCTCAGTGCCTGTTGTCAAAAGAAATAGCTTGATTGGCTTCTAGTTCTTCCATTCTTGAGAGAATAGAGAAAGTATATATGTGTATCCCTAGTTTATTAGACAGAAATCAAGATGCAGTTTTGCTTTAGCTCTGACTATAGTCAGGCCATATGTTCTTGCATGTCTGTCAAGTTCAATCCTGTTGGTGCAGCTCTAGCCAAAGTTACTTCTCCTCTTTTGTTAACATTCACATATAAATGAGTAATTTCATGGTTCATGTGTATTTCAAGTAAATTTATGCTTGTAAGTATGCAGTCTCGGAGGTGCAAATTCTAGTCCACTGATGGTCTTGAATATCAGGACAAGATCTTCGTTTGGTGCAGAGAGAGGAGCAAAGAGCTATTGGTATTTGTCATGGCACGAATCACTGAGAAGATGGAGTGCTGGATTTTTTTTACTAACTGGGCTTCATCCAAGTGTGTAGTTGGATTGATAGGTGTCATGGGTGCAATAAACTTGCTAAGTCAGCCATTTCATTGAGGTGTCAGGATTCAGGTGCAAGAAAACTTTAAACATTGGCCAGAACTTTTGCTAGCATTGTAGTATAAGGAAATAAGAAGAGGAGAAAATAGATGACCAACATTTTGTAGCAATGGAGGTGCCTGGAAGCAAACGCTACTGGGGGAGTGAAAGCTTGGCGTAGGAGAGAGATGGGAAGTCTTAGTTCAGTATGATTTAAATTCAGTTTTATATATAAGTGCTATGCCATATAATTTCTTTAAACTTCTGTTTCATTGGATCTGCTATCACTATTTTTTGTTTTGTTTTGTTTTGTTTTAGTAAGAGACTGTTCTGTTGAGATAATGAAGGCTATAAGTTGGCTCCTCATTGTCAGGAAATTGTCATGTTCAGTGCTGCATTAAAGCTGCTCTGTTTATATGGGAGAAACCTGGAGAAACCTGGAGAGAGAGACTTGGGAAAAAGGAGAATACAACTGACAGTGTCATGGTTAATGCTAGGAAAACCTTTCACTTAATTTCATAGGGCTGGCCAGTGACTACCCATGTGTAGGTGCATTTAGCAGGTACCCAAGGCCCTATCTTGCTTCCATATTCTGTGCAAATGTCACTCTTGGGTGAAGTTTTCAGTAGGAGGAACCTCTTTATCACTGGCCCACTGAAGCAGAGATCTCAGGAGCTCGGTGGGTCCCTATCCACTGAGGTCCATCATGGGGATGGGTAACATCCTTTCAGGGAGTGATGCAGATTTGTGCCCTTGTTGTATCAGCTCTTTCCTTGTTTTTTTTGCAATGTGTAACAGGAAAACAGTGATTCTGCCTAGCACAGTCTGAGCTGTGGTAATTAAGCTTTATTGTTTACTTTGCATTAGTTATGATGCCATTCCTGCCAGTGGAAGACCTACTTGATTTTTCTTTTGATTTTGGTTCTGTGGTAAATACTTTTCATTTCTCTATTTTTCATGGAAGCATAATACAGCATAGTTCTTTTTAATTTACTTGGCTTTTGAGGTTTGTCCTTTTTTAAGGAAACAACATCATTTGCCTACCTACATATTCTATAACCTCTCTGCAACATCAGGAAACACCACTCTAACTGCAGAAAATTTGAAATTAATGTTATCAGTATTAAGATGAAAAACAGAATAGTTTCAGTATGAATCATTTCCTTTCAGATTATACTACATTAAATATGTTAACCTCTGATGTATGCAATATTTCCAGATAGCTTCAGAATATCAACATAGTCATTTGTTTTCATATTTTCTAAACATTTGAAAATGGCAGCCATAGTTAGTTGTAATAAAAGTGATACCAGTCAATCTTTAATTCTAATGTTACAATAATGTACTATGTAACTATATTAAGTACAGAGGAAAGATGCATTTTCTTTTTGTGATATTAGTATAGTTAATATAATTTCTTTTCTGAAGGTACATGTGTATTGATCCTTCTTTACGGACAAATTTGAAGAGGATTGCAGAAACTTACCTTACTGCCCTTTTTGGGCTAGAAGATGAACAGCTGGTAAAAATCTTTTGAGTATTTGTGTTAACTCTATGCTGTGAAAGTAAATTTCTGTGAAGAAGAATCAAATTTAGTTTGAAGTTTGTTATTTTTTTTTTTTTTTTTGTAATGTACACGAGGAATAGGATACCTTACATTTCTTTCTGTTGATGTTGACTTGTATCTTTCAAAAATGATCATTGGAGATGTGCATAGCATGTTGGCATATGGTGGTGAAAAGGAACCTTTTCCAAATAGGGTCCTAATTTTAAAAAAAATCCGTGTGAAAATGAATGCAATTCCAGTTGCATATTTTTTCCATTTATTAGTTTTTTTAATAGACGAATTCCAATAAATATGATCATGAAAATAGTTTAAAAAGAAAGTGAAGAAAGTCTACTAAAATGGAGCACTAACACACAATGACTATTTCTACACTGTGTCTACACTTTGAAATTATATATGCCTGGGAGCATTCATTGTGGCCAGTTACTATGGAATGGCTTTTTTTTATACTGGTAAATTATGTTAGTCTTCAGCACATGGTGTATGTATGCAGACTGTTCAGAGAGGTTGGTTTCCGGATTGTTCTGTCAAACCATGATAGGAATTTTTCTGGAGAAACCTAGGAATGTTTATTTATGTATGCATAAATAAAAATGGATGTATTTAAAATACTCCTGTGTATATAAATTCATACCTCTATATTTTGCTGTACCCAGCAAAACCAGATTCTGTGACAATTGCCATTTTAAATTTAAATTTTAAAGTAGACAGACATTGTTAAATTTTAGAGAATAAATGGTCATATTTATATTCTGTTGTACTGGTCATACTAGAATGAATTACATTTGTCATTACATGACTGTCATCTAATACATGTTTAGGCGGTTCTAAATAAAATAACTTGGTAGAGATTTTTTTGTCACCATTTTTCAAGATATTTTTTTCTAATTGAATATGAGTTCATTGACGCTGTCTACCCTCTGGAACTCTACGCTAATTAATACTCTATAGGATTATTTGTAAGACTTAAAATTATAATTGAACTCTGGTAAATTTGGAAAAAAATGCTGTCAACGCTGACAATGAGTAGTTACACTTAAACATAGTATTTGTGTGCATAAAGGTGTAAGTAGGAAAATATTTTGATATTACTGGTCCAAAAAAAAAAAAAAAAGGTTACCTGGAGAGAACAAAAACTGTTGTGGTAAAAAGAAAGGTGTTGTGTGGCTTTGTAAGCAGACTAAGTTAGTCAGTATGTTGGCATGCAGTTGTGATTTTTTTCTCTTAGTTATCCCTTTGTAACTCTACTAAGTTTTGTCTTCGTTCACTATCATGAATTTACTGCAGTCTTTTTCTGTCAAGTTCCTCTTTAGTAGCCACTCAAATCTTAATCAGCCTAAAATTAAAATGGTTGATTATACAGTGTTTGTAAAATAATGGGTAGAGAAACAAACACGTCTCAGGTTTAGCAAGGAGTAACTATTATTTCTGAGACTAAATTGCTGTTTTCACTTTACACATTCAATGGAATATATTTTCTTTTACAGGAATACTCTTAGAATACAAGACCTTAGACCACGTTTTTATGGATTTTAAAAAGTTCAGACAGGATTATTAAAACAAATATTGGTTAGAATCATGTGATAAATGGTTTACATACTAAGGGTGTGTAAAAGAGAAGAATTTTCACAGAGTAATTCAAATATTTCTTTTAATATTCTTAACTGCTAGAAAGAGTTGATCAATAAAACGGTGCATTTTATGGATAGAAGACTGAAACTCAGTTAGACTGACTTTTCCCTCAAGTAACAAACTGGTTCTTTTTTTATGCTAATTTAGCTTTTCCTTAGTTTTTATGTTTAAAACAGGGGTGTAACTTGATAGCAGAAGTACTCATAACTATAAACAGAACATTTTAGTTGAACAATTTTCTCTCTAAAATACATATTTTAATTTGCACCTGTCCACTTGGCAAATAAAGACAGGACATTTCATATTTGTGTTTGATTTTTAAATGAAATAATACAGCACTATTTTGTGCACTAATGCCATAAGTAATTTGTTTAGATCACTACAGAATTATGTACCAAGGCGTTTGACTTCTACAGCAGAAACTTAAAGAAGTTTTATTTTCGGTAAGTATATGTATTTTACATATAACTCATGAACATTTTAGGAAACATCCTTAAGAAAGAAATTCTTGTGTCATTCATTTTTGTTTTCATTGAACAACTTAATGAAAGAGATTATAAAATTAGATTGTCTGTTTTTACCTTACTTTAGCAATCTTACTTTACCTAAAGCTAGTTAATTCAGGATTTAAGACTGCTCCAGACCTGAACAAACTCAGCTGATGTTTCTGTACTTTGATCAGATCTATTTGTGAGGAACATGATAGTAAACCCAAGAGCTGAAGAATAGTTTGACACCCAGTAAAGTCTAAGTCTAACAGATCCGGGTTCTCTTCTGCTCTTTCTTCAATTTTCTTTGTGAAATAGTGAAATAGAAATAAGTAATTTTTGCTTTCTTTGTTATAAAATTGAATCAAAATTCAGTGATCCTCCTGGGAGAGATCAGATTAGAGATTTAGCAATGCTGTTTCATACCATATCATACAGTACTCATTAATTCTGTTAGAAACAGAATATATATAAATCCTTACTAAAAAGCACAGAATCATAAGTTTGGAAGGGAGGTCAAGATGTTGCAAATGATACTTAGGTCAGTTGTAGGGAACATTTGTCAACCTTGATTTTAGTGATATCAGAGAAGTCTTAGAGACACAACAATCTGTGCAGTTTATTCCAGTGATTCATAATCCTTTCTGCTAGAAATTTTTTTCCTAATACTTGAATTTTTCTTGTTATAAAATGTCTTTTTTTCACTTTTCTACTTGCCTTATATGCCTGGGGCATGGAAGATTTTTCCTGTTCCTTTGCAGCAGCCTTCTGAAGATAGTCTGAGCTCATAGTTATGTTTAGTTATATTAGAAGTTAGATTGGGACCGTATAGTGTTCCATTCATAATTACTTCCAAATATGTTAAATGGAATCTTTTTTAGTCCCAAATGAGAGAGATTTTGACAAATGAAGCTAGTCTTGTAAAGTCTAATTTGTTCAGTAGTCTTTCCAACTAATCAGATAAGGAGACATACTGTATTTTAATATATCAGCAACATGTGATTCATTTGAAATATAAGTTTTTTTTCAGGATCTGATTACTTCTCATCATTTAGCATAGAAGAGAAATGGATTTTTTAATGAAAGTTAAAATTGTTAAAAATACCAAGTTTTTATTCTGTTACTTCCATATTACTTCCATTTATTTCCATAAAGATTTAAAAGTTCTTCCATAATTACAGATCCATATAATAAAATATATCCAACGACATCAGGAATAGGTGATTATGGAAACAGGCAGGTATTTTATTGATCAATAATGTAGACTATTAAGAAAAAAGTAGAAAATGAGCAAAGTGAATTATTGCTGAAAAGTCTTACTAATGTATATTTTGTTGAAACTATAATCAACAAAGACCAACGGAGAAATTTATACTGATAAACTTAACTGTGTTTCACAGTTAATTGCAGTTTGATGGATTTTACTTAATTCAGGCTGGGAACCATACTAAATTTTTCACTGTATTTTAAAATACAGAGGTTGGATAAAATATCATCTACAGAGAAAGAACAATAGAAAGCAGACAGAGCAGAAGATGGCTCTAGCAGCAGTCCATTATAAATTCCAAAAAATAAGAGTAATTATTGAGAAGTGGAACAGCTGGGCACAAATTCACAAAGGAAAAAACATATGTAAGCAGCCTTCATAACTGTTTTTCTAAGACAAAATTACCTTATCTAGAGGAAAATTTTACTGCATTAATTGAATATGAAATATCCTTTTTCTTTCCAGGGAAAAAAATGACCCAACCACATGACTTTTAAAGACTTTTTGTCCCTCTCTTTGCTGTAGATTTGGGCAGGATGCCCAAGGTTGACCAGCTTCTTAATCTTGTGGGAGGAAGTAGTTCCTGGTAGTGCTTTGCTAGGATAGTGCTGCACTCTGCCCTGAAGATTGAGGAATGGGGCTGATGCAGAGCAGGCTTGGGGGATGTTAGGGATGTTGAGTGTGAGCAAGAAATACAGGATGAAGTGGGTCCATTTTCTCTTCTGGGAGGTGGAGAGCACAGTGGTTGGGGTAGAGCTGGACAGATCACAAGAGCAAGAGCCCCAAACAGTTATCAGATTTCCCTAAGCAGTTTTCAGAGCCTTTCTCTTATTTTTTATTCCTTTTTCCCTACCTTCTAAAAACTGCTTTCAGCAAAGGCAACATTTGTTAATCATAAGTCCACAGAAGCATCTGGAATCATCTGGAAGCATCTGGTGGGCACAATTGCACAATGTATTTCCTTCCATGACAAAGCTGGCATGCGAAGAAACTCTGTTCAGTCATTCCTGGCTCTGTTCCTCAGTCTTCACTAGTAGTACCAGTATAATTGTTTGCACTGTTAAATGGGGTACTGGAGTGATTTACAATTTAAAAAGAAAAGTATTTTTTTCTTGAAAAAAATCTGATCACTTTTGCAATCCATTTACGATACTGCTGTCCTGTGGGCACAACCAAAGAACGAGTGATCTGTGGCAAAAGTCCAAGAGTGAACAGTGTGTTGGGAAAAAGGATTAAAGGGATTGGAAATTTCTAAACTAATTTTGCCACTAGAGTGCTATTAGATCCTGCCTAACTAAAATCAGAGCGTGTTCATGTAGATAGTTGGGCTCTCCCATCCAGTCTTAGGAAATTTTGCCTGCCTCCTGAGGCAAAATTTTTTCATCAATAAAAATTTGATGGCATTTTGTATTTGCCCTGCAAGCTTTTCCTCTTTCTGTACTTTATTGACTGCATAGCTTAAAAAGGAATTAAACTGTATAATTAAAGTATGAAGTGTACACTTGCACAGTGTAATTAAGTAATAACATACAATATATTCCCGAGGGCATGTAGCATTTAAGCATGACTAAGATAATAGAAGACAAGTTTAGGAATATACTATCAAAATTGCTTTTTTTGCTGGATTTGAACTACACTGGTATTTTTTTAAAAAAAAAACAGCTATAGATCTTAAAAGTTAATTTGTAGTTTTTTCAGCTGAATTTCAAGACATCTTTTTGTTAAAAATAATAGCTGTGCTAAGTGATGCTGTAATGTACATTTAAAATTTCAAAATTTACATTTTAATCGTTGTCTTTGAATGAGAAGACTGCATGTCACACTTGCTGAGCTTAGCTCTGGTCCGTGACCCAGGATTATGTAGCCCTAATTACTCAAGCAGCTCTTTTTTCTTAAAAATCTCCAGGAAAAAAAGTCTCTGAGTTGTCCTTGCAGCTTGTAATTTTTTACAAGTTAACAAAGAAAGGGTAATCCTAAGTGATGACTTAAGTTTTTTCTTCCAGAAAACTTGTTTCCTCTTATCTTTCCTTGAATGGCTATCAAGAACATTTTATTTCCATTGCCTTTGTAACACCTTTCACGTATTGAAGGACAGTTACAGTATTCACAGTATGCATAGTCTTTTTGCCCAAGAGTAAAAAAAGCTCAATTCTTTCAACTTCCCTCAGAAGTCATGGTTCTTAGTTCGTATTAATTCATAATGAACTTGTGGTCTTTCATAACTCCAAATCTTTATCCATTGTGCTGTATGCTGTATGTTTTTTTGTGCATTTGACATTGAAGTGTAACACTTAGCACTTGTCTTTACTAAATGTCTTTACTGAATTTACTTTCATGACTTTTAACTCCCTCTCTTGCTTTGTCAAGACCGTTTTGAATTTTGCTCTTTGAGTTGCTTACAGTTCTTTCCCTCCCCAGTTGAGGTGACATCTACAGATGGTATGAATGTAATACCTTCTATGCCATCCAAAATATTTTTAAACTTACAAAGTTATATTTTATTTCACTTAGGCCTGTATATATTTTGCTTATTCAAGTCATATGAAATTTCTGTCATTGGTAAATCAAGCTGTAAATGAAAAATATCTTATATGTAACTAATAAAATTAAATTGTGCCCTATTGATGCTTTGATTTCTAGCTTGGAATCCTATTGTAAATGTTTTAATTTTATCTATTATAAAAAGCTGTTATTTACATCCTTACCAAAAATGAACCAAATAACTACTTTATTGAGAAGTAGTTTGGTTACCAATCATTCATCTGGGGCATTTAAATGACACACTTGTTAATTATGGTCCTTTCATTAATTATCATTAAGTATATTTTTCAGTGGCAGCAAGGAGACTACAACAGATTTTTAATAAAATAACTTTAAACGCTGTCTTAAAAGCTTGGCATGCAGAAGCCTGCAGTTCTTTGAAAACAAAAGCCTATTTTGAGGTATGCAGTATAACACTTCTAATATAGTAAGCTCAGTGACTAAAGATTATCACCAAAAATTCCTACTGTTATGGAAAAACTGTTATGGAGAAACATCTGTCTATTAAATGAAGCATTTGACTGTACTGTTGCAAATACTGCTCTTTGCAGTGTTATGGAATTAGACTATTGACTATGGGATCTGGATGTGTTATTTATGAGTTAAAGATTGGTCATATCTTAAGGAACAAAAAAGGTTGTTAAATATTATCAACAATTCATCTATCTTGGGTCATGCGGCTGCCATTCGTGATGGCTGATAATGGTGATGCAGGGTCTACAAGGCAGAGACCCCTCCAGAGCAAGGGGAAGCCTCAGGAACTCCATCCCCTGCCAAAACTAGGAGGTAGCTGTAATGGGGGTATGTGTGACTTCTCAGTGCACAGAGCTGCGCGTGCCCTTCTGGACACCAACCACCCACTTCCCAGCAGTCCTGTCTGGCCTCTCAAAGGGGATGAAGGCTCCTGTCATTTCTGGGCAGGTTTCTCCAAGAGAAGGATGCCACCAAGCTGCAGCATGGTTTCTCTGGTCCTAGAGAAGCCTCCCCACAAAGGGCAGTCGCACAAAGGGACCTCTTACCTAGTCCCGGAAATTATTTGATTGTCTCTAATTTGTAGTGTTTTCTTTCTTGTCCCTCCCATACCTCTTCCTTAATCTGTTTTCTTGCTGGTTTCTTAAAATACCTAAAATGTTAGTCCAGCTAGACTGGGTTAACAAAAGATGTCTTGTTTCTGGAGGATAGCAAGGTATTTTTAAGAAATAATATTCTTGAAATGCTTTCCATTCTCAATACAGTTACAAGTGCTGGTTTGACTTCTGTAGTTAGATTAGGATGCATATAACAAAAATACAGCCAAATCTCTTCAAATATGCACTTTTATAGGCATTTTAGGTGCAATTAAATTACGTAAACAGAGACACTTTGTGTAATTTGTTATGCCCCAGTGTAAGGTGAAGCCAGACCAGACAGGCCTCCATCAGTTCTTAAGCCAATATTCAAGAAGTGCAAGAATTATGTGCAAGTCCTGTGTCATAACTGCCAGTCTTCTGTGGGAGACTAGGATATTGCAGGACATCAGAGATGTCAGTCAAATTGGCTTTAAAATGCATTATTAGGCCAATAATGATGATGATGATAAGTAAATTTAATGGGCCAGGAGGACTCATATTGCTAGCAATGGGTAAAAGATTTTTTTTAAATGGCAAATTATAAAGCTCATTATCTCCATTTTCTATATTCTTTCTTTCCCTCCTGCCCCATTGCTTTCTTCCTTCCCATTTTTTTTTTTTAACTTCTATATTGTGTTGTTACAATTCAAAATTATGAGATGAACCCTAAACTATTTATCCTTGGTAACAGCAGTTACAAATATTCACAGATGTGTAACTATATGGGAGCTTGAAAATATATTGTTAATTTTAGCAAATTTAACTTCCTTTTTTGATAATTTCTAAAACATTTAAATACACTTACATGTTTGAACTTGTGATTAATGTAAACATGTATTTCTCTTGTGCCATTTTTATTTCAGAGTTTGATAAAGAAAGATCAGGAAGGCGGTTTTGTTTCAAATGAAAATCTTTCTTACCGATCTGTTAAATGTAAAGCATCCCATGTACCAGAAGAAGCCCTGTTGCAGGTTTGTTGATATTCTAAAAATAATAATTTCTTATGCCTATTTGATATAGAATGTATATTATGCTTTGTTTCGAAAACTGTGCCTATTCAACAGAAAGGAAGATTTATGTTTTTCTGGTTGCTGTACTTTGGGACAGGTGGATTCTTTGAAGTATAGGAATGCTATTCAGTTCTTCAGTGGCAGCTGATCATATCACCATATTTTGCATGCCCCATCCTGACTTTGAGAAGTTTCTCTGAGCTAAGACCTCAAGAGAAATAGGGAGAATCAGATAGGGAGAAATCTAATTTCTGTTTTGAAATTAGGGAATCTGGAGGATAGGTAGAGGTTGGAACTCCTGATAGAAGCACAGGGGCAGCAGGTAGAAAAACATAAACTAAACACCAGCAGGGAGAGCAGTTTATTTTCTCAATGGCTGAGAAGACTGCAGAGAGATTATGGTGCTCAGGAAGACAGTAAAAGCTGCTAACCAAGAAAGCAAGACAAGGAATAAGGAATCTACTACAGCTTTAGAGAGTGCAAGCTTGTTTATATGCTAACTTGTAAAAAAGGAGGTTGTTCTACACAGAAGTAGGAAACTCTGACCGAATAGGTCTCTTCACGTGCAGGTTGGTAAATATCTGTATAATCAGTACAGCTTAATTTGTAGTAACATTTAGGAAAAGGACATGATTATTAACTAATGGTCATGGAGCCTTCAGTTTTAAAGCCCAGTTTAACTGAAGTCCGTTACTGAAAATAATTGCCACTGAAGCATACACTGGAAATGCTGCTAAAATATTGCAGTGGAAATGTATCTCCACTAATTTAAAATCACAAAAATGAGAAAACGTCATTTCAGCAAAACACGGTGCATTTTCTTTTAAATATTATGGGCCATAGCATACTCAGATTTCAGTTTTATCCTATGAAGTCTAAAACCAAATGCATATATTTAATTTCAAGCATGTGCATAATGCCACTGAAGTCACAGGAGTCTTTAATCCATAAGCTTCTGATAAACCTTGGCCATAGTTTACAGATTTTATCAAACTGGCTTTAATTCTAAATGTCGTCCACATGGATTCCACTGCTGATGCATGTGGTCTTCCTGAATGCGAGATGGATTTATTTTGGCTAGCTGCGTCCTTGCAACTAGTCTATGCTATTTTCTTAATACAGGCTAATTCAGTACGCAAAAAATTTCTACTCTTAAATGGTTCAGCTATGGGCCGAACTTTTTAATAGTAGTACTCATACCTCTAATTGCTAAGATGTTGTGACTGGCTAAGGAACAATCTCCAGTATGAACCTCTTCTTTACAAACTGGCCACTCCAAGGGCTGTGTTCGCCCTAGAGAAGTGTGAATGTCAATAAAACAGCAGGAGAGAGTCAGTTACTCTATGACCAGCAGAATGAACAAAGTAAGATCTACGCTGCCACTTCCTAATGTTCTCATCCCTAATAAGACAGTATCATTTTATGAGTGATTTTTGGACTTTCCCAGTGTGTCGCAACTGAACACGTGAGCCCCCTCAGTGTGAAAGAATCACCCTTGATGTTTCTTCTGTGTTAATCCAATTATCATTATCATGGAATGCAAGTCTTCGAAAGGATGAGGCTTTTATAGAAGGCATTTGTTATTGTAAAAGAACTACACGTTTATGTGCTTTCAAAAATCCTCGTAAATGCCTAGCTGCGTTTTGAACCAGCTAAATTTCCTTTAAAATTAACGTAACCCTAGTAAAGATCCCAGGATTTCATAATAAAAATGTACACCCATAAAAATTCACTTTTTTGATTATTTCAAACAGATGATTATTTCAAACAGATGATTTCAAACAGGAGCCTAACAGAACTATGGGTAAAATGCATTTTCCCTGCATTAAATTAATAATGTGCTGGATTAGGGAATTACACGGGATTTCACCGTTCTCCTTCAGATAAGTTTTATATGTTATATAACTGGCAAAAGTTAAAATTAATATCTACATGGTGTTCCTGCCAGGTTCTCTGTGCATAGTACCCTACAATTACTTTTTTCATTTGCTTGGAAAGAAGTAGAGATTTGTACATTCTGCAGCCACATCTTTTGAGGAGACATAATTAAAAACAGCTATTTGGCAATTTCAGTGGTGTGATGTGAGGCTTATTTTCCTATCAATTCTTGGGGCTTTTAATGGATTTTTAAAATTTTGTTTTGTTGCATCAGCGTGTGCAAACAAGATCTTCGTTGGGGTATTACTGAATGTCGCTTGTACAACATATATTGTGTGTAAGTGTCAGAGTTTGCTCAATAACCAGGGGGTGGCAATGTAGCATTTATGGAAGATTTAGACGCTTTAGCCAGGGCTAGGGCAGAATTACTGAGTCACCTTGGTGTCTGCTTGCAGTAATCAGCAACCATCATCAGTTGTCCAGCTCTGAAAGAAACTCTTCTTGTATCCTGAAGTTGTTCAGGATGCAGTTAGGTATTTAAAACGATCTGAATACCTGGGAATGTTTGAAAATGTTCTAGCCTGAACAGAATGACACTTTGGAAGTGAAGTTTCTGAAATTAATGCTAGTGGCAGGCGTGCCGTGCTTCCTTGGGCGTCTGACAGACACCCCTCAGTATACAAAGTGAGTGTGGCTGTAGTGATCCACAAACCTTGATATCATGTTCCCAGTGATAAGCAGTGGCAGATTTTATTAAATCATCCCTTTTTGTTTCTGTCTTTTAGTGACTCAATTATTATAAATTTCAGCATCACCAAGATAACCTGTACTTTGGTAATCAACACACTCCACACTTGCAATGACAGTCACTCTTTTTTCACTTCTTAGCCATGCTGATTGCCAGAGGGGGAACAAAATTTGATATTACTTCCTTACTTTTCCAAAGCTTTTGCATATTGCTTCTGCGCACAACACTTAAGGCTGCATTTGACTAAAGATTTGTCTTATTTTTGTATAATTTGAGTAAAATCTGGGCATGGTATGCATTCATTTTTCTGGATAATATTTCAAATTATATGCCACATACTGATATAATGAAAAACATTATTTTATGTAGTATTGTATGAAATGTTAAATAGCTGTTATGGAAAAACTGTTCTGTAAAGCACTGAGTCTTTGGTACATTTGCACTCTGACATCTTATTGTTGAGGTACATATCTTAGTAAGTGCTAAAGTGAATGAACATGTATGTTAAAAAGGTTTTCTGTTCAGTGGCATATGAGGGGATTTCATTAGAATGTCATTTTTTTTTTTTTCGTTGACCAGTTGCCACATAAAGTTTAAACAGGTATATTGATGTCAGCCATGGATGTATTGTGCAGTTAGGAAAGTAGGTACATTATAAGCATAAAGTTTTGCTTATATAATAGCTATTTAGGAAAAAAATGGGATTTCATTATCTATTTCTTTCAGATGTTTTCTTTTTTCATTCTTACAACTTCACCTTTTAAGCATTGAGCTCTATATCGGATATTTGCTTTTATATTTCAGCATATGGTGTAGTACTTCAGTTCTCCTAATGCTTGGGGATATGGGAATTTTTGTGAATAATCCTGCTGTCTTCCATAAAATTCTGTATATCCCCTTAGTCTTTGAGACTTAAATCTATCTTACATTTTCAGATGGTTTTAATTTAATACATATTTGCTTATGTAGCAAAGGCATTAAATACTTTTATTGTATTTTCCCTTATTTTATTTTAGTGAGCTTCTAAGCGGAAAAATGGAAAATGTTTGCATTCTACTAGCAGAAATACTGTGTCACACTTGGTCATAAAAATGGCAGGAGAGGAGCTTTTGAAGAAGCTTCACAAATGTTCTTTCAGTTCCTTACCTTTATGGTCTCAGGTTGCTCTACCTGAGATTATCCATCATGACAATATCATTTTGGAATGCTCTGCTGCCACAATCATTTCCTTTTTCAGAATAGTGTTTAGTGACATCAGTGTATTTTAGAATATTTGACTGAAAGAGATGAACTATTGAGATAGTTTTCATATTTTTTCTACCATAATATTGCAATACAGTTTTTAATATATGCATTTACCAAGTACACTAGTTGCATTAAAAAGAACTCTGAGGTACAAACTACCAAAACTCTCTTAACAGGTGACTCAAATGTGAATTTCAAAGTTCTATTCTTAATCTACAGAGGTTTGTTCCAAATTATGTTGTCTCAAATAGGTTTAGGAGAGGTGTTTGAGAAAGTATCAAAACAGATGTTAATACAGATGAAATTAACTGCTGATGAAAAACATCCCTTTCTTTTCCATCACAGCTTGAATTCACACACTTTTAACAAAATCATCTTTTAATTGTCTTTGTTAAGGATGTTAATGACATTCTGATATAAAAGATGTGGATTAAAGTCCTTAGAATGTAATACTTAATTTGAAAATACTTTTTTTTTTTTTAAGGTAGATGAATCTGTATTGTTTACTGCAGTGATTATTCTTATTGAATAGTTTTTAATATAATGTATTTCTGTTTTTTTCAAAGTAGATTTTTCGTTATGTAAATTTAGTTGATTTGGCAAGATGTGCTCAAGTGAGTCAAACCTGGATGCTGCTAACTCAGAACAGTTCAATATGGAGTGATGTAAGTAAAATAATCTCTTTTAATGTTTTATTTCAATTTTGTTCATAAAAAAAGAGTGAAACAAAGAGGAAGGTTATATTAAGCATTATAATGGTCTAGGACAAATTGTTTGGCCCTGAATTTGACCTGTTCTACTCATTCATATTAATAAAAGTAGGAGCAATTCAAATAAAGTTGTCTGTGGTACACTGTTATAAAATCAGCATAACTGAAAAGAGAATTTATCACTAGAGCTTGGCTATAGCCCCCTAATTTTAGTCTAGAAATGTCTAAATTCTCAGGCTAATTTCAGACAATTGTCCTTGTCCTTCAGACAATTTCAGACAATTGTAGTCTAAAAAGGCACTATAAGACTACTACGGAAGGAGAAGGTAAACTCAGTTGCAGATATTCTGAGCATATTTCTTTTTGCTCCAGAGAGAGTCCTGGGGTCCCCAGAGCAAGTGGTGCAGACCAGCTCATTTCCATACTGCTGCAATCCTCGAGTTGTTGCTCATCTCTAGGTCACTCTCAGTGACCAGGTTATTGTGTTGCTTCCTGTACCCTAAGGGCACAAGCATCCCTGGCGCTCACATTTCTCTCAGCTCGCCTGTCTTGTACACGTTATATGCCCGTGCCATCGTGGCCTGCTTGAAGGGTCCCACCTGACATGGCCAGTCTTTGCCTTGAACTTAAAAGGGCCGTCACATTTCTTCTTGCTCTTGCCTTCAGCTGTGCTAATGTGAACTACCTCAAAGCAATCCATTCCTTGGGTGCTGAGGTGCTATCACTAGCAGTGACACCTTGAGCAACGTTACTTTTGCCTTTGTATATCAGAGCTATTACATAAAGCCATTTGTCAGCAGTGCAAAGAAGAGAGCCACAACCAGCTAAGCCCATGGGCAGGTGCAGGCAGCACAGCTGAGCTGAGGACCAAGGGCACGGGCCTGAGTACAACTTCTGAGCCAAGGGAGGAAGCACCTAGTGTGGTTTCTCTCAGCTTTTTCTCACAACTGAGCTGATTTCACACAGGTCTTGTTCAAGATTGCATTGCTTCCCTGTCCTGGAGCTGATTGTCAACTGAGGTAGCTAAAATCCCAGGAGAAGAAGAGGCTGCAGATCCTGTGGGTGCACCTGGAACCCTGGTGGTTGGCACCTCTCTCTCACTTGAGCAGATCCATTTGGGGCCCAGAAAGTAATGAGACTTGTGCCCTGTGAGGCTAAGAAAACCTCTAAGCCTAGCTCTGCCACACTGTTCTGTCTTCTGAGTGGGACACCAGGCTCTGGTTTCCAGGATAAATTCATTTATTTATATTTCGGCTTCTGTGCTGTTTTTGAAACGCTTAGCATCAGCCAGAAAAAACTACTCTCTAGATTAAAAAAAAAAAAAAGTCTTAAACTTTGGATAGACATTACAAAAAATGCATTTTTTAAGCAGAGATCAGATATCCCCAATCAGTAGCTTAAATCATTTAAAAATCTTCTGGTGAAACTAAGGTGATAGATTACATGTTCTTGATATTTTGATATATCAGTAGAGTGGTAACTAGAAAAAACTCATATCTTTAGGATTTTATACGTCTTAACAAAAAGTAAAATAAAATTCAAATCTAACTTTTTTTTTGCAGAAGATATTTCTGACTAGTTATGATTACGGGCAGTGAAAACTAGCCTCAACTAGACTGGCTGTAAAGACTGTAGACAAAAGCTTCCTTTACATATAAGCATTGTTACTCAGATTTGTAGCATTTTTATATATGTAAAAAAAAAGATATATCTGTGTTTTCCAGATTCTGTGATTCAGTGTTTAGATTTTAACAGTGATTTTCATAAAGTTATGTATTTTATACATACTGTTTATTAATACCTGAATTATAAATGAGTTGCTTAATTTTTTAGATCAATTTTTCATCAATAAAGCATAAAGTTCAGGACAAAATAGTAGTAAATATTTTGCGGAGGTGGCGTCCTTATGTATTACGATTGAATCTTCGAGGTTGCCGTTCTCTTCATTGGCCTAGCTTTAAAAGTATCAGTAAGTATTA
>VZSV01000088.1:180983-267849 GCA_013398735.1 Nothocercus julius
AAAGAATTCTTCATAGGCAGATATTCTTACAAACAATCTGTATAGTTAAAAAATGTAAACAATGATTTTTTTTGTGTCAGAGTATCAAATATGTGAATCTACTAACAAAAAAGAGTTTCCTTTATTAGCCTATTACAGTGACAATTACACCATGCTTCTTTACTGTTTGAACGGATTCTTTATGTCGCTCCCATTCCTCATCGTCTTTGTCCAGATCAAAATTTTCTGGATAAATGGGCAGCTTGTCTTTTGGGCACTCCTCATAATAACTTCGGACATATTTTCCAACAGACCATCCTTTGTATTCCTCCGGCATTTTGCATTCTAGGCCGTTGTAATGAACGTTGTAGTGATGCTTCAACCAATAGAAGAGGTAATGAATGTTGTAATCACATCTCCAAGGATTCTCTCTCAGCCACAGTATTTTCAGAAAATAAAGATCTTCCAATACTCCATAATCAAAATTTTGCAAGCTGTTATTTGATAGATCCAGCTCCTCTAAGTTACTGAGCCCTGAGAAAGCAGCTGTCAATGTAAAGACAGTTATTGATATAAACAGTATTGGCATAAAGATTCATTAGACAAACTATGCATATCTGCATCTGGAAAAACATTTTGATGGCTTTAAAAAATAAGTATCCATACATTAATTAAAATGGTTTTTTTGCTGAGCTAAGGACTTCTCAAAAACTGGGCTTTGAAGTGTGGGTTGTATTCTGAAAAGTGTCATGTATCATAATAAAAATGTCAACAGTAGAGGAGTGGTACTGCTGGTAAATATGACCATGCATGAGGATGGTATTAAGAAAGTGAAGCATCAGTGAACTGTTGTTTTGCTTGTAAAACTCTATTGTTGTTGCCATGATACAGAGTATGGGAATTTATTAATCCTGTGACAATATCCAGGTCTGTTATTTTTTATGTATATGTATGTTTGCATTTTTGTGTGTATATAGAACCTTTACGAGGTTTAATAGAAGAGATTCTAATTTTTGTTGCCTTTTTTCCATCTCTCTCTCACCTCTACTTTCATAATGAAAAACCCTAATATGTCTACACAGTAAGCAAATTGCGAATACAATGTTCCTTGAGTTACCCTGCCTTACAGGGTTCTCTGTAGGAGAACAATCATATATAGTAATTTTTAACCCAAAAAGTTTAAAATCCTTTCAGTTTGTCTGTTACTTTAGTATCCAATGTGACTGGAAAGCAACCATACTATATGATACTCTCCAACAGAATTTGCAAAGATATTTTAAAAGTCATTCAACTGTTTAGCCTTTGTGGATCTTATTAGTCTGTTTTTTTTTTATTATTATTCTTATTTTAGCCTTATTATTATTATTTTTTGCACTTGGTTGACTTAGCATTAGAATATGGAAACTGAAATTAGTATCTGTTCTTAACGTCAGCGATTGCTACATTTCAGCAGAGAGTTTGACTGTATGAGTACTACGAAGAGTAAAATTCAGACCAACCTGTTAATTTTTAAATCTTTTTTTTCCCAACTCTATCTCTGTGTGATAGACATAGCCAAAATATATAATAAATAAGACACAAATAACTTCTATGAATATGTAAAATTATTCTTACCAGGATCAATGTAAGCTAATCCATTGCTGTTTAGATTTAATATCTTCAGCTCACTGACATCTTCAAACTCTTTGGCTCGTAGTTGTCTAATTTTGTTGTTGGACAAATCGAGTTTAATTATATCTGGCGGTACGTTACCCGGAACCTTTTTTAAATCTTAAAAAATGAAAAAGAGATGTTTTGCGTAAGCTTTAGATGTTGTTTGCATGTCACAGTTGCTCATCACACAGAACTACCAAAAAATGAGTTGTTTATTGTGTCTCCAGAGATAAATCAGAGAAAGTATCTCAGAAAAATCATGAAAGTGCTTAGTGACTACGTGGGAAAAATACAGGACACTTTAACATTTTTATTTTTGTAAGATCTATTCTCTGATTTGTCTGTAAATGCAGGGTAAGCTCTTTATTATTTGCGAATCATTTGGAAATATATTTATGCTAACTGTGGGAAAGGGCTAAACTGACAGAATGGAAAAGCAAATTTATATTCATTTGACTAATTTTCTCTATCTGTTTTTTCTATTTTCCTTTCATTTCCCTTTGTCAGTCTAGCATTATTTTCTCCTTGTCTTCCTTCATTTCTCCCACTATCCCCGCATTAGTATCATCATCTTCTCTTTACTGCCTATGTAATTGCCATTACCAAAGCAGCTAATATTTGTCTATCCTTATAGCATTCCTTGTAAAACAGTTGCAAAAAGCTTACCGTCTAGTTCACGTTCCTAAGAAGTGCAAACTGTAATTTGCATCGTCTCAGGAAAACTGAAACATGAACTGAATCTCCTGGTTTTATGTTTTCTCAATGAGTCTTCCAATCCCAGGCTTTTATACAAAGGATGGGTGTTATCTCTTGTTTGACTGTCTTTGAATGAAGTCTACAGTAGTTCCTGTTCCTGGTTTCTGTGCCAAAGTCAGTACTGGCAGTGTACATTTTAAATTCTGAAGATGTCAAATGCATCGGGCATTCTCCAGACTAGAGCAACATTTCGGAGACTTCCTGCCTTAGATCTGAATTTCAGTAGAGCTTTTGGAGGAGCCTGCTCTGATCTGCGTGTTCCATGTTTGTGCAGATGTCTAAGTTTAAGGGCATATTTATCAAATAATGCAAATGCAAATAACATTTGAATTTAGAGACCCTGGGAGGTTGCAGTATGTGAATACGTGCTTTTTGAACTGCTTTTGTGAACCTAGATTCTTTTGTGGAAAAGCAAACAGAAGGTACATTTGCATTAAACTTTTTTTTCTTTTCTTAAAAGAAGGAGAATCAAGGACATGGTATAGTTATAATACACTTTTTATATTATATTAGAATTATAATATAGTTTTGACAATTGTAGCATGTCAGAGATCTGATGAGTTAAGAGTAAGGAGTTCTGATTTGAAAAGGAGAATGTACATATGTGGTTTATATATACATATATACATATATATATATTTATATATATATATAAAAACATGTTTTTTTAAGAGGGCTTTCTCACGTGTTTTCTGGCATGAATTGAAAGTTGCTGCCCTGAGGGACGAAGCGCAGGCCCTGCTCCTTTGAGATTCAGCGTACTGCTGCACAGCCTGTCACTCCATCCGCTCCTTTGGGAAGGAAGAGTGGGCTGCAGCTGTGTGTGGTACTTCACTAGTTTCACAGGTGATACACCTTTTTTCCCTACTCTGAAATCTTGTCCAGATAGATCTGAGAAATTTTCCTGCTTTCCCAGGGTTTTGGATGTATGCTGCTCCTATTTCTGGTGAAAGGGTCAATTTAATTGTGCGTCTGCTGCACAGTAATCGTACTCCAAAGAAGGAAGTACAGTACTTTCATCAAAGGGCCACATGTTCAGAAATCCCAGATGTCCACGGGCTGTGTGTATCCATCTGTCCAACATACGCACGGAAGGTCCGGTGTGTCCTAAGAGATGTGGGGCTTGTGCAATGAGCTCGGGCTGGGCCCTCAGGAAGCCCTGGGGTGACACAGTCATCACTTGACCCCAAGGAGGGACTCCCTGTGCCCTCTGATTTGCTCGTATGGAGTGTGAAGTTACGGTTTGTTCCTTACTCCTGAGGACAATAATCCATTTTTTAAAAATGCCATAAAAAACACTGAGGAGCAGACTACACTGGAGGTTTCTGTGAACTTAAAAAGTAACATTTATCTTGCCAAAACTTTCTGAATATATTTGGAATATTTTGGGGTATATTTTGATATTCATCTAATCTTTAGTATGCCACTGAGCAGGAAGGTTGGGAAGGTTCTTTTATCATGAATTATATGATAGGGCTGGTTTTGTTCCCTTGTACTGGTTTCTGGAGCCGTGAGGCGGTGCTGGTAATAATTAAGATCCTGTTTTATGCTACAAGGAAAGGTAAAGGAAGTGAATAGTAACAAAGAAACTCTAGCCAGTACAAAAGCATAAACAAGTAGTAAAAAAGAGATAGCAGCTGCATAGTAACAAAATAAATTAAAAAAAAAAAAAAGAGAGAGAAAAGTGAGGTATCGGAAGAACAAAGTTTAGCTATGAGGAAAAGGGCAAAGCATGGGGGATTTTTTTATGACATACATAACAGATAAACGATGTAGTCAAATCTGAGGTCAGTGATTCTTTGGATATTTTCTCCTTATTCTGATCTCTGAGCTTCTCTCTGGTTTTAGGGTCTGGGAATAAGGACATACTAAGAGCTGGTATATACATTTAAAGTCACTATTAAAATAAATAGAAGAACTGTACAGAAGTTTGGCGAACATTTTACAAAATAAAAGTAGGCAAAACAGATTGCAGCACTCACTCATTGCAAGCTATATTTTGACAAATTTGAGAAAAATCCTCCTAGTACTGTGGCCTCCTCATAGGCTACTCCTGATAATTATTTTTTTAATAATAATGTTAAAGAACAGTTTGCTTCCAGTTTGTTTTGTTCTTTGCTTTGTTTCATCATAGCGTAAAATATGGGAAATATAAAGCATGAATAAATGTGCACTTTTATACTGATATATGCCCCAGCTGAATTTCCCTTAGGGCTTAACTGGATTGTAGGAGCCTGAGATGCATTTGGGGAGGGAATGGAGCCAAGTTTCTGGCTAAAGTTTCTTGAAGGCACTTGAACTTTGAAATGTCTCCTGGGTTCTGAGAGGCACATGCGTTTTTTCCCTCAGTAGAAGAAATCTTGCACAGAAAATGTGAGGATACAGTGCCTCTCCTCTGCCATCAGACTCTGCTGAGGATTGGCAGCGCAGCTCCGGCCCTGCTGCACAGCTCCCAGAAGGGGACTCACAAAAGCCAGTTCTTTTTGCCATCTTTGTGTTCACAGACTGCAAAGAAGGAAAGAGAATCTGTGCCCCTTCTCTCTGCCAGTACAGAGCTCTGGAGCAGCTGTAATAACAGCATCTTTATAGTTGTGAAAACAGAGAAGTGAAGTGCTACAGGAACTTAAGCAAATGCTTAATTTTAGTCTTGTTGATTTTCACTTAATTATTTGTACTAGAACACTTTAGAATATTTGTTTGCAGAATTGGACCTGTAGAGTGGACGTGAAACACTGAAAGAGTTCCTGTTTGTTGCTTGTAATCACAACTATTAGTTAAGGAAAGTCAAGCAAGTGCCAGTGCTGTATTGATTTACTGTAATTAATATATGAACAAATACAGTAAGGGAACTAGAAAATTCATGTAACTCATTCCTTTATAAAGATTAATACAAACCTTTTCTCTTGCAATTCAGGGTTGGTACCGGGAACACATATATGTGGCACAAAGAAGAATCAAATTCTGGTTTCATGGCTTCAGGCTTTTCCTTTCTTATACTTTGGGGGTCCTGCCTTTCCTCTTCACCACAAAGCTGGTCAGCCTTTATCTGCTTTAACTTCTGATTTTTCAGTTCAATCGGATGCACACATTTGGCATAATTCCCCAAATTCCTGTTTGCTGGAATCTGTAGCATTGTAACAAGAGTTTCCAGTTCACAGTTGCAATGCCAGGGATTATCATAAAGACGCAGGTAGTTTAGCATGGGCATGTAAATAAAAACCTCCTCAGATAAACTCTTAATTTGGTTGTGCTGAAGTAAGAGTGTGGTAAGCTTATGCAAACCGAAAAAAGCCTGGCTCTCAATTTTTGATATATCATTCTGTTGTAAATCCAGACTTTTCAATACTGTATACTTGGAAAACATATTATTCTTCAGTGTACGGATCCTGTTTCTTGCGAGCAGCATGTGTTTTAAATCATCAGGCCAATCAAATGATACAAAAATCAATTTTCTTTCCTGGCAATCTAAGTATTTCTCATGAAGATAAGTGTATGTGTCACAGGGGAGACCTGGGGCGTTGCGCTTCACACTGCTAGAGCTTTTCCTTAAGGTTCTGTCCCTTTCACTGTTTCTCAGACTCCTATTCCTGGTCTTTTTAAAGTCAGACACTTTACAGAGAAGAAGTAGTATTATAACAGTTACTACTTGCATCTTGACATTCAGCTGGCCCCTGTTATTTTCTGTGACAGCTGGAACAGCCAGGATATTTGGACAGTCTTAAGCACTGTTGTTCAAATCTGAGGAGGCACAGCTGGGGTATGTGAAATCCCTGCGCTGGAAGAAAAGCAAAATGTTAGAAAAGATAAAGCAGGCATTTCCATCAAGCCTTGAACATAATACACAGCATTCAACCAAGCTCTCAGTCACCGCACTGCTCAGAGCTGCACAGATGTTCTGAAGTATTAATGCCATGTCTCTTTTTTGCTGTTACTGCTGTCTCTGATGCACTGTGATTCACTTGTGATTAAGCATGGCAAATTATATCACAAAAGAACTGGGTTCTAACTGATTTTTAATTGGAGATTCTTGTATATTCAGCAAAAGGGCATGGCATTTAAGTTTGCCTTGGAAGCACAGCTTGAAAGAGGCGCTGGCGGTGGCCATTTGCCACCTTTCCAGCTGTTGGAACACGTAAGGAGAGCTCCAGGGCGAAGGAGAAGCATCCAGTTTTACGTGGCTCCAAAGCAGGCGCTCGCTGTGTGGTTGAGCCCCATTTTATTGCAGCTACCTCTGCTCCTGCCACGCGTGTCCCATGGCTGGTGTCAGGTAGATGAAGTGGCCTGGACGTCCCTGCGACAGACCCGAGTGAGTCTGCAGAAACCCATGGGGTGTCTGAGCACGGGCTGTGCGGCAGGAACAGGTGGTTTTGGCTGTACAGCAGGAACAGGCGGTCCTGGCAGTGCTCTGCTTCACCTCCCCGTCAGGGAGACACCGAATCCCTCTCTGAATGCAGATCAGGGCACAGATACCGTGTCTCCAAAACACCATTGATTTGGGCTCAGAAGCCTTTTCTCTACCCTGAGTAGAACACTTTGTCTTAAATCAACTAATGCTATGTAGAATCCTTTTGAAAGCAAGGCAATTTGTAATTTCTAAATAGATTGGTATATGAGTCTAAGCAACATCTAGACTGTAGGGATGATGAACTCTCAGTGTCTGCAGTTCTAACTCATCACACAAATGAAGCAGACCTGGGTCCTGGGTCGTCCCAGCCCACATGGCCCCTTGTTGCTGTTATCTTTGAAAACCCTCTGAATGGTTTCTCCATTTCATTCCTGTAAGTGATTGTTCTCTATTCAGATTCTATTAATGCACAGTGTGGTTGAGCAGTATTGTATTAATTACCTTATCCCTTTCATGAAAAATTGAAATTTTATTTATTATTTTTTGGAACTTTGGGCTAATTGATATAGATTTATCACGTTTTAATAATTTCCGCCATGATTGGGATCCTCTGTCTTGTTTTGAACAGTTGCACTGTCCTGGTAGGTCTGGCAAAGTGATAGCTCAGCTATCTGAAACAGAAAAAAAAAAATGGAATCTGGAGGAGGAAAGATAATTAGAAATATGTAAATTCTTCTTCCTTTTTATCTTCTGAGTAGGAGCTTGCATTTATTACTAGTATTAATTTCTGCCTTCAAATTGACCTCTATTCAATTATGATACCAAAATGAACAGTTCCTTTCAGCCCTGTTTACAGGCTCACCTGTAAAATGATGACTCTGCCTGAGTTGGTATTAGGGGGAGAGGTATGTAGGAGGTATGTCTTTCCTTTGGCTCAGCAGCCTTCATGATGATTTTAACTGATGAGGATCTTTCGAGTTGTCCAGTTTCTCTCAGCAGAGAGAAACTTCTACTGAGACTCTTCAAAGTGGCATTGAGTGAAGCAACATAACAGGATTTGAGTAAGGTCATAATTTCCATAGAAAGGCCATATAAACCTGTTGTTGACATATGCTGATTGCAATTGAAATGGCATATTTGACTTTCCTTTCTTCATAATTGTCATGTGAAAATTGTCATTTTAACTTTATTTATTTATTGTAACTATATAAACATTTCCAATTACATTTTTCCTATCAGATATTTGCATTTCTTTTTCTTTTCAGTTTAAACAGACCAGTTATTTCTGAGTATTAGGTTGAAGCAGAAAGTGTTACAGCATTTAACAGAGGAGTTTTTGCATCTTTACTTTGGATAATAGGCTAAAAAAATGTGGGGAGTGGCTGAAGGGATGTCAGCCACCTCTCTTTTGCTATTCTGTGACATTTCATAGCTGCAGAACAAAAGAAGGGCTTTCCCTGTAGTTAGTCTGTCTGCTGCACCTCTGCGTTTAATAGTATTTCTTGTGCATCATTAAAGACTGGTATCACAGTATATGGGTGAGAGCGACAGATAAGCCTAAAAAGAAAACCTAATTCTGGCATTTCCTAACTCCAAATTGCTTAGTTGGGTAACTTTCTGGTTCTTTTGGTGACACGAGATCAATCAACTTGCTTCATAAGCCAGTCATTAGTTCATGAGTATAACAAGTGACATTTCCTGTGGACAACTTCGTCCAACTTTGTATTCTACTTCTGGGTTTTTTTTGTGCTTTATTCTAAGTTATCTGATATGGCCTATGGACTGAATCTGTACTGGGATTTCTTAAGTTTCTCTTATAATATGACTTTTTTATTTTTTGATTTTAGGTGAATGTAAAAATTTGCAAGACTTAAATCTCTCTGAATGCCAAGGATTAAATGTAAGTATAACAAACTTTTTCTGCAATATTTAATTTATGGGAAGAAGGAATATTTTCTGAAAAACTTTGGTGACTTTAATACACAAATCATGCTGATATAAAGTGAAATTGTGTTCCTAACTAATTAGTTCTATTTGGCAATGTTACTATGGAGCTTAATAGGATTTAGAGATACTAAGTTAGACTACGGTATAAAGTTGTCAGGATAAGTACATTTTAAGCCTGTGATGTCTCCAAGTTCCTTTATTCCTTCATTCAATAGAACTAGACTTAGCCTCTCAAAATATCTAAATTTCTAGAAATTTGTGAGACCCTTTATGTCAAAGGTGTGTAAGGATTATAAAATCACCATTATATTCTATCCATTCTTTTTCCTAAAACATTTCAATATTTTCTTACTTCTCTTAGCTCTTTCTGAGTTTTTCTCATAGCTGTTCTCTGATGAAATTTAATTGCTTTAATAAATCATTTCTTAGAAATGACACTGATATAGGCATTTTTTTTCTAATAATTAAAATAAAAGTCAGTTTTTTCTGAACATTGTAGTTCTTAATAGGGTAACATAATAATCTGTGTACAGACTTCCTATAGTGTTAAATATATGAACAAATAATTTGGTGTAGTTCAGTTGTCTTTGGAGCAATTTGTATATTCAAAGCATATCCCAGAAATAAAGCAATGGTTCCACACAGGGTTTAAGAAAAACCAAGAATTCACTACAGCTCATGAACTTCACATAAAAGTGACTTAGGATGGTTGGTTTAAAGAGATCAGAACACAGATTTAGAGAGTTACGAACTACAGAAGAACCATAAAGCTCTAATTTATAATACTCAGTTTTGATACTGCATTACATTTATCTTCATCTCTTTGCTATGTTGATATTGTCTTTATTTTCTTGTTCTCACCCTGTTTTCACAGTTAATGCAATTTTGCTTGCTGTATAAGCTACAAGGAAAGCATAAGTCTTTATTATATATATGAGTGCTATTGAATACCACTGTAGAATTCCCTTTATAATAAGTGATCATCTTTCAGTCTTTTCACATGTAATATTTACTACATGAAATTACTATGGCCGGATACTATTTAGAGGCTATGTGCTTCTCAAGGATCTTGTTGGTTTTAAATTCCTGCATCAAGATAATAAATTAAAGAGGACTAGGGCTTGCCAAATTGTAAAGACTCAAACACTGTTACATGATTGCCCATTCTGTTTGACTTTGCTACTGAATAGTAGCAAAGGAGAGAAAGATACTTAACTTGTCACTAAAGAGATAGGCATTTCTTTAGATTTTAGTAATAAAGTTTTCTTCAATTTCCTAAGTGTAATACTTTTGTTTTCATAATGCAGTTCTATGTTTTACATTATAATTGGATGAACTATATGAAGATATAAAAGTTACAAAAGGTAGAAATATAAAAACCTACCAGAAAAGAATCTGAGGGGTATATGAAAAACAAAATGACAAAAAACTGAGCCCAATCTTCCTTGCTTTATATCTTCATTAAAAAACAATCAAACAAAACTTTGAATGAAATTTGCCTGACTAAGTGTAAACATTTTTAGAGATGTATCAAAGGTCTGATTAAACTCATGCTAAGTAAGTGGTGAAATAGTTTAGATGCATCTCTCCCTAAAAATGGTTTTTACTTTCCATTGACTGTAGCTAGGCAGTTGTGCCCATGATGTAGATCTATACTGTACATGTCTGAAGTTTAGTGATGTTGATCTTACCCCAGGTATTTCAGGCAGTTAATTTTCATCCAGGGTAGGGTTGCAGGTCAAGTAGGAACAGTACAGCTCAGAATATATTTAAGTAGTTCAGATGCACGCAAATTTAGCAGAGCCTAATGCATTACCTCATTACTGAAGGGACTGACCAAATTTCTGAACCATTAATTATCTTCAAAAGCTTTAATGGATGAGTGGCATCCAAAAAGGCTGGAGAGAAGCAAGCATCCTGAATATCTTCAAAGAAGGAACACCTACAAAGTTATAAACCATTTTGCCTAATGCTATCATTGGGAAGTAGCACTTCATCAAGTTATTAAATAATCAACTTGTAAACATCCACTGGATAAGACAAAAGGAATGGCCAGCATAGGTTTGCCAAGGATAGATTAGAGAAACAGCTGTCAAAGTCTGGTGTATTTTTCCAGTTCAGTTTGGGATATGGAATATGATGCCCAACAAATCACCTTGCTGAATTGGGTTCAGATTCAAGGGTATATCACTTAGCGGATCTTTTATAGGGCTACCTGAAGTTTCTAAGTTTTTATTCTTATAATTAAACCCAGTTCTTACTTTCACAAGATCACAATTTTCTATTTTCATCTAGTTTTCCTCTTTTCTGTGAAGTCTCATAAATATTTTAGTGAGCTGTCAGTATCATTTGAGTTGAAAGGAACCTTTAGACATCATTTAGTTCAATCTTCCAGTCAGAGTAGATCCGGCTAGATCAGGTTGTTTATGACCTGGTCATAAATCCTGCCTGAGTTTAAGGTAAAAATAAAAGATAAGAGTTAAAAAACAAACAAACAAAAAAGACCAAAAGAAGAAAATTTTGGATGTGGAACTACTGGAGAGAGTCTAGCACAGGGCTGTGAGGGTGATCAGGGGCCTGGAACATCTGCCCTATGAGGAAAGGCTGAGAGAGCTGGGCCTGTTCAGCCTGGAGCAGAGAAGGCTGAGAGGAGACCTGATCAGTGTCTATCAGGACCTCAAGGGAGGCAGTGAGGAGGATGGGGCAGCCTCTTCTCAGTGGTGGCTGCTGATAGGACTAGAGGAAACGGCCACAAACTGAAGCACCAAAAGTTCCACAGGAACTTAAGGAAAAATTTCTTGACAGTGAGGGTGACAGAGCCCTGGCACAGGCTATCCAGAGAGGTTGTGGAGTCTCCTTCTCTGGAGATCTTCCTAACCCGCTTGGACACAGTCCTGAGCCACCTGCTGTAGGTGACCCTGCGTGTGCAGGGGAGTTGGACTATGTGAACTCCAGAGGTCCCTTCCAACCTTAATGATTCTATGATTCTATATCATGTAGATGTACCCCAGCTGACTTTGGACCAGATATGTTAAATTATACCAGTAACACTGTGAGCATGGCAACACAGAGCTAAACCCACTCTCACTGCCTTGGGTTTTGCAGCGTGCACTACATCTTTTCACCTCTTATTGTAACTGGTTTAACTGAAATGTGTCCAAGTGAGTTGCATTCACATGACTAGATTTCACTGTGGACATCTTAGCAGAAAAAAAATCAAGTGATTAACCATTTGATAGTATTTTTAGCTCCTGATTGTTAGCAGAAATATGGTGAGTACTGAGAACTTCACCAACTTCCTGGTTTTGGACCATTCATGGAATCATTTGTATTGAAAGGAACCTTTGGAGATCATTTAGTTCAGCATCCCAATCAATGCAGATTCAGCTCAATCAGGCTGCTTATGACCTTGTTGTAAACAGTCAAGCCCATGTATCTTCAAGGATGGAGCTTGCTCAATCCAGGCAAATTGTTCCAGTTTTTGGCCCCTCTTAGTATGTAATTGGAATTCACTGTGTTGCAGCTTGTGTCTGCTGCATCTTATCCTGTAGCATTTCACTTTAGAAGAGTCTGACTGTGTCTTTTCTATGCTCTCCCATTAGGTAGTTTTTTCAGTCTCCCTGTTGCACTGAACAATTTTGGTGGCCCTCCACTGGAATGGAGGAATGGTGGCCCTCCAAAGAATGTCCATGTCTTTCTTGTACTAGGGAGTCCAAAACTGGACCCAGCAGAGGGGAATAACTGCTTCCCTTGACCTGCTGAGCATGCTTTCACCTTGTTACTTGGCCTTCCTTTTCACAAGGGCATGTGCTGTTTTCCGTTCCCCAGGCGCTCCATTGGACTGAGTAGTGTATAGTATATCCTTGAACTGGAAAGTTAAAATTATCATTCTTGAAGAGAATTAAAGTAGTATCATGCATCTCTTAATATTCTATTTAGAGGTTTCTAGAAGAAAATCACTTTGTTTTATAGCAGTTAATATAATCTGTTCAGATTTTTTTTCTTCATTTACTGTGTTTAGAAACTTCGGATAAATTAATGCAATTATACTTTTACGTACTTCAAGAAATCTTTTTTATTATTCAGGATGACTCAATGAGACTCATATCAGAAGGCTGTCCATCCCTTCTCTATTTAAATCTGTCATACACAGGTATTACTAATGGGACACTACGGCTGCTGTCAAGGTAAGATTAAGAAGAAATGTGGAAGTGTATTTGTTTTATTCTTGCAGGAAACTTTGAGGTATATCTTGTTGCAAAACTCCTTTTGAGAGATCTGCAGAATTCTGCCTGTTAAAAAAATTTACAAAATGGCCCATGTATTTGACTTAGATAGCAATTCCTTTCTCTGTTTCTCTTTCTGTTTCTGCTTTTCTCTTTCTCTTTCATAAATAAGAATATAAGGGGGCCTACCATATGTATTTCCCAGAGTTTTTAGAAGAACATGCTAGTCCAGAATTCCTTTGGCATTTCCAATTTTTCATTATGAGGCCAAACGTTCATAAATTAGGTAAGTTCATAAAAAATGATTTTTGCAAGCGAGGACTGTGGGTAGGTATATTATCTGAGCCAAGTACTTGTGTGACAATTTCAAAAGAAAGAATTATTCCAAACTCTTCCAAAAGGTTATTTGGAGGATCACTCTTCCAAAGTCAAAGAATTTGCATTGTTACAAAGGTTTTAGATGCCATTTCTGTTTTAGATGTATCCAACTATGAGACTCAAATACTGCTTGGTAGGTAGAATTGCTGTGTAAAAAGCTGCTATAAGGAAAAGTGAGGCATCCTGATCCAGGCCAGCAGCCATCACAATGATATATGTAGTTTTTAAAGATAGCTGTACATTGCTTCTCTTTCCCATGAGGAAAACTAACAACTTCCTTTTATCAGCATAAGTCCAGAAGTCTGTTTTTCTTTGACATTTACATAATATATATTGATTTTTGGTTTTCTCCATGCCATACTGGTGCCTTTTATTATGCCAGTCCATAATGTCACATCCTCAGTTTGCTAACAGTTGCTTTTGGCAAAGTTTTCCATTTAGTCTCTCCACTCTTAACGTTCATTTCTTCTTCAATAGTATTCTCATCAGAATCTGTGTTTCCTCCATATTGGCAGGTATTTTGTCTTCTTTAATTTTAATCTATTTCTCTCGGAATGGCTGTACTACAAGTAATCCCAGCTAGTTGTTATGTTTAAGCATCCTGTCAACACCAAAAGTCAGAACCGTGTTTTTATGTGTAGAAAACACCAGGAAAGAATTCTCCAGAGTGGATGATGCTTTCAGCATGATATGTTTAAAATGAAGTGGAAACATTTTTATTGATAAACATCAGAATTTATTTAGTAGTTAATTTACACTTCATTAATAATAAGTTTTCCCAGACACAAATGATACTTTTGATCTAAAACCATGATATACCAGTTGTTATTGAGAATTTTTGAACAAAAGGCAAAGCTCATTGTTTCTGGGATTAGCAGGATGTACAGAGAGTTAATGTCCTATGAAGAATTTGATAGCAGACACATTTACATGCCTTTACAACAGCTTTCCACACGTCCAGTATAAATAAGGCAACTAGTACAAAACACTTAAAGGTGGCAGTGTTGCATTGTTGTAGCATTGCACATAAGTGTTGCCATTATATATTACATGCCCATTACTGGAACAATTCGATAGTGACATATAGATTAGTTGAGCTGAAAGCTTTTTGGTCATTTTGAATGTTCTCATTCTGCTCTTCCATGCAAATATTTCAACCTATATGCTACACAAAACAGTTCATCAGGTTTCACCTCCACAAAGTTCTGAGGCTTAGCCTAGACATAAGTAGCTGTAAGAAATTGATTTTGTCAAATTGCTTTAAAACAATAATGCAATGAATGCCGAATTAATTGAACCAGTCAATCTGACAGAATTCCTGCAGAGTTCAGGTGCAACACAAAACAAGAATTTATAGCAACCTGTGTGCTCATGGTTCAGTTTTAAGAAAGCTGCCACTTTAAGAAAGGCAGGAAAAATCGTGTATTAAAATTCACAGATCATAAAAAAGGGTCACGTGACATATGAGGAAAATCAATGTGTTTTCAAGAGTTGTGGAAAGTTTTGATCAGTCTTCAAATTGCAGAAAGAAGGACTTCCCTATATCTTGTCTTAAGTTGTTTAACCCTGTACAGTTTAAAAAGACTTAAAACCAACAGTTTTAAAAACAAGGTCTTAATTTACTGTCTGTTTTGAGAGTGCTGTTTGGAAATGTCATTCTCTCCACTCCTGTTGATTGTATCGCTAATATGCAAGAAAACTTGTGCTTCTGCAAAGCAGCATACTTATATTTCTGTACTAAATGCGAAAGAAACATTTTCATTAAAAAATTGCATGCCCTTTTATTCTAATATCCATTTTTGATGAACATTGCCTTTCTTTCTTTCTTTTTTTTTCCCCATTAAATACTGTCTTAAGTTTCTTTTTGCATGTGTGTGGCTAATACTTTTCGAAATAGTGCTTTTGTCCAGTTTCCTAACTCTCTCCTTTTTTTTTTTCTTTTCCTCTGTTGAGTCCAAGCTAGCACGTTTCCTCCCTCAATACTGAAAGTACAAAGTCAGCTTTGGAAACTTATGCCACTCCTTAAGCAGTCAACTCCTCCGCTGCCTTTTTTCAAAATGCCTGCTTTGCTGACTTGTGAAACTACACGACTGTATCCCTACAACTAAATGTCTGCCCGTATGTCCTAATTATAGGTTTTGATGGTCTGTATGCTTTCATTTGTGGTGCTTGTGGCATTGCAGCAATTATTTATTCCAGTTAGAAATTTTGTTCTGTGAAATATTTTCAATGTTATAAACCAGATCTGCGGATAGAAGCCTAATTAGATCAGGCTATAGGTTCTTAACTTTTACAGCACGCTTAGATGTACAGAGTGCCATGACTATTTATAGTTTTCTTTCTTTTACCTAATATTTAGTATAAATAAAGAAATGTTTTCCCAAATAACTGATTTAAACTTTAGAAAACATGGGTTAATTTGAGATATAAATATATACTTCACTTTTATCTCACCTTCAGTTTTTTTGTTTTATTTTAATAGCACTTTTCTAAATAATTACATGACTGGTGAATGTCTAACTCTACGTTTATGCTTTTAACGTCCTTTGATAGAGTTCTGGTTTTCATTTCCAGCAGGCATTGCTTGTAAATCAATGGCAAAGTCAGTCCAGCAAGCTCACACTGAAAAGTCTATTCATTTTCAAAAAGTGTGCAGACAGAATCCCAGTTAATTAAAAAAGGGTCCTCTTGCAATTATCTGAGATCTCTTTAAAATCATATTCTTCTAATCAAACTAAATAAAATATATAATAGCACCATTCCTCACTTATTTGCAATACATGGAACAAGGGAAAAAGTGCAGCAGAAAAAGAATCTTTCAAACCTCAGCAAGAAGAGAATCCTATTTAAAACTCAACATTATTCCTTTACATTAATTTTCATAATATTTCAGCTACGGTTTCTTATTTTTTGTTTGATTCTGTAGCATACTTTTGTACTAATTTGTTCTCTATCCTGTTTTTTTTTGCAAAGGAGCTTCCCCAATTTACAGTATCTGAGTTTAGCTCACTGCAGAAAATTCACGGACAAAGGTTTACAGTACCTGGGCTCTGGAAGAGGATGTCACAAGCTCATCTATTTGGACCTTTCAGGCTGCACTCAGGTTTGCACTTCATGTCTTTCTTTAATTCTGTGAAGAAGAGAATCCTTGATAGGAGTGCCTGCAGCCTGCATTCATGGCATGCTGAAGGAGTACAAGCTCTGCAGCAGGCGTTTGAGGGTTTTGAATTACATGACTACAGCTGTTTAAATTATACTGAGAAATAATAGCACTATAGGCTTGGATCATTTCCAGCAAACTGTCAGCTGTTTGAACAACTAGTACTTACTGCATAATGAAAACAGGGCTGGCTTTTGTAGCCATAAATAGACTAGTTCTATCTCCTGATTAGTTAGAATTTTAAATTAGGCACTTTGAAAGGGGAGTTTTGACTGAAATACCAAAAATCAAAAGCCACTGGGCACTGGAGAAAACAAATTTACACCTCATTTACTGGCAAAGAAATCAATTAAATAGTGATCTTGTGTTTCTATTTTCGTTATTTAAAATGTAAATTAAAGTAGTCTATAAAACTGCAATCTAAAAATAGTTAATGTTTTGGATTATTTATTTTACTGCCCTTTTAAAATTTTGAAAAAAAGCAAAATTTCTACAATCTAGTACTGTTTTAGAAAGTTTCAAGCACACATGATATCTTGAACCCTTTTGCAAAAGCAATATAAAATGCTGGAGAGTATGGCAATAATAGTCTGTGACTCCCACACATGTTCCTTTACAGGCCGAGAGTATTCTTCAAGCTACAAAATGCATGTGAAATGATAAAGAGATGGGGCCTAAGGATTCTAATGGTTTAATTTTCCACTTAACACAGCCTTTTTGGAATCAGGGATGAAGGCAGACAAGGAGCAGTCTTGCCCTAACCGCTGTTTGCGCTGAGTGCCTGTTCCTGAGAATCGTGCTGCGAGGACTGGAAGTACTGTGCAGTACCTGTGTGAAATTTGAAATGAGGGCTGAGATTAGTGCAGTTAGGAACTACCTGTGAGTTCCTCTTTCAAAATACTCATAACTGTTTTTTTTATTGCAAAAGCAACATTCCTGCTTGTTCAGAATTGATTATGAGCTGCAAGGATTTGCCTCTACAAAGCGTGATCTAGCACTGGAGAAAAGCAGTCATCATCACACAGGAAAACCACAGTCCTCCCTTTTCCAGAGGAGTGCAGTGGTTTTGTTCATCAACGTATTTGAAAAATCTGGGAGGCTTTCCATAGTTTTCTCCATTTTGTGTTTCCCCTGAATTTGAAATAGTGCTTAATGGTCACAACTGAGTACTTAAGTAAACAATTAAAACCAAATAGAGCATCAAATTGCAAACTGCTGCAGAAAGTGTGTTAACGGGCCAGAATTCCTTTTCTTTTCCTCATTGGATGGGCTAACTCAAAGGGAACTTTTTTAAGGCTAAGGCTTCAGAATTAGCTAAAGAAATATAGTGAAGTTCTAGTATAAGTATTTAAATTATGCTAAACAATATCCACTAGCAGCCTGTTCTCTCCCTCCTTTAACATTACAGTTCTTTTTATATGACTACTTATACTGCCATTGGAACTGTAGTATTCAAACACCTATTTAGAAAGCCTATCTATCATTTGGGTGATTATGTTAATGATTCTACAGGTGGAATCTTTAGGGCCAGAACATTTAAATACTCAGGCAGAAAAGTAGAAAATGAGCACACTCATGTAATGTAGTGCAAATGCAAATGTAGACTATACACTGTTGTAGATCGTAGCAGTCTTTCCTCTGCTTGAGTGTTACTTTGTTTCATGATAGTAACAGCAAATGAATTATAGGTATGAATCTTTTGTATGAAATTTCAGTAATTAAGGTTGGGTCCCTATAGGAAAGATTTTTATGGAAGGTTTTCATGGTATTTCCTAAAAGTATAGAGATTCTATTGTGTCCTGCTCAAAATTGTTGTTATACCACTACAATTCTCAAGGATGTATCTATAAAGCATTAGATCTCTTCTCTGTGCTGCTTCTGAAATGGAATGTTATGGATGGATTATTTCCTACTGTTAGACACAAAACAGAGTTTAAGGAATAGAAAGGATTTGCATGTCATTTATTGACAGACTACATTGAGGCTATAGAGCTAAAAAAGAGACTATGGTGAGAGATTTTTTCATTTAAATTAGAAATTTGAAACTTTTCCAAAAAATTGAATTTTTTAGGGTCTGCCAAGATCTATGGCCTACTGATTTTCAGACTGGAACTATTCTGGCCCAAAGAACAGCCCATGTATTGCTGTAGCTTGCAACAGCTGGCTATGATTCTTAAGAGAGCACAAGCTGGTAATTACTGGGGAGTAACAAACATGACCCTTTCCTCCCTTGACATGCTGCAGTTGTGGGATGCCAGAGGAGCTACTGACAAATGTGGAGGCTGCACCAGCTTGCACCATCGAGAGTTCCTCCAGCTCTGGCTTCGTGGCTGGACTTCTCATGTTGGCAGCTGCTGTTAAATTCTGTCCTCTTAACACATACCAAGCAGCCCAAAGCATAGAAAATTTGAACCATGTTTATGGTTCCCAATTTTTACACTTCCCAATTGTAAACTCATGTAACTGAGGAGTACTTTCTAATAATCGTGTGCTAATCTATATTTTTAGCATGCAGTTAAGAAATAAAATAGTAATTTATGTATTAGATTGGGAACTTCTCCTAGACAAATAATTATTTTGTATATCACAATCACACAATGACTTCTGATCCTTTACAGGAGATGAAAATAGCGCATTTATAGAATGGTCTTATTTAGTTATGCAGCAGTTCTGTAGAATTTTATGGGGTCTAAGACTCATAATGACCTTCAGAGCATCCTGCTTCACAGCTGGTTGTAGAAGGATGTTTAAGCAGTATTTTATTGATCCAGGGCAAAAAATGCAGTATTAAATTCTGTAGGTCTGTTGATGTTGATTTTCTGGGTAAGTTGGCTCTTGAGGCAAATATTAAGCAGGCAGAAATTCCGCATGAGTTGAATAGTATGAGTAATTGTTTTATGAAAACATATGCAAAATTCTGTGTTTCTACACTTTATGTCCAAGAGTGCCTGAAGCGTGCCTAAATAGTTAGTGGGGCTTTAGAAAAGAAACACTGTTCCTTTAAAGCTAAAATGAAATTTAAAGCAATCTGTAGAGTGTCATTATTGGCTGCCTTGAGTTTATTTTTTGGCTCTCATGCAGTAAAACTCTGAATTGCAGCTATTTGTGGTATCAGATTGCTTTGTTAAGCAAACAGTGTTTTTCCAGAGAAAGATATTAAAAGTACTTTAAATTGCAGTTTACTTTACTGCAATCCTTACTGAATCCCAGAAGAAGATATGCTACTTCTCTCAGCATTGTGCAATGTGATCTAATTACATGCTACCTACCATCCATCCTTATAAGAACTGTAATCCCACTTAATTTTAGGCATCTAGCATAAGCTAATGCCAAACTACCTTCATTTTTCTATATAACAGTTAGACAGGGAGAGAAGTCTCCAGAGGTGATCCAGACCTTTTCTGCTTTAACCTGTCTTGGGATATTTCTTGCTTTTCACTTGCTAGGAATCACAATTGTCTAACACAGGCATCTCAGATTCCTAATTTCAGAGGAGTAAAAAAAACAGGTTTAGCATCTGCAGACTATTTTCTTATCATCACCAGTATTACTGGCACCTCCTTGGTTTAGTATTTTCCTACCTTTTTTTTCTGATTTTAAAATCCCTGTTAACTGTAGTTTCTCTTCTGCACGTACCTGAACCCGTTGATGCCCAAATTTTTATCTCACAGTTCAGGATCATGGCTAACATCTTCAAAACAAGGGCCTAAAGCTAGGCTTCTGGGGCTGCTTTTGTTCTTGTCAAAGACAGTGATATTTTCAGATGTTACTCAGAGCAATACATAACTAAACCCAAGATATAGTGCAATTCATGTCCCTTATTTCGTTGTATTTGCATCTGAATTTTAGTTGCCTAGACAGGAGGAATCTTTTTAGTCCTTTTAGTCTTTTAGTGCATCTGTGGTACCCAAGCTAGGTAGGTACTCTGAACTGTTAACACAATTAGTAGAAAAAAATCAAAACAGAGCCCTGTAAGCTCCATACCTTCCTTTGATTAACAACCATAGAAATAGGTTCTAAAAAAACCGAAACATTCATTATGGCATACTTTTGTTAAAATTAGTTCAGAAATGGAACTTGCAGTGTTCACATTTGGAATCTAAGTCTCACAGAGCACCATCCTTTTATGCTAGTTCGTGTCTGTGGCCACACAGTATGTGGATTCTTCCTCTTAAGGCAGGAACTTTTTTTGGTATCCAAAGAAGTTACGCTTTGCTTTTCTTGCCTTCATTTATTTAAGAGAAGGAATCAACACAGCACACTATTTCAGCTCTTTCAAGCTAATACTGAAACACAGCACATCATTGCTGCTTCATACTGCTTGGTTGTGTAGCCTTCTGGATCTCTTCCCACTGTTGTTGTTGAGAAACTTGTTTCTGTAATCTACCCAAGCTGTGGCTTATTTCCTTACTGTTCTTCTAAGCTTATTTTTCAGCACAGTTTGGCCTGAAGTGGCCAAGTTTTATCTATGACCTTCGTGCAAAATTACTGCTGTCCTGGAACAAGGCCCATGCCTGATAGCTGCGTGACCAGTCCGCTCTTCCAGGCCTGTGCATTTGGGAACTGGGAATTCAAACTCCAGAATTCGTTGAAATAGGCTCTTCTCAGGTAGTGTTCCTGCCTAGTGGTATTTGTCAAGCTATTTGATGTCTAAAAGACGTTTTAATAGATCAGGTTCTTATTATCACTGAAAGACAATCTTCTACTCTTTGAAAGTCTTAGAAGTCACATCTCCCCCCTACACTGGCCTTAGTGTTTGTTTGAACAATATGGGACCTCTGTCAACAAGGATCCTCCTAGTTTTAGATGAATTTCAGGCCATGGGAGACTTTCTGCATTTTCATCTCAGCATATCAGTGAGGTCAAAGAATTACCAGAGAATGGAGATTTCTTAGAATGTCCCACAGGCAGCTGCTTGTATGATGGGCACAGCTCAAGTCGGTTTCATATAGACTGGAGGCATTGGCCTGGAGGACTGAAAATAGGATTACATTGTCCTACACCTCCAGAAAGACCAGTAGTGGGTACAGAATTTTACAGCACGGATGACCACATCATATTCTGTCTTCAGACCTAGCACCCACCTTTCCATGCCGCCGTTCTACCTTCTCGTGGTCACTACCAGGTGGAAAAAATATTGACTTCACCACCGTAGCCCTACACTTGTACTGGCTGTTTGGGCTGAGCTATCCTATGTATACTGATGGTCGAGATCCGCCATAGCATCTGCAGATCCTCTGCAGGAGTGTTATCCACAGCAATCACATTCCCAAAGTCATGGTGGGCTCTTGTCCCGCAGACTTTCACAGCAGACAGTTGGAGGAGGTGAGAGTGCCTGGAGTGCACCAGCAGGCTCTGCTTGTCCTGATCAGTTTGTAACTGTATTTCTCTGTAACCCTTCTCTGCAGCCTTCTCCCTGCCACCCCCAGCACATCTCCTGCCAGGATTTGGCTCTTTTTACTTCTCAGAGCTCTTTCTTTATGATCTAGCTGCTTTCAGAACAGCCTCATCCTGGGTTACACAGCTACACAGCATCAGACTCGACCTTGCACACAGACACCTGACAGAGGGTCTTTGATGGAAGTTATATAACTATGTGTTGCCTATCAGCTATTTCCTATGATTTTGCTATTTATAGGGTTATCACTCATTTTGCAGGCACTTACAGATTACTGTAGGGAAAATGTTGATGCTACACTTGTCCTGAGCTTAAATCACATAGGATATTTTGCATCCACGCTGCCAGAGTGCCAGTGTGTGTGAAGATACTGGATATGGATGCTACTTTTAAAATATTAGAATATGTACACCTCTTTGTGTTTTTTCTTTTTTTTTCCCTTTAATGGGACACATTAAAACATTTCCAGATAATTGAGCATCTCAGTACGAATGATTTTAAATATCAAACATATCTCAAGCCATTCCTGTATGTAGTTTTTGTTAGAATTGCTGAGACATAAATGTTTTATTTTTTACTCAGGTTTCAGTTGATGGCTTCAGAAACATTGCCAATGGCTGCAGTAGGATTCAGAATTTGCTAATCAATGATATGCCAACTCTCACAGACAGATGTATTCAAGTAAGAAATTGAGAATAAATGTGTGTTTTGAGAACTTTTCTGATATTTGAGCTGGATTATCCTCTCAACCAAATTTAAGGAAAGTTATACACTTGCATACAGTTTAGGAGAAGAGTTCTCTCCTAAGACACTTTCAAAAAGCTGCTATCTAATTATATTTACAAATCTTGTTAAGAGTCATTTTCAGAAATTTTCAAGTGTCTTTTCTTCTTTTCCCACAAAACTATAATTGAAATAAGATCTCCCAGTTTATAAATGAGAAACCCTTTTTTTTTCTGTGTTGTATGTAACATATGGGAACAACAATCTGCTAATCTGCCTAAAATATGCAAAACTAAGTGGACCCATGGTATGGGAAATTTTTTTTCAGGCTGCTGCAAAAATAGTTGTTGACTAGATCACTGATCACAGATGTCAGCCTTATTTCATGCCTCCAGATGCTCACTTCTTTTTCTTGTGTTCCCAATGATAATAAATACATACGGAATTCAGTGGGTTTTTTTTATTTAGTGCTGACTGTCTGGAAAATTTTGAAAATTATTGTAACTTTGTAAGAAATTATAACATTAGGTATTACATGCAGAAAAAATGCTGATCTTTTGTTTTGTAACATAGCACAGTTATATGATTGTTGTGCTTCACCTTTTTCTCCTTAAAGGCTTTGGCTGAAAAATGCGAGCAGATTATGTCTGTTGTCTTTCTTGACTCCCCACATCTATCTGATACAACTTTTAGAGCTCTTGCTGAATGTAAACTGGTCAAGGTCAGCATTGAAGGTAAGTATAATATTTAACAGAATTATTAGAATAGTATATTTTAAAAATTCATCCAATTCATTTGAAGACAGTAAGAATCCTTCAGCTGATTTTAGTGGCTATTTGAATCGGGACCATGATGTGTCTAATACGTAATTTACATCTTTCTATATTTCAACAGGAAATAATCGAATTACTGATTTAAGTTTCAAGTTGATGAGCAAATGCTGCCCGTACATCAGGCATATTCATGTGGCTGATTGCCAAAAGATCACAGATGCTGGGCTTAAGATGATTGCACCGTTGAAGTATATTCTTATACTGAATTTAGCAGACTGCTTAAGGTACTTAATCACATCCGGTTTTCTGTAAACCATTCTAAGGAATTTTATTAATGGTGATTATATACCTACTAAGTTCTTTAGCACATCTTCCAAAGTAAGTTCTTTTAATGTTAATACGTGTACATCAATATTTAAAAAAATACTTTATGCATGTAGTTTTTTTGCTCCTGTAACATACTATGAAAAATCCATTCATCGCTGAAGAGAAAAGCTCCAAACATTTAAAGAACAATACATCTGTAAAATAATACAAGGAAACTAGAATTTCTGCTTATCTTAGAATTTCTAAAGTCATACTATATTCTAAGGATCCTGCTTTCATATATAGCTGAACTAGTTTTTGTTCTTCTTGATAAAAATGTGATAACATTTCTCATAAATGCTCTGAGAAGTCCTGGAGTGATACCATGACATCATGATGGTAGTTGAGGGGTACATTTGGGATAGCTGCCTGAATTTTCTGCTTTAACATTTGGATGGCTGGATTTTCCAGCCTGCGAGCCAAGCGGCTTCTTGGGGTGTGAGGGTGCGTTCGTACATGTGTCTCCTGTCTGAAATGCTAAATAATTGCTGAATTCCCTTAACAAAACTTTTAAAGCAATTATATAGCTCTTGTAAAGCTGTACTATTTTGGAATACTTTGGCAGACATTTGCAAAAGCTTCAGCCTTAGCAGATTTGTAGATTATAAGAAATCTAAACTTTCTAAAATTTCTCACAATAAAAGACATGCACACATGCAATGCACTGACATGCAATGGATTAAGTGAAACACTTTGAGAAAGAATTCGGGTTAACTCCTCAGTCAATGCATATATGCAGAACTGCTACTACCTACATATGCAACATATCTCTCTTACTTGTGTGTTAGAAGACCATTTTTCTTTTAAATTATTTTCTTAACTTAATGAAGACATTCATACAAATATTACTTACAAATGTTTAACAGGTTTTGGTATTTTCTAGATATGTTTTCCATGCTCCCTTTTGAGGTCTTACCACTTCTTCAAGGGTTGGATTCTAGTGGAAGTTCTCGTAACCTCCAGCAGACTATTTTTCAGAAGGTTCTGGTTTTCAGCAGTTACAAAGAGCATCCTTCTGATAGAACTATTAATTCTTCTGATTCTGTTTTGTTTTTTAAATATAGTTTCTGAATATATCAGTATTATTTTCCCCTTGTCTGCAATGTAGGCTGATGAATCAAATTTATATTGAACTCTAGGGAGTATGAAAAAATGCATACTTTGAATTTGAATATTGCTTCTATTTCTCTTTTAGAATTGGTGATGGAGGTATAAAGCCATTTGTAGAAGGTTCTTCAGGTGCTACCCTAAGAGAGCTGAATTTGAATAATTGTGTTCGTGTCACTGATGCTTCTGTCATAGAAATAGCACAAAGGTACCTAGTCCAGTACAGTATTCTGGTGTAAGTAGCTGATAGGCTTTTCATATATCTTTAATGCTATGGTTCTCAGTATGTTAAAAAAAGGATAAAATCATACAGAAAATTGTGCTAGATTAATTATTAGGCCCTTTTGGCCTTACAAACCTATTAAAATGATCCATCATATGAAAAGGAATTCAACAAGTCTACTCCTAGTAGTGAACACCTGTAGCCAGCTTACCTATAAATTGGGAAATACCTTCTCTGTCTTCCCGATGGCTCACATACATCTTTTGTGTATGCATGCCTTTGGGCACCACGCTGGCTGAACTATTGGCTTACTGCTCGTTTCAATGCTGGAAGAGTTATTTTGATTGTTTACAAAATATGTTTTTAATTCCTTTTTTTTTCTTATAAAACATCTACCTACCAGTGAGAAGGATTTAACATAGTGTTGCTCATGTGGTAACGATGTAGAATCACGTTCCACAAAAATTGTGTAGGACCTAATAGATTTCACATCTACTTCAGAAGAAGATTTAGCAAGTCCAAAATGACCTAATAAAATGACCTAATATATGACCTAATATAATTCAGAAGTCATATATTTGAAATACAAAGAAAAATGGTTTTCCTCTAATGAAACACTGAATATTCAATTTAAGTATTTGATTTTTTGGATCTTTTTACATGATTTTGTATGAGCTTATGGCATTAATGTGTAATGACTTACGCATTACACTTACAGAAAATAGTACCAGAGAAGGAATTTTCTAAATTTTTTATTTATTTTTTTTCTACATAGAACTCAACACAAATTGCTGGTATCATGGTTGAGAAACTCCTAAGTATTAAGGATTCCGTCATACTGATGGAGTGTTCCCTTAATAACAGCCTTCTACCCTTAATCTGTGTCCTGAACACATATGCAGTGTTTGAGGAATCATATTTCTTGGGTCTTCTGCTTCGATTGTGGGAATATATGATTGCTTTTCATGGTTTGTAACATTTGCAACACCTTCCCATTACGAGTGTAATCTTCGGAAGTGCGTATGCAAGCTATATGTCAAAAATATATTTAAAAAATAAATACAGTATGATCTGTGGACTGAAAGTGCCTATATTCATAGATCTCCTGAAAATAACTCAGTTATTCTGCAATAGCTTATTGCAGAATTATATTACCTGCGCTGCATTTCCATAACAGAAGTAGAAAGCTGACATTTCTGTTTCTTGTTTAATTTAGATGTCATAATTTGACCTACCTAAACCTGCGTTACTGTGAAAATGTGACTGATACCGGAATTGAAGCTTTGGGAAATATGTCCTCCTTGATATCCATTGATATCTCTGGAACCAGTATCTCAGATATGGTATAAATATGTTAAAAGAATAGTAAATGTGTTTGTTACCTATCTAGACTCTCTGAAAAGAATACAAATAAAATCCATTTATTTAAAAAGCTGCAAGGATACAAACCAGTGGAGCTGCAGTATTATTAAATCATATTTTACAAACATGTATAATACTATGTTAGTCTCTATGTCATCAGTACTCAAAAAAAATTAATTCTCACACTGAACAGTTCTCACATTGGACAGTTCTCACCTTAGAAATTGGCAAAAGGAGAGAGTTTGGCTGCAGTGAAAATGATTTGGAAAAAAAAATGGAAATAGAAATATTTTTCTCTGGGATGATTAGACTTGAGGAAAACTGAAGAACTGATACTTTGAAACATTAAATTTGTAAAAAAAGATGTTTTTCCGTGAAATAGATTTTGATGAAAAGCCTCTAGTGGTGGCACTGTTTTATTCTGAGGTCTAGGACAAAATTGCTAGTGAGAACAGCACTGACAAGGTACCGTCATAGTGTCAAATTGCCAAGACCCTGGCAAGTGCCAGGTTAAACCTCACAGCCTGCCCAGGAGATGTTCTTGGCAGTGTTTTGTGCACAGGAGGCAGAGCCAGATCTGCTCTGCCTTGTACATTTGAGGCAACCTCTTTTCCTTGAACACGGAAATCCAGGAGAAACTTCATGAAGAAAACTATTGTCATATAGAATATTTCCAAGTCACTCTTCAAACAGAATTCTAACCAGTAGCTTCATTGTTTGACTCTAACATAGACTTTGTTCAATGTAATTAAAAAGCTTCTATCCTTCATGGAGACCTAAAAATAACAAATGAAATTAAGTTAAATAAAAAGAGGTAGGAAAACAATAAGAATGTAACTTAATGTATTTTAAATATCATAAAATCATTGTTGATTTCTTTGCAGAATATGATTTATCTGAGTGAAACAGCATCAAGTATTAGAATTCCACAATATTTCAGAGTAAACGTTTTTGTTTTCTGTTTGTCTACCACAGGCAGTCTTTTAAAACGCTGTGTTGCTGCTTCTTGCAGTTTTCATGCAGCACAACCCATGCCCTTGTCAGTAATCCAGGTGCTTTTGCTTATGCTGCTTTTTTTAAGGCATTGAGTTTCTTCCCTCCCACAAGGCAGATAAATTAACCCAGTATATTTGCCGTTAATCAGTCTTGTAATTTTCAATCTAATGCTGGTGCTGCCTACAAAACTCTCATTTTTGCTGTGCTTAAGTATATAACATTCACATGTGCATAATAATAAGTACATTTTTAAATGTTAAAGCATCTTTGGAGAAAGGAAATCTTTGTAATTAGTTTATAATTAATTTATAGTTAGCCACTTTTTTGTGTTGTGACTCTATTTTTATGTATTTTTATTAACATAGAAATGAAGTTTAATTAGTATGCCTCTCAATTTAGACTTTGTAAACACTGTGGCCAAATTACTCTTAAGAGCACAGTAGAGAAGACAGTGCTTACATGCAGTAATCAGTGCAATTATCTTGTGCTGATGAGAAAATATAATGTCCATATGCTTTCGAGAAGCCTGTGTGTCAGATTTCTCTTGCCTTTTGCTGTCCTGCTATTTGGAGTTCAACATTTGTGAAGTTCAGAAAGTGTCTTATACATCAAGATCAAAGATTATTGATTAGCAAAGCCAAATATCCATTATGACAGCCTCAAGGAAGTATCTGATCTTCTCCAGCTGTTTTTAATGCCAGTTTCCTGACTGCAGTATTGCCTCACCATATCTGCTCTTCTTTAAAGGAGTGGAACCCTGTCTTTCTGTATCTTTTGTTTTTGTAGGATGTCAGAATTAAAGTTATTTTTGTTCTCCTGCTTGTATGCAGACCTTAAGCACTTCATGCAAATGTAAGCCATAGCTTGACATTCTTCCATATAGATTTTCCATTAAAACAAATGCCAGGATATTTGGTGTAACAAGTATAAGCATATATAAGCCCTGGGATATGCAAACAGTCTCTGAAAATATTAAGATGTGAATATGTATGAAGTCTATATATAATTCTCATTCTTTTAGTTTACATTTCAGAAATATTTCATTCTTTATTAAAAATTGAAATGATTTTGATAAATAATACACATTTTAAAGTCTCAGTAATAGCTATTCTGTTGTTATTAACTATGACAGTTATTCTATTTCTGTCATTCCCTAAATACTAGAATAATGTTTCTTAGAATTAATCTTCTCTCTTAGAGGCTCTCTTAGTGAGACCTAGAAATACAAGATTTGCAACCTTAGCTATATTCTTCTCTTTAAAACAAGCACACAGTGATGTGCAAAAATGTATAGTTATTTGGAGTAATTAAATGGAAAGCTTTAAACTGTTCCAGAGATTTCCCTTTTTTTCCAACTAGCTTCCCATCGCTCATTGCTTCCTTTTACCATTTTCTCTTTTAAACTCCTTGGAATAGAGACTATAGGGTTTGGGAGATCAGGTTGTGAGTCTTGAAAACATTTCTGTGAATTAATAAATAATATTGTAATCAAAAAACATTTTGATGTTGTTGTAAAGACATAAAACATCTGCAAGGTTTTTAAACTTCTGTTACAGAGCTGAAGGCACTTGCACTTAGGGCCAAAACCCATATGCCTATCTTGTAACAGCAGTCCCAGGGATGGGGAAGAACTGCTTCCATGAATTGGAGCTGCAGTATATAAGGTATATGCAGTAACCTATAGCTATGGATTTGGCAACTTTGCTGCAAGATCTTTGCTCGGAGAATCTAGAAGTGGGAAGCTGCCTTGTTAGTCCCATTCTGACACCAACTGCTAACGCGTATGGCCTGGACCACCCAGCTTCAGGGCACATAAAAGCTTGTTTATTTATAGAAATGTTGGGACATATGAAGAAAGTGTCTTAAGTCAAGTAGAGTGCAGACAGAAAAAACAAAGTAAGAAACAGTTAAAGTAAATTTGTGGATTCCTGAGCAATAAAACCCTAGCAATAAAAACAAAAGACCAATTTTACGCAGTATGGACTCTAGGAAACTCACATTAAGATCAGTGGTGAATTGTGTACAGTATACTAATGAGAGAGAATAAACTAGCCTAGACTATAAAAAATAGGTAAAATATTTTAAAAACTGAAAGAATCCTGATATACTTTTAACAGGAATTAGAATATATGAAGATTTTTTTTTTGCCACTGTTGACATTTTTTTCCACAACAGCTCCCAGGCATGAAATTCTTGCTCTTGTTAAAATTTAAGGTCCCATTCTGTCTTTTGGCTCAAATGCCTCCTGAAGAATGATCTGTGGCATCAAGTATGTGCAGATTGCTTACATGCTGGCTACGTGTAGTTACTCCTTAAGCTGAGGATAATTTGTAATCGTTAGGAACGTTGCAGTAGTGGTTATATGGCTATATAAACAGTCCTGCTTTCTTTTATTATGTGTTTGTACACATGATTCTGTGCTCCTCGCTGGCCAGGCTAGGACATAAATATTCCCCAGTACTTTAATAATAAGCTGCTAAATGGATAACAGGAAAAATAAAAATATATTTTTTTAAAAAAGTACATTTTGGCTTCACAGAGTTAGCTCGGGTAAGTGCTTTGTGCCATCAATGGATTCAGGGCTTTTGGTGACTTCAATCCATAGCTTGGTGCCACATTTTGATGTTAGAAAATTAGACTGGTAGGACTGAGAAAGAGCTTTGTAAAAGATGAGAAGAAAAAGCATTAGCAGGTCTACTAGGCATAACCAGCAAGAGGCTGTAAAATTTGATTTTCAAAGAAAAGTAAGTGACAAATTACACGTAGGGAACACATTCCCAAGGCAGGGAAGAGGAAATAATAAAACAGATTGAGTTCTAAATTCAGTCCAATTTACTTGAGGGAATAGCAAAAGAGAGAATGTGGCATGAAGACCTTGAAGCTTAGGGCACAGAAATAGGAAATACTAGTACATTAGTAATAGGAAGTACTAGTACATTACAATTGACAGATGTTACAATTACAATGACAGATGTTCTAGTACCTTGAATCACAGCTGAAATCAACAGCAATTAAAAGTAGTCAGCAATGTTGAAAATTGTGCTCAATTTTCCTAGAGGACATTTTGTTGCAGTTAAAGCTGTGCTGTCTGAGCTTAGTATCAAGAAATATTCACAACTGCATTTCATTATTTCTCATGTGGTCTAGCCACAAATGGGTAGGTATAGGAACTGCACGGGCACGCACTGCGCAGGAAGTCATACTGGGGGATTTCTGCACTGCAAAAAAAAATTGAAAAGTCTTTGTGGTTCTTGTAAAGAAGTCTGCCCAGCCTTTCCATGAGCTCAGGTATTGGTAGCAGCGTATCTGGCATCATCCTCGTGGGGTATTTGCTTAAGGGCTTGCCAATTTCCCAAAAAGGTTTTTGCTGTCTGAAATTTAGCTTTGTTCTGACATGTGTGTGTTGTCATTAGCATCTGTTCTAGCGAGTGTAAAACTAGTTTTGGATAGGTCTGAGTGAGTTGCACTTGTGCCTTTAATTACAGCACTTAAACAGTCCTTACAGATCACTCTGGCCTTGGCTTCCTGCTCTGTTTTGGAAACCAGGCAGCTCCTTCAAGTACTTATAGGTGCATTCACTTTGTGGGACTCATTAAATGATAATTTTGCCTTCATTGAAGCAAAATGACACTGTGTGATGTGAGGTACAGTCTTCCCTTCTAGTGGGCCTCTGCAGCTAATCTGTGCAGAAATCTCAACATTTTAGAGGATAATCTGAGCCATTTCAAGTTAATGGAGGGTGGAAGCTACCCCTTAAGAGCTGTCTTCCAAGAGTGGAGTCACTCTGAGGTCAGTCTGAGTTGGGCAATGAACAAGAAGTGCCATCTGCGTTTCTCTGGAACGTGAAGACAAGATACAGAGATACATTGCAGATGCTGACCTTTAGCTTTATGAAGAGATACGTGAACCAAAATCTCAGAGGTTGAAAACAATACAGCACGTGGTTGTTGTTAGTGTAGGACAAGACGTTCATTGCAGTCTGCAGTTGAAGGGCATAGCTTGGCTGCTTGAGGACATAAATCATTTTAAAAAATGCCTTTTGGTATGCCACAGCCTCAGATGACTTTTGGCTCTAGTAAGTGAAGACCCTCACCAGCAGATTCAGGAAACAGTCGTTATCTCATCTAGAGAAACCTATGTGAAATAGTAATAAATGATGTTCTGCACATGACTTTATGCCTCACATAATAAAGTAAATGAAACCCAATGGCAACATATAACTCAATTGCTTGAAAAAATCTGCTGTTAAAAAGAAATTTATTCTCAAGGTGTTTTCTAAACAGAGAAGGCAATACATGTGCTATACAAAAGTCTTCCCTTTCTCCATGGCAGGGAAAGATTTCTCCAAGATGCTTGGGGTGATTTCTTTATGTGAAAGTGTGTTTTTGGAAACCCATTAGAGCAGGTGAACACATTCTGCATGCTGCGTAGCGTCTGTTTTGCTAGCATCTATTTCCAGGAATTCCAATGATAATACGATAGCTCAGACCATATCTTTCACAAATGTCTGGAGGCAAAGTATAGAAGATAAAAGTCTCAGAAATAGGTCAGAACCCTAAATGGGGATCCTTGATGTTGCATATAAGGAAATACTTCTGAATAAATCAGCCTAATAGAATAATTGGCTACTTTACACATATGTTAGATTTAAGAATAGCAATTATTTTTTCATATAGATTAGGTTTCCCGTGTCGAGCTTGCTTGAATAGGTTTGTTGTTGGAAAGATAAAAGTTTCGTAGTTTTTCTGTATAACTGGAAATTACGTTCCTTCTCTTCCATGTCTTCACTCTTTGCCATGTCAAATTTGGTCACACTGAATGACCAATGAAACATCTCAAATGAGACCTTGAATTTTATTGTAAAAAAATAGCAACACATGATAATATGTAGTTGTACTATAACTCAGAGTCACTGTAGTCAGATAAAATGATTATAAACTAGCTTTGAATTACTAGCAAGTTTGTCATCATATAGCAGAAAAGAATTTATAGTATTCTTTAATCATCAGGTACAATAAAGTGGTGACACTTTTACAGGAATAAAATCCAGCACGAAATTATACTCATAAATCTGCCCACTCCATTTCTGAGACCTTAAGTCTCAAACCTTAAGTTCTGACACAAGCTCTTCGAGGATCAAGGACATAATGATTTCTTGTCCTGAAAAGGGGTGGTTTCATAAACAAAAGCTGGAAATCTGCAGATGTTCATGAAGCTTTTGAAAGTAATGGTCACCATATAGTTGTGTGTGTAGAGAAAAAATGCAAATTTCTTTGTTTTCAGCAGTAGACAGGATTGGAAATCTTTTCCATTATTATACTTTTTGTTTTTATTCAGCCTGTGAGGTTTCAGGAATTTGCAAAATTTGAACTCCAGCCGTACTCTTCTAACATTATCGTTACAAATGGCCACATCTGGATTCCAGACACTATTTACACATGCTTGTTTGTTCAAGAAGATATTTCCTCTCCGTGCCTTACTGTTGGCTGCCTAATTGTAGATAATTTATTAAACATATAGAATAAAGTCACAACTTTGCATTTCAATAAAATTTACTTTGTTGATATGAAGCACACAGATAATTTGCTGTGAACATTAGAATACTTCTTGCAAAATCAAGCATTCAATTCTTCTTCAGCTTAGAGAGTTTAAGACCAGAACGTGGTCCTGTTTCCTGGTGTGCTAGCAGGAAAGCACAAAGCATCTGCTGATCCTTTTGCATTCCTAAAACAGGGATTTAGCAAAGTTATCACCTCCCTGTTGTCTTGAGTAGGAATTCTCGTGTGAGAGTACAGATGTGGATGTGACTGCACCATTTCAAACACCACTTTTGTGTCTTAGCTGCAGCCATAAGGCTCTCTCTTATGGGCGAATCTTAAAGGCAGTGAATCTAATGTATTATATGGCTATAGCAAATTTCTTCTTCCTACCAAAACAAAAACAGATTTGCATGTGAAAAGTTCTTTTTAACCCCAAATTTTGAAAGAGATCTATAAATGTATCTTGCTCTATGGCAGTGCTGATTTTTGTCCTGTGGAAGTATTTCACATCATTACTTTTTATCTGTTTCTTTCTTTCTAAGCAGATAGGAAAATATAGTTTTTGCTTTCTCCATTGAGTTATTTTGATGTGTTATTAATCTTTGTGTGCGCTTCAAGCAAAAAAATGAGGATAAAGCGCATGCATTGTGCTGAAGTGAAGGAGGTGCATAAGAGCCATGCATTTATTTGTTCCAAATAGAGGTGGATAAAATAAGGCTTACTGTTTTAATAGATTCTGATGAATTCAGGAAAATGCTTTCTAATAACCCCTTAAGAATCTGAGGTTAATTAGTTGTTAATGAGAACTACTTCTAGTTTGATTGTAAGAAAATGCCAAACAATATGGAATTTATTTTTGACTGTGAGAATGGAACCATAAAGGAAGTGTTTGTGAAGGAGAGAAATCTCTGCTGTAGTTCCCACTCTGTAATGTTTTTGTGGGATTTTGGACAATGCACGTGCACAACTTCTCCAGTCTTTTTCCCTTTTGAAAGATATGTTTGGAGATTTTCTTAAGGATTGCTTTCTAATGTCTTAAAAGTTACTGTAATTCTTAGATAAAAGCTTTAATATACAAGTAAATTGGATATAACTGACTTTTTTAACCTATTAAATGTAATAACTATGAGTTGGTTTTTAAGTTTGATTTTTCTGGATTTTTTTAGGGCTTGGGAGCGCTTGGCTGCAGTGGAAAAATAAAGGAACTTTCTATATCAGAATGCCAAAACATCAGCGATACTGGGATTCAGGTAAAGCTTCACTTCTTAAATTTTCTGGAAGCCTCTCTAGTTCTTAAAGTTAACTATCTCCAAAACGGACCTTGCTTTACTCTGTACATCATTATCTTCCTTCAGTCATTATTACGAATTTCTGCACTCAGTCTTACAAATGGTTCTCCCCCTCCATTCCTTCAATTTCATTGTGAGTTTTAATGAATCTGAATTCCCTCCCTCTGCAGTGATTCGGACATTCTCCCCTTTTCTTTAATCTCATTTGCTACTTTTTCATTTTAGTGAAACTAAAACAGGGCAGTGAAATACTGTGTTTTCACATTGTGTTATGGATTACTCTCTTCCATTTTCAGACCCCTTCTGCCTTCCTGACCTTCTACGTACTCTTTTTAAAGGCAGGGACTTTCCTTTCAGAGACTTGCTTAGCTGTTCCTGGCTTAATCTTGTCTCTGTCTCTCCTTATTCCCCATTTTAATTTCTTTGATTTATCTAGTAATGTTAATCTCTGTCTGCTGTGTCTTATTTAGCTTCCCTTTCTGTTACAGTTGTGTGCAAACAAAAATAAGTTCTGTCAAAATAGAAAACCAGAATGAAATCCGAAGTAAAATGACCCATAATTTTGCTACTGAAATCATTTCAAGCTGTATCAGTAAAGTGTCTAGGCATGAGCAAAACTGCTTCACATATATCTACGGTTTGAAACTGGTAGCAGACTAAGGCATATTTATGTTATTTGGCCAAACTTCTCGGTGGTGGCCAGTGACAGGACAAGGGGTAATGGGTGCAAGTTGAAACACAGGCAGTTCCATCTCCATGGCAGGAAGAACTTCTTTCCTGTGAGGGTGACCGAGCCCTGGCACAGGCTGCCCAGAGAGGCTGTGCAGGCTCCTTCTCTGGAGATCTTCAAACCCGCCTGGATGCCGCCCTGTGCCCCGTGCTCTGGGTGTCCCTGCTGGAGCAGGGGGGTTGGACTAGAGGTACCTTCTGACCTCAATCATTCTGTGTGATTCTGTGTGATAGGAGCAAGACTTTACTTATAATGGAGCCTTAGATTCTACTCTAAGCTAAGCATGATGGCAAAAATCACAGAAAATTTTTCTCTTTCCATGCTGTGCTGGCCCAGGCCAATCTGGCTTTTGTGCATTACTTACTGCCTCACTATTGCGCCTACAAGAATATTACTTTTTACTGATGAGTACAGGACAAGTTACAATCTAAATGGCTGTTACTGTTGTTTCTCCCTTGCACTACAAATCTCCATCAATGCTATTTAAAATGTATTTTTGCACTTACTCATGTGGGCTTTCAGGTCTTACTCACTGTGTGCTTCCTTGAATGCCAGGGTTGCATGACTGACCACTGCTGCAATGGGACAGTTACATTTCCATCCCTCTACTGCACTTGGCTCTGCACGTTGCTGATATTTTTTCCACACATCACTATCTCTTATTAACACAAATGTATTTCTCAATACTTTCCTGTAATGGTATATTTCTTACTGATTAAAATCATTAAAAATAATGAATCATCTTTAAACGAGAAACGCATGTTCATGCTCTTCAAGCTGAGCAGGTTTCTCAGCTATTGTGTGGGAAAAATAGCATAAATTACTATGTAGTTGTTTGAAAAAAAAGACTATTTAAAAATCCTTTGAGAACATCAAATGCAAATTTCATTCATATGTAGTGATGAAACTAAGTCATCTGCTGGAAAATGTTTGAGCTACATGTATTTTAAGATAGATATTTCAATTCTTAACTTATTCTGAAGATCTCATTATGCTCACAATGAGCCAACTGCTGAATTTCACTAAAAACCATTTTTCCATTGTTTTTCTTTCTGAAATGATTAATAAGTATTGTGGTTTTGAAATTTAAATATTGGATCTGAACACTATAAAGCTAGATATCATTCTAAAATGCAAAAGATTAATGTGAAACATGTAACCTTTAGTGTTCTGACCTCAATTGTAGCCTATAAACTTAGACATTTATTAGGGTCAATAATCTTTATAAAGTTATGAGACAGGAAAGTAATTCAATTCTAAAAAGCCAACTTACAATTTGAAGTTGCTGTGTAAGGAAATATTCAAATTCATGGTAAATTGTAAAGTTATAAAGTTACACTGTGACAAAGTATTTTTTTGAACATTTACTACTTGTCTTGAAAATATCGTAACACCAATGCTAATGTAGTATTTGAACTCTATTTTACAATGTTTATAAATTGTTTTATATATTTTGTTTTTTTAAATTAGTGTTAATGATGATAAACAAAAGGAGATGGCTCTTTCCAAGATGTATACTTTATCTAGGATATTCCTTATCCTTATCACATTTTTTAAATCTTTTTTTTTATCACAATTGTGATCACACAAATGTATCACAATTCAGTATATTTGCATAGATTTACTGCTTTGTATTTCAGAACAGTAAAATAACATTAATTAGTAATTTTGTAGAAAGAGATCTATCTTATTAGGATTTACATCCAAATAAGAGCACTTTTATCTGTAATTGAGATTTGTCCCTTACCATATGTAACAGAAATGTTTAAATCATCTTGTTTAATGACATTAATTTCATGCCCATAAACAGTTGCAGATCCTAAAACTGCAGGTACAGGCAATGCCATCATGTAATCCCAGTTTTCAGCTTCTACTTTTTTTCCATTATAAAGCTCCAACATCCGTCATTTCATAGCCATATATTACAAGAATGAGTCAGTTCTTGCTGCACCACAAGGAATGTATCTGGATTGAATCTTGTTAGCCTACATGCACGTCAAGCCATTAGAATTTGCTTTTTTAGGAGTAATTCAGACTGGCCTTTCATGAATGTTCTGTGTAAAGTTCCATGTTTTTAAACAAAATAATGACCACGTACGTACATGTCTGGTGCATATCTCTCTGAAAATCAGTGTAGAGTCAGCGCTGCTGGTTTCAGAGCAAAATATTCACTGCTGCATTGTCCTAGGCTTCAGGCTAACGTCTCATCCCGTAAAGTCCAAAAAAAGAATGTGGAAAAAAGTGTTTCCACTTCCCCCATATGCAGTATGAATTTGAGCTTCCTGGGAACGGAGTGCACAAAGATACAGCAGTTAGAGGAGCCATGTTATCAGGGATCTGGGAAGGGCAGGGAAAAGAAGAAAAGCTAAAGAATTACCTTAAAAAGTAATGCCAAGGCCTTCCTAGTAAGCTGAATGTAAAGTATGGGTTTATGGAAACTTTGTAGAAAGTTACCCCATTATACACTGCACATTTTGTTTGTCCTTTGGTTATATAAAGAATATTTGAATTATGTGAAAAGAAAATGTATATTAAAAGTCTTTTATTAACACTGTCAAAGTAAAATGTGGAAAGCTACAATATACCTGAAGTTATACTGACCTTCTGCTGTTACTTGATCTTGTTCGTGGGCGTTATAACAGTATTGCTTATATGATCACATATTTGTAAATAGGACCTCTGCTCTTTCAAAACGTGGATGATGCTCACTTGAAAACAGCAGTTCAGTATGCTGTAATTTCATTGATGCTTGTGTGTCCTCAGGTGTTATCTACACAGAATTAACACTGTGCACGTACGTTTGAAAATGATTTTGTGTCCGTGTTAAGATACTCATCTCTTTTCAGTGGCTGAATGTTTTGCAAACACCAGTTATCTTCACAGTCACCTCTGGAGATTGTAGTCATAGACACAGATCCAGGAATGGAGAGATGAGCAAACACGACTCCATTTCCCTTGGTTACCAGTATTTGATACCAGCATCTGAGGATGAATAGTGAAGTTTTTAAGCCTGCAAAACAACAGGCCTAAAACCTGGTCTGCACCTGTGTTTTCACCTAACCTGGCAACTTACAGAAATCTCTATTGGAGCAAATAGTGCTATTTGCAAAATAATGTAGGGGCAGCCTTCAAGTTAGGAGCAATTCAGAACCTAATTTTGAAGGATACTTTAAATGCCTACAGACCTGTATTGGTAAAAACAAGATAAAGCCTCATACAGGCATTGAAATCTTGGCTCCAGCTCATGCTACATACCCTAGCAGAGAATGCAGTGACTAAGAGGCCTAATTCTGAAGGGAGTTGAGCTGCTCTCACATGGAGATAAAAACATTTTCTTACTGAGTGTTCACAGTGTTTCTGTACTGCAGTTAACACCCTGCCGTGGGTATTACAGGAACAGTACAGAAGCCAATTTTTATAAGCCTGGCTTGTCCACTCTGACCAGTCTTAGGTTAAATTATTCACATTCTGGCATTTAGCAAAATAAAACAAGAACCACAACCGCTACAACCACTGCTTTACTACTCCTGTAAGATGATAGGAAAAAAAAAAAAAACATAAAGCAAAGAAGACAAGTTTTAAAAACCTAGTCTATGAAATAAATTTCAGACAGTGAGTTTGTTTGCATCTGTTCATGTAAAACTCGTGAAACTCATCCACAAGTTCTGGTCATCAACAAAGTGACATTTCCAATCATCAGTCATATTTTCGGGCCTCCGTGAGTACCTTTTCTTAAGCAGAGGAGAATAGGTATGTGTCAGAGGCAGCAGTCTGACCAGGGTGGACTTGTCTTCAGAATGATAAATATGTGAGTGCATTTGTGCATCTCCGGGTGCATGCACATTTGCTCTGCATCCCTGTAGCCCTTACTCTCTTTACCTCAGAACTGCTTGTAGAAACTTCAGAAAAGGTTCAAGCAACCAGCATTTTTTATTCAGTCAGTCTGCTACGTAAATATTTCCGCTTTCCCCCTCAGAGAAGTAGAATTTCCATTCCAATAATTGCCAAATGACACTGGATTTATGCCAAGATTAGCAGGCCTGGAAGATCAGCCTAGTGTTACACATAAGGTCCAATACCTTACTGCCGTTCCAGGCAGGCAATTATAGAGGGACAATTGTCATTGAAGCTAAAACTTTGCTTGAACCACAAAATGTTCTGCTTTTGGAGCAAACACTCATGTCATCACATCATTAAGTGAAGAAATACCATCCTCTTTTGACTGTTTGCCCACAAGCACAAAATTAGGCTGTACCTTCTCTTTGGGGAAGGACAAGTGAATATTCTTTGCAGTCGAAAAAGATTCTGTCCAAAGGATGGACCAAATTTCAGAGTGAGAGGAAAAAATGTCTGGCCTGGTAGAGTGCATGGAGTAAGTATTAATAATTGAAAAAATCAAGAAATTATGTGGAAGCTGGAGTGTCTTTGTAATAATAATAATACCTTATGCTGTTTATCACTTGCCAACTGCAGATCTCCAAGATGTTTTGTAAACTGTTCTGACAAAGTTCATAACTTGTGTGAAATTATCTCAGCTCCATTTTACAAGCTGGGAAACTGAGTCACTGCACTGATGTTTTCACAAATGATTTCTGTTTTATGGGGTGTTTGAAGAAACCAACACCTGAGTTATAAAGCAGCTGAAATTTAAGTTAGGGGCTATAGAGATGCTTAGGTGCTACAGGTGCTATCCTCGTTAAAAAGGAAGCTAGAAAGTGCACTGCACATCTATCACTAATAATTACAGGAGAGCGTTGGCCACAGTGAGCTCTCCTGAATTTCACTTTGCAGATCAGAGCCTAGAACGTCTGAGTCCTGAAATCCCCACCTATTCCTTTCCAAGAAAACAGTAGGATTTGTACAGATACAGTTGCTTGTTCATTTTGATTAAAAAAAAAAAAACAAAAAAACCCAAAAAACTATTAATACATACACAAAATTGGGCATTTGCAAAGAGTAGAATATATGTTTTGGAGGCTGGTCCTTTGAGCACAAACTGCTATGTTTGGGTTTGTGCTTATTTTAAAGGACACAAATTTGACATATTTTAATGTACACAGTGAAAGCTGCATGAATGTTAGTCTGATGAACACGTACTGTCATGCATCAGAAATGGAAAACAATCTCTTCATATGTCTCTTCTCCAGTGGAATTTACCGCCTACAGCTGAGTGACTTCACTGATAATAAAGGATACAAAATGCAACTGAAGTGTCTGAAGGATGTAATGTAAATGTATTGCAAATGGAGAAAAGCAGGGCAGGCATCTCACCAAGGAGTGATCTGTCTGTGTGTCCCTCTTTCAGAAGTTCTGCCAAGACACCAAGCACCTGGAGTACTGTCACGTCTCCTACTGCCCTCAGCTGACGGATGAAACTGTGAAAGCTTTGGCATTTCACTGCCACAGACTGACATCGGTCAGCATAGCCGGCTGTCCAAAGGTACGTGAAACAACTGGGAAGGAGAGTGTTGGGACTGCTATTCCAAAGAAAGAGCATCACTCCGCAGTCTGACCTGCTAGCACGTGTCTTGCCACAATTCTAGAAGTTATTCCTCTAATTTAAACATCAGAGACGAAGTTCAATTGACTTTCCATGAATTTTAAGTTATGAGGGCAAGTCTCTAAAATGTTTGGCCTTCTTCCAGCGGTTGTGTTTAGGCCATCGAGCTGGCCCTGCTGTGCCGGGGAAGGCAGTCTGCCCCGGAGCGGCTCTCGAGGGGAGCGCCGGGAAGCGCTTTCTGCGGCCGCGCTGCGTTTCGGGTGGCCCGTGCTGAGGAGAGCTGGATACCTAAGGAAGCGAACAACCAACTCACAGGTGGAAACCTGCTGGGAGCCTAAAAACCCTGAAAAAAATTAAGACTGTCAAGTGGCATTTCACGAGTGGCATTTCTGGGCTCACACTGCAGTTTAAACTCTACTTTAAACTCCATTTCATGCTCAAAAACACAGAGTATTTGCTGCCTCCGGGCCCGCGGGGCTGGTGCCGTGAGGGACAGCAGGGCCGCAGCCCCAGCACTGGTGCCGGCTCGGGCTGCTCGGCGGGACGGAGCCAGGAGAGGCTTCGCGGCCGCGCTGCAGCAGCCGCCTTCCCACAGCTGCTGCTTCTGTGAACCTCTCTGCCCCTTCCTTAGATATTCCTGCGTTTTTTGTATCATTTTCTTTTTGTCTTTCTTCTCATTTATCGCTTTCTATATGAGAATGAGCGTTCCTTTTAGAAATTACTGCTGTTTTGAAAGGCTAGGTTTTTTTTTTTCTCCTTTATTTCTTGATGCAATACTTCTGGCTCTTGTGCACGTAATAATACTTGCTTAATTTAGTAGGAAAACCAAATATTTGCTACATTTTGACAACAAGCATCCCGATGCAATTTTTCAAATGATGATTTCATTTTTTTTTAATTCCATGGAAAATTCAGTTGCAATGCTACTTCCACTTATGTCAGGTGCTGCTATTACTTTTGAAAAACTTCATCCTGAAGTATCGTTTAAAAAAAATGGTGATACTTATTGAGCTGCTCTTCTCCCTGTCTCCTATTGAAATGTCCATGTCATATTTGTTCCCAGATTGCTTCCATAGCCATCCCTTATCCATGCCTTCCTCCTCTCATCCAGCTCCAAATCTCTTGATTACCCTTTCAGTTCTCCATACCACCCTCGTGTCCCTTTGCTCGCTGTAGTGACCGACCACGTCAGCCTCCCGCCTGCTTGTTGGAGCTGACCTGAGGGAACAGATGCTCCGAGTGATCCATCAGCTCAGACATTTCTCACACCAAAAAATGCAGAGTGTCTCACAGACCTGGCAGGCCAGACTTGTTCTGCATCTTACTGCAGCCCCTAGTTTATATTTTATAGATACCTGCTGTATGCCATTAATTACAAGAGTCTCATATACATATGAGAGAGTATATACATATACATATACATACAGTATATACATATACATATACATATACAAGAGTCTCAATCTCCTGTATACTTTGACTTTAGATAGATACTAAGGTTTTCTTTTTTTTCTCCCCCGTATTAATAATAGATGTGCACAGAAATCTTTCTATGGTAATTTAAGTTGGGTATTTTTGCAAGCAATCTCTGCTATGCTTTCCACTACACCTTATACACACAAACCAGAAATGAATTAGCACAAAATGGCCATAAATACACTTAGGCTGGAAACTGGGAGAGTATGAGAGCAGTGAAGTCTGAAAGCCCCCTGGGGAGAGTGATGGCAGTACAGTATTAACTAATGTTAGGATGGATCTTGAAGAGGGAATGAACTGGAACTCTGCTGCTAGATAATATCTTTTCCTTTAAAAGGTTATAAAGCCAATCTAGTAACAGCTAATACCCTTCCATATTCAGAAAAAGACCAAGAATTTTTCAAATAAACCCACACATAAGTTTATGAGGCTTCTTTTTTCTCCTTAAATGCAGCTTGCAACTCCATAAACTGAGATGGTACCCGTGGATGTTAAAACTAACAGGTCACTGAAATCCTTTGGCAACCTCTAGTATAAATTGAGGGGATCCAGCTGCCAAGTAAGGAAATATTTTCCATTTGGGGACTGTTTAAAAATGGTCAGGAGATTAAAACAAAAATGAATCTGTTCCAAAAGAGATATGTTAATATGTCTGATGGTCATGTCCTGCAACATCAGAAATCCTGAATTAAAAAAAATAGCAAGAGTACATGGAAAATGCAATATATGAATATATGCCATTAAGAATGTTTTGACATGTGCTGTGAAGGTTACTGTAAAATCAGAGGAGCTTATCACCTTAAACATATCTGCTATGTATTTCAATTAACTTTCTTTGCATAAACCTCATAGGCTTCAGTGAAAGTGCAGTGAGACTCCTGACTTAATACTGAGCATAGAGCTAAGTCTGAAACTAGGGAGTTACCTCATGTTTTCCAGGAGGGAAGAGGGAGAGATCATCAGAGAGAGGGTGCTTCATTTTCTGTTCCCCACACAAGAGCACAGCTTCATCTTTTCTTGTCTCTTTTAGGTTCTTATGACATTGGCTCTAAAATACAAGTCAAGCCCACTGCTTTCTTTCCATCATTCCACTAGGGTTAGAAACCTTCTGGTTTTAATAAAGCATCTTTTAAAGGTCTATAGCACATCTACCTCTAAATTTTTGATACTGACTAAACACATTAATTAAAGTGTATGCATCACTTATTCATAACTGTTCCCACTGATGTCAACGGAGCTATTTAGTGTCTGGCACGGCTGCTTTGTGCCTTGAAGCCTCTGTCCCAAGGGCTTCTCAAATGAACATCCAGTATTAGCGGTAATGAATGGCAGCTTAGAAAAATGGACCTGTGAAGTGAGACTAAGTAGCTCTGCTTCAGATGAAGAGAAAAACATCTGTGTGTTAGAATGGTCGTGGTATCAGGCGTTCACTTAGAAGAGAACAAAATTGACATACTAAACTCGGAGACAGGGCAGCCTAGTGTAGTTTATAGAGAACCACGCCGTGCTCAAGGCTCACATATGGAACATGCACAATTATGGGGTTGGGAAAGGGAAACCATCCTGATGAGGTGAAAAATCCAACACTTTGGAATGTGCTGGAATCACGTGAGTGGGTGTGAAAGGCCTGATGCGCTGCCGAGGAGTCTGGCGCCGAGGTTCAGGAGGCCGCTGCACAAACTTGCTTTCCACAGACTTTAAATTTTTTAAAATACAAATTTCCTGCAAATCAGCTAGTAAAATTGTGTGTTGTGTTTCTTGTTTGAACATTAATCTTCTCACATTTGTGTGTTTTATTGCTTCCCTTCCAGATGACCGATCTGTGTATGGGATATTTGGCTGCGGCCTGCCGATACCTCCACTTCTTGGATGTCTCTGGCTGCATTCGTCTTACTGACAAAGCCCTGAAGTATCTCTGGAAAGGGTGTAAGCAGCTCCACGTTCTCAAGATGCTGTACTGTAGAAATATTACCAAGTAAGAGGGTGTTTTCTAATCTAAATTCAGAGGTGGTTTTAAACCCCGAAACACGGAGCCTGTCTTTGCTGACCTGATGGTGCCATGCCAGGTATCTGGCTTGGGCCATCTTGCTCCTTTACCTGGGGCTGTGTGTGTCCATACTGCAGCCTTAGGATATGTAGCCTAGGTATCTACATATTCAAGAGGCAGCCAAAAGTCAAGGAAAATAGGGACCGCGAGGAAAATAGGGCAGACGGAGTTCAGGAAGGAACGTGTGGGCACAAAACATCGCCTCAAGGGCACATGGAGCACGAGGGAGAAGCCCAGGCTGGGCCCAGGGGTCCCACGGGTCAGCACCCGGTGCTCTGCGGGCGGCTGCTCGGAGAGTTCGCAGGGCACTGAGCAGGAGTGTCTGGCAAAAGCAGACATGGGCACGAGCTCCACACGCAGCACGGCCCTGCCAAGGAGCCCACGTGTCCTAAGAATAGTTTCAAAAGTGGAAGTGAGACATGTTTTTATGTATCTTTCAAAAGAAGTGTCAGCTACCATACTGTAAGCGAATCCCTCCTTGTTGTGAATGGACCCAGGCTCTGGATTCCACATGGGATTCAAAACCCAGTCAGTTATGGTCAGGCTCAGACCTGAGTTTTCCACCCTAAGTTGGGTGGAAACCCCCTGGAAACCCATTCCAGAAAATACAGTTCAGGTAAATGTTTGATTTCCTCCTTTCAGATTTATTTTTTTCCCTATTAAGCCTCAAGGAATTCTCTCTTCACACACAAATTATTTTACTTGACTTGCTTTTTCTGTAGAGCAGGAAACAGCCAATCGCCCCTCGTGAGCTCTGCTTGCTTCTCTGTTTTCCTTCCCAGAGCGAAGCAGGAGGAATAGAAAACAGGGTGAGTTCCAGAGCAGCCGGCGGAGCCGTGGTGAAGGAGCTCCCCTCATTCCTCTCAGGGTCGTTCACGCTGGGATTGCCAGCATGGCCAGGACTGCACCTCGGCCCCGGGGCCCCGGCTGCTCTTCGGCGGCGCTGCCCTTCTCCTTTAAACTCTTCTGCCTCTGCCAAGGAACTTCCCAACCGGTTATTTTTACTGTAAGGAAAGCCCCAGAGAGCTAGAGATCTTTCCAAACCAAAGAGCAGCCACACGTCTCCACCCAGTGTTGTCTTTCCCCTTTCTGTGAGTCTGGTCAGCATGTTAGAACCAGGCAAACTTCCCTACTTTTACTCTCTCCAGCCGGATTTTCCAGCATGTGAAGGTGGATGGTTCTTGTCTTACCCTCTAAACCTTTGCACTGTATGTGCAGTGATAGGAAACTCTTCCCTGACTCCATCCGAGTCTGGGACAAAAACTCTCCGGTGGATCCATCGTGTAGGAAAATTCCGCACTGGTGATTTTCTTCCCTAAGAACCCACGGAGCAGACTGGGCACAGCGAGATCAGAGCAGCTTTTCAACACAGACTGTAAACTGGTCATTAGATGGAAAAATATTCAGAAAATAAGAGGGAGTTCAGAGTTAGATTCAGATACGTGCCACGTGTCGTATTTTATAAAAATCTTTGTGCTTTTTATAGTTCAAGACCAACCTTTGCCACTAACTGTATTTGAAGCTAAGTACAGTACAGCAGCAATTCCATACTGTTAATAATCTTGCTACAAGTTTTTGGTAATGACATCAAAAACAATGACAATATTGTCATTTAGAGGTCACAATATACATTCATAAAGTAATGCATCTCATTCACAACCTCTATGTTTTTATTAAGGAATAATAAACAAAGAATTGCCAGAAAAATAAACAGCTCCCATTCTCTGCTTTCAGACTGGCAGTCTGACTTAGCCTTCAGACTTAAAGCCTTATTCAACCTTCATATTGTTCTTAGATTTTTCATAAGATGCACAGGAAAAGGGTGTTTCCACATGTGACTTGGGTTCTCCAGGCCTGAAACATGCAGACATTTCAGAGATTCCTCTCTGGGAAAGGGAAGACTCCTACATAATCAGATTAATCTTGAGCAGTGAACATGCTAGTGGCTTAGATTCTAAATAAGTAATAGAAGAAATATGTTTTTAAGTTGTCCTGCAAAATCTATAAATTATATATACTTCATTTTGCCAAAGGGATTCCCTATCATTTCCTATTAAACACTAACCTGTCCTAGAAGGCATCTCTTCACGGACTCAGCCTCGCGAATATTCAGGCACATCTCATGGATGTGTCACATTCTTTTGCAGTTTTTACTGTTTTGTTAGATTAAAATAGAAAACACATGGAGACACAAAATTCGTAGCATTTCAGTCCAATTCAGCTTCGTAGGAAAGAGCTATGAGCAAATAAATTGTCCAGTCTTTCCAGTATCAGGTAGCACTCGAGGCTTCATTTGCCAGCACGCTGGCCTGGTGCCAGATTTATTTAAACGTTAAAAGGAAAAAAGGCCACTGTACTGATACCCTGCTGCATATTTCTGTACTCAGAGGCTAAGGAACTGCCAGTTAAACCTGTTTCTAAATGCCATAGAGCATCAAGGATAATCTGCCCGGGGGGATAAATGACACTGGGACAATTCAGTCTTTCCGCTAGAGAAAAAGAGGGCCAGGTGGTCCCCGTCGGAATGATTGCTGTGGCAAGTGGAAATATCAGCTGTGATTCCCCTCATCCTGCAAGTTCAGAAATAGCAGTCTAGCATCTTTAGGGAAACACCGCTCTTGGGACTACTTTGTTAACAAGCGATTCATCAACAAATACTATTTCATTTTTTGCCCTTTAAACCAAAATTACATTGGTCTTTAATAGCTATAACATATTTGTTGCTTGGAGGACATTCTGATTTTTGATTTATTTTTGTTTTCTGACTGTGGCTGTTGATTAGAAAGGAGGAAGAACTCCATTTTCCCAAAAAGGCAGAATTCCCTAAGTATTATTCACATATCAAGATCTCACAAGCAAGAAGACAGGAAGGATTCGGGAACCCAAAATCCATGTAATCCCAGCCCTCCAGGTCCATCGGACTTGGTGCGTCCTCTGCCGTCACCCGCCGGATCCCTGCGGCACCTTCTGCTCTGCCGGCCCTCGCTGGCCTCCCAGCTCGGGTTCTCCTGGCTTCGCACTGTCACTGCTTCCCCCATGTTTCAGCTCTTCTTTTCCAGCCATCTTTAGTCTTGATTGTTTTTTGCAACCTCGTCTCAAAATGTCTTTTTCAAGACATCCACTTTCAATCAGTATGGACCCCAGTCTGAATTTAGGATGGCTCGGAAGTCAGATGGTGGTGCAGATCTCCATTTCTCAGCTAACTCTTCTTAGTAAAAGCCATCGAAGCCATGCACAGAAATTTCGGGTAAGGATTGAATTATATCCCCCAGCTCTGCTCACGCCATGTGCTTCGTCCAGTAATTTTATCTGCCTTATATCAGGAGATTTTTGCTTCTAAAGATGAGTCTATTGTGCTGGTTTCAAGCCACTATATAAATAGATGAACAGACTTCATCTCTACACTGTATCTTAAGCAAACAACGCGTTTGGCCATGTGTTGGTGATTAATGAAAGGCTGTTTCTGGCAAACTAATGAGTCGTAGCTGCAGGCATGGGGCAGCACAAGTTTCCAGCAAACAGTAAGGGCCCCCCTTTATGCAAGCTTAACACAGCCACCATACATTGGCCTTTCCATGAAAAACAGGAATTTGGACTTGGATGAGTTATTTTTATTTTATAGCTTACAGTCCCTCATATAAGCTGTGCACACAGCCCTCAACAGCACAAGCCTCCCTAATATAAAAATACACATAGCCTCGCATTCATGCGTTTAAAACAGCGTGTCAGTGTTGAAACTAAAAAAACACCCCGTATCCTGCAGTTGCCACCCGCTCCCTGCTGTGGTGGAGCTGCACCGCAGCTCCAAATATCCGCCTCTCTCTAGCCACCTCCATGGTCTTCCCTTTGGAAAACACTATGACCATTACAGTAGCATCACTGGCAGGAACCAGACCTTTCTCATTTGGATTTGTCTCTAATATCGTCTCAGCCTGGAGCCCGGCTCAGGTTGGATCCCAGGAAGAGGATGGGATGTGGAGAGCTGGTGCCCACTGGGGCACCCGAGTGGGAAGGATCCCAGGAAGAGGACGGGATGTGGAGAGCTGGCTCCCGCCAGGGCCCCCGAGCAGGAAGGATCCCGGGAAGAGGACGGGATGTGGAGAGCTGGCTCCCGCCAGGGCCCCCGAGCAGGAAGGATCCCGGGAAGAGGATGGGATGTGGAGAGCTGGCTCCCGCCGGGGCCCCTGAGCAGCAAGGATCCCGGGAAGAGGACGGGATGTGGAGAGCTGGCTCCCGCCAGGGCCCCCGAGCAGGAAGGGGCAGCGGGGGAGCTTCCCGGTGCTCCCGCGGAGCTGGAAGCCGAGGCTCAGAGCGATGCAGGGAGAGAGACGCTCATAAGGACTTCCAGTGAAGGGTTAAGTTTCTGCAGCCCAGGAAGCCAGTGCAAGGGAGCAAACGGAAGTGGGGACAGAACTCCCGGGGAAGCAGGGCAGGGGACATGACACAGTCTGTGCTCTTAGATGCCACAAGTGGTTCCCTCCCGGTTCAGCTGCTGGAGACCCCGCAGAAAACAAATGTCCTCGGGATGTCCCCAGGGCTGGTCCCCAAGCAGGAACCAGGCTCTGTGACACTGACCATGATCATGAGCGTTAAAGAAAGGGGATGGTAGAACTAGATCAGCTCCAGAGGGCCTCTCCAAACCGAACCCTTCTGATTCTGTGGAAAATGAGCAAGTCGGCTAAAAAGAAATTAAAGAAAAAAAGAAAGGCAGGAGAAAACAACAACAAAAAAGGCAACAGTAAAGCAAAAGCAAAAGGAGAAAATGGAATGGGTAAAAACACACCCAAAGTTGCTCCAGAGTGCGCAAAGTAAAGCCCTGGGGCTCGGCACACCACAGCGCCGTGCCCGCTTCCCCCGTTCTTGCTGCGCCCTCAAGGACCGCGCTGGGTCCCGGCACACGGGGACCGGGTGCTCCCGGCACCCGGGCCCTACCCGCCCGGCCCTGTGGCCGCGGCCACCTGCCCCAAGTCCTCACAGGGGCCACCAAGGGCTTCACGGGGCCCAGGGCAGGGGGAGCTCACGGCCCGTGCGGCTGCTGGGGAGAGCAGTGAGAGGAGGCGGCAGCAGCCCGTGCTGAGGAGCCTCCTGACAGGACATGAGTGACACAAATTACCACAGATTTCTGAACCAAAGCGACTTTTTTTTATCATGAGGATGGCTCAAAGAGGAGCCCAGAGCCCAGAAAGGCTGCGCGACCTCCATGCCTGGAGATACTCAGAACTCAGCGGGGCAGAGCCCTGAGCCACCTGGTCTAGTGGGAACTCCCTCGAGCTGGGCAGGATTAAATCATCTCCAAATGCCCCTTCCAAGCTGAGCTATTTCGTGACTATGATCTAACCACTCAGCTTTTCTTCTCGATTCCAATATACCCTTATAACACTGAGCTTCAGTTTAAGCAAGGGACTCATCAGACTCAGCTTTTGCTGTTCTTTGTAGAAACAGCCTTTGTTAAAAAAAAAAAAAAAATTTTTTTTGTCACTCGTTTCAGACAAGCTGTCCTGAAATACACGGCCAAGCTGGAGAAAGGAGAGCACAATGACGGCGACCCCCCTCCCTGGCTCGGGTACGACAGGAACGGCAACACCCTCCCCCTCCCCAAACAGGAGTCACGGGCTTGAATAAACAAAGGCTTCAAAAAGAAAAATCTACAACTCATACACATCTTCTACAGCTCCACTTCTTTTTCAATAGAACATGAAAAGAACACTGTAATATTTTTGTTAAAATTAATAATCCTTTAATAAAAGTCAGTTTTCTTGCTGGGTAAGGCTGTGGTGAATCTCCAGCAGGAGCCCCTGTGCCGTCCAGCAGGACGGCCGGGCTGCAAAGTCAGCGCTGACTTCCACGTGTCAACCCTGGCTGTGTCAGCGCTCAAAAACTGCAAGTCTCTGTGAGCTCATGCAGAGTAAAGAATAAATACACGCAGTGCGGTTGGGATTCTCATTTCTTATGAAGACGACGACTTTTCTGGGACATAAGCAGTTCACACGGCTGTGTGTCATCAAGAACAGTGCTTAAACGACGACCTTCACCTACCACGTGTAACGCACAGCTGCAGATGCACGTCCAAGCGTCTACAGGTTCTCCGTTTTTAAGCAATCATTTGCACATGCACAGCACTAGTTCACATGACGACTCACCAGGCTCAGGATTCAGCTCTCGCAGCCAGCTGGGGTTCACGCGTTCAGATCTGAACTGTGGACTAGATGGCAGGTGATATGGAGAATAAAAGGTAAAGGGCTTAGATGATAAGACTTAAAAGATGATTTTGCTCCTGATGCAAGATCATCTTCTCATCAGTTGCAGAAAGGGAAGCAGCACACCGAGGATCTACTGCTCAGACTCTGCTTACTGATAACTCATTTGTCTTTTCTTGTATAAAGAAAAATATAGGAAGTTTCACCTTATTGTAGCAGAACAAGACATTACTGGTATGTCTCTGAGGGAACTCCCAGGGATTTGTCTTTCTTCAGCTCATTATTGACCTTTACGGTCATGTTCTAAGCTGGTCTCAACATCTACTAACATGGAATGATTTTCATCACAGTTGCTTTAATGGTACCACAATTTTTCTTATTGCTTAAACGTCTTTAAGTAAATAACATGCAATCCTAATATTTAATTTTAACTAGTTTCAGAACAGGAATGTTCAGTTTGCTTAGATGAGAAAGTGCAAGACCGTTTTCTCTGTGTTCTCCCTTAAATTGCAGCCCACCAAAGTCAGCTGCAGCTGATGGGCTTTGCATTCTGGAGAAATCAGGGCAATTGAAAGGACTCACTTCTGTGAAATATCTAACAGCACTGGTTTTATTTTCAAGGGCAGTGTTAATTCAGAAATGCTTCTTGCACTTTATGTCTGTAGCAGTGCACAGAAAGTATCAGTTTGAAAAACAAATCAAGAAATTAAAAACTTCTACACATTAATTTTGCATCTTTTAACAGCAATATAACAATTAGCAATAACTAGTAATATCATATTGATTTTTGTAATGCTTTATATATTAGTGTATGCGCTTATACAAAAATAGATACAATTTGCCATATAAATCAGTGCCAAGGAGCACATGTAGTGGGGAACAGAATATACTCTTTAACCTGTTTGAATTAAAGTACAAATGTCACCCTTAAGTACTGGAGTGCATTAGCAAGGAGCAGTAAAACTTTCCATGGCGAAGGAGGAGGTCATTTTATAGTGTACTATGATGACCCACAGTATATACAAACATTCATGCTATTTAAAACCTGAGCTCTTCTTTGTTTCTCTCCATCTACTCAGCTGGCAGGAATTATTACATTTCAGATTTAAAACACAAATTTCAGTACTTGCATTATAAGGGACATAACAAATAATTCCATATAAATGGAAAAGGTTTTAAAAGCTCAATTTACTGCACGTTTACACTACAGTAACACCGATCCCTCCAGCCAGGGCACACCCTGAGCCCTTCCTCACCCCCCTGCTCCCTCTTCAGCCTCGCAGGGCTCTGCGTCCTGCCAGGTTGGCCGGGTATCCCTGGCAATGCAGCAAACACAGGCTGCAGACCCCTTTTATTAGCTCAATCCTTCCATTCTGGGACAACTTTCCCTTTAGGGGAAGGTTTGTGAGCTGGAAGGGCCTGTTGGTGGAACAATCTCCCCTGAGATTAGCCGGACCCACCGCACTCCGGCGGGTTTATTTTAAAAGCTCTTCCTAGGAGACGAGCAGTGACACTCAGAGACTCCACTTCTTGTTGCTATCCATGAATGAGACCCACGATGACATGGAAAAAGTTCTGTAACTTGATGTATGTAGTTTTGCACATCATACAGTACCCATGCATAAGGCAGAGATTGCTTAGAGGTCAAATACCAAAGCAGACGACAAAGTAGGAATTACAGTTCCTAAAGTGGTTTTATCCTAACCATGGTATAAATAATTTGGTTGAAGAAAATTCTGAGGACTTCGCATAAATCAATAAAACTCGTCCAGTGCTGAAACATTTCATTACCATACAAGAGCAGGCACAGCATGTCACCTTCCAAGGAAACTTTCGTGTTTTTAAATATAGCATTGAAACTTCTTTTCACAATAACTCTGAGCTTTTGTTTGAAAGGTACCAGCTTTGAGACTGACTTGGTAAGTGGGTCAAGTTACACAAACTCTGAATATGAAAGATCCTAAAGGCAGTTCCTAAAGGTGTGAAGAGTAAACCAGTACCGCACAGCCGCTAAGCACCAGCCATGGCCACTGCTAAATGTTGGGTTAAAAAGCCCTCATTTTCAAAATTGTTTTTATCTTATGATAAAAATAAGTCTCATAGTTCCATAATATTACAGAAGTGTTGCTTTGTGACTCCTTCATTTGATCTCTCTGGCCTAATTTCGCCTTTAAGTATCCTTCAGCTTGACAGACTGGATCCAGCTCTGGCTTTTAAGAGACACTTTCCCATTCTGTGCGTCAGCCTTAATCCATTTGTCTGCTTCATCCCCCTGATTCATGCGACCTGCAAGAGAGCTCTGTTTAGTTTAACACACAGAAACCTCTTCACATCAGCTTACTTTTTTTGCAAGCTCCCTCAAAATACACTGCAAAACTTTGCTAGAATTTATGCAGTTTTAACAGATTCTTCTTGATACCGGTCTTCACGTTCATCCTTCCCCATGCTATGTTATCGCAACAGATTTGTAGCAATGCATTTCTTGTAATTATATAATACCAGAGGTTTTTATTATGGGCTAGGAAATATGCAAACACAAAGCACTGGTCTGGCTACGTACCCTGAGAAATGTTCATCTCAGTAGCAACCATGGGCAAGGTCTGAGGCACAGGGTGGCTGGACATGTTGCTGCTACTGCTTTCCTGTGCTGAAGGTTTAATGAAATGGAAGGGTCTCTGTCATCTCCACGGGTGATGTTAACTCAGAATGCAGCACCATGCTATGAAAAGCGCACTGTGTTATGGACAAAGCAGAAAATTCACCTTTTTTTCTTATTTTCAGTTAAGAAACTGAGACCCAGAGAGACTAAGTGACCTTTGAAGTTTACACAGAAAATTTATGACCAAATTGGGAATTAAACGGGGATGGTCCGAGTGCCAAATCAGTGCCTTGGTCCAGGGTTCTCTTTACAAACTCCCACGGTTCCTGCAGTGCCTGTGCAAGCGGGGCCCATGCTGGGTTTGGAGGCAGCCGCTCCGCAGCCGCCGCCTCCGCGCCAGCCCTTCCTACAACTTTCCGGCTCTTCGGTGCTGTAAGTGGGATTAGGGTGAGAACACGGGCCAAACCACATCAGGCGCAGGCCAAGATGCTGCTTCAAGTGCAGGATTTCCAGAGGAGTCCGACACGGTGCAGCTCTCCCGCTGAATGAAGAGGTACGTGAGCATCCTCTGGTACCAGCCCTCAAAGTGCCTTCCAGGACCTCCCCGCAGATGCCCCAGAACAGCTTCTGCTCTCCTCGCTGAGTCTCCCTTGCTGTGAGCAACTACCCCACATTTAGTCTCCTTCCCACCAGCGGCAGCGACAAGAAGTTCTGTAAAACCCACATTTCCACTCTGAGTCCAATCCTGCACTTAAAATAAGCCTGAGAAGATGCTCATTAAGTTGGAAAAATGTGGTACGTAGGAAACCTTTTACTGCTGAAACTTAAATTCCCAGAAGACTTTTCTGAGCGAGTGCCTCGCAATAGCATCGTGTCACAGAAACAGGAATGAAAGCACAAGCTGCGTTTCAGGCAGCAATCGCTCTTAAAACACAAGATCAGGCTGAATTTTAAACAGGAAATACCGCCAGGTGTCAGAAGAATGAGCTGACATGAAATGCAAAGGAGAAGCGTTTCAGCTGGTGCCGTAACAGAGCTGCAGAGCAGGGACGACAAGAAAGGCCGGGCAGAGACCGGCTGCCAGCAAGCGCCGCTTGTTTCCGAGCGGAGTTACCGCCTCGGCTCTGCTTCTCCTTCAGCATTTCCTACGTGCGCTTGGGAAAATGTTTTGCTCCGTACACTGTTTTTGGAGCTCTGCCTGGGAAGGGAAGGCAAAACCGCAGCTCCCCACAGCACGGACAGCATTGAGCTCCCCAGCCCAGGGCTGCAGATCTTAACACTCCTTGAAGGTGCTCAAACCTGTTGCCAGTAGCAGGTCCAAATGCAACTTAAGATAATTAAATGGTTTTGTGCATTAGGCTGCAATCAAACAACACGAGTTAGCTGGGAAGCTGTTGATCAGAGTTTGGTGTTAATTATTATTACACCCTGCAGAGGGAATACCAAGAGGTCTTTAGTGGGTTTTGAGGATGAGTTTGCTAGCGTGATCAAATCTCCAAAGCCAGCAGACTTCTGGATCGCTGACAGGAAAAGAAAGGATTTCATTTCAAAACCCAGCACTCAAGACAACAGTATGAGCTCACTATAGCCACATTTTCAATTTAACAGCTAAGAAAAGCTATTTTCTATGAATGCCTAACAGGCAGAAAATACCTTTGGAAAACTTTACACAGGTAAGCATTGATCATCTATTTGTTTGCCTTCCTGGAGACTGGAGAAGTTTAAAAGAATTCTACTTGCAAATAATAAGCATATTAAAGTGTGCTTATTTTAAATGAAAAATGTCCACTAAATTACTCCAAACTTAAAAAAAAAAAAAAAAAAAAAAAACAAAAAATCCTTAATGCATGGAGGGGCAAGTTATGAATCCCAAGAGAAGAGCATTTTCAGAAGAACACGTGCGAAATTAGGGAATTAACACTGGTAATCAAGTTTCAAAACTCAGATTCTTCAGTTTCAAAGCCTGTATGATTGCTAGACGGAGGAATGCTATAATGCTAATTTTCTACTCTCACCTGTTCAGAGGAAGGGTTTGCATTGGTACTGCTCAGACTGTGGCATGGCTCCAAAGGACTGAGCAGCTTGAGCTAAATGCAAGCTGAAGCCAATAAAAATCTGCAGGATAGCATCTCATTTAATGTGTTTTTAAGAAGTTGGATGAACTTGCTATTTGACTTGAAGGAATGTAATCTTTTCCAGGCACAACTGGAGTTTTTGGTTTTAAAGATACTGCTTAAGGATCAAGGCTTCACAGAGGGACGGTCTTCAGAGGGACACTCTGAAATTACAAAGTTGTTCCCACTCAGTTCGGTGGCAAAGATTCAGTACCGATTGCTTCTAGGAAAGAAGGAAATTTCTGAAGAGGACACAGAAAATAATCACAGTCACAACAGCACACAAGGCTGCTCCGGGGATCCGAGCTGCAATTGCAAACACAACAGAGGGGAGCCAGCTGCACAGGGCTACACTCTGACAGCTGCTACATTTCCGGAGAAAATCAAGTTTCAAAGCACTGCCACGATGCAAAAATCTCCCAGTTATTTCCCTTTTAAAGAGCGGTTGCTGGCCTCGTGTCATCCACTGCCCTGTCGCTGTGCTTGGGTTTGACTCAAGCTCTGTGCAGAAAGTAAGTAAAATAGCGAAGAGCAGAGAGCAAAAGCAGTAGATACAGCCAAAATGCCTTGTTGTGGCACACGAGGCTCAGGCAATCAAGCCCTCCTTGCACACTGGTGAGCTGGACTTTGGAGAATCCCTAAAGGATGAACATTTCATAGGGAGCTCCACCAGTACCGTGAGACGAGGGGCCGTTCTGCCTAGTGAGAAATGGGTTAGAGCTGGAGATCATGTAGGAAACGGTGTCTACATCCCAAGCACATTGCAGAGGAGAATCCAGGCTTAACATCACACACAAAACCTTTGTTCTTTCCATCCATGCTTGAGTGAGTGTCTCTTGCTAAGGAGAAGGGTGTCTCTCATTAGAGCCTACCTGGGAACCAGAGCAAAAACACTAATGAAATTCAGGGCGAAATCTGAGAAGGCAGAGCCAAGACAACGCCTGTCTTCTCAGAAACAGTGAGTATTTAGGCAAGTTTGGTCTTTCCCAAAGGATGTGACGAAGAAGGTTGTCTAAGGAGCTCTGATATCCCTGTATCAGGAGGCAATATCTGGAAATTTTCACAGAAAAAAAGAAAGGGTTAGAGAAAAAGAGAGATTCCTCTCTGTGCCCAGGTTGGAAAGTGTAAACTGATGTGAAGGAAAATGCTGCCTGTGCGCATGGTCACCAAAGGCTCTGAGAGGGCCTATTCAGACACGGTTTAGTAGAGCTCTAGTGCTGCAGACGGGGGGTATAAGTGGGTAAAAATTAAAAATCCTCTTAAGTGCTGCAAATGTTGTAATGCTGGATAAAACATGTAGCAAATACATCTCCTGGCCTGAGAGAAGACAAGTGCTGCCCACAGCGTGCACTCTGCAGGCTGGAAGAGGCTGCTCTGCCGCTCGGGGCAGGAGGAGCAGAGACACTGCCGCTCGCAATGAGCGATCCCCACCGGGGCCCCGCGGCACCAGGGAGCAACAAGCCCAGGCTGCCGTCCCCGCAGCACGGAGCAGGGGCACAGAGCAGATTTACATGATTTAAAAACCTGGTTACACCCTAGGCAGACTGATTTGGAAATTGCCAGGACAACCTAGCAGGATCCAAAGGAAGTCTCTACATGACTGCAAGACTGTTTCCAGTGAGCTTATGCTTGTTGACACTGTATCAATGGGCAACGCAGGTGGGGGGAAATCTGCCCACAGTTGTTTACTCCCCACGTGTATCCACCCTCATCCTTCAAAAGAGCAGGTGGGAGCAGATGGTCACATCAACTCAGGAGAAGGAAGGACAGGCCTGGAAGCAATCTCCTGAGGATCCACTACGTCTCCTCCCTTGACGTGCTTGTCCAGCTTGTTCTTCCAATCTGCACGACTGTGGATTCGAAAGCTTCTCCACCATCAGAAAGTTTATTTTACTATGCAGCTAAATTTTATTGGCTGTAAAGTCAAATTGTAATTTCTAGTCCCACTGCTCCTTACATACTTGAAAAGTGTCTCCTCCTTCAGACTTCTTTAAAGCCTTTTTTATGTCTCCCCTCATAAATTACATTATTTAGACCTATAAGCACACGTTCTTCTCCGGAGTCTCTGCAGTTGTCAACGCCCTTTATGAAGTGCAGAAGGCAAAACTGAAGACAACAATCAAGCTCATGCCAAGTAAAGCCAGCTGGTTACAAACACCACTTCCTGCTAACACACACTATGACGTTTATTTTTTTGCAATCATTTAAGATTGTTTCCTGTTCAACTGATTTTTTTGAAATATTCCTCCTGTAGAGACTGTACAGGCAATTATTGCTACCTTACTACTTAGCGAAGGACTTACTGGACAAATGGCCTGAAAAACCATGGAAATCTCGATCAAATTTTAATCCTGTCCCGATTTGGCTGGATAGTTAGCTAAGCTTTTCTGCTAAATTAAGTGACATGTGCCTGCCTCCTACCCTACCCATCAGCACAGAAGCCCCAGAGAGGGCTGTTAATCTCCACAAGCTGCTTAAGCCACCGGATTTAGGAACCCAACAGACTCTGAGGAACAGGGAGGCACAGCAAGGAGCAGGGTGAGGCTCCAGAGCCTTCGACCAGCACATCCCTCATTCCTGCACTCTTCAACAGGAAAGACTCTTCAACGCCTTGCCATGACTGCCAATAGATATTTGGGGAGTTTCCTGAGCGCTCTCAAGCCTAACAAATGCTTTCACGGGGAGCACAACCAGTGCTTAGCATGAACACCTGCCTCTACAAACTCCCTTTATATCAAACATAAGACTTTCCGAAGTGTCTCCTGATGTCAGTGGGAACAGATGCCTCCTCCTTGCAAACTACTCCAAGCAGTGCAACCCGGGCAGCCGCTCCTTCCCTCCTGGCCTTGGCGAGTGTCCCGAGTGTGAGGGAAGTCCCTCCCTCTCCTAACAGGAGCAAAACACTTATGTTTTTACGCTCTCACCGCTCTGCAGCTGAAGCACTTGCTCCAGGTTCTCATTTTCTTGCTATGACTAAACCCAGCTCTGTCTCTAGGCTGTCTCGCAAAATCCCGCTGTGGCTGCCGGCCTCACAGCCGGCTTTTTCCTTCCATCACGTGGAGGTGGGAATCTAGAAGCAAGGTGATGGCATAAGCTGTAACTGCTACACCAGCGCCAAGAAGCAGGAGAGACCAGGTGTAGATGTACCCAAATCATAAAATTCTATGACTGGTTACATGGAGGAGCCTAGTAATCATAGAATCATAGAATCATAGAATGCTTAAGGTTGGAATGCTAGAGATCATCTAGTCCAACCCCCCTGCACACGCAGGGGCACCTACAGCATGTGGCTCAGGACTGCATCCAAGCGGGTTTGGAAGATCTCCAGAGAAGGAGACTCCACAGCCTCCCTGGGCAGCCTGTGCCAGGGCTCTGTCACCCTCACTGTTAAGAAATTTTTCCTAAAGTTCCTGTGGAACTTTTGGTGTTTCAGTTTGTGGTCGTTTCCTCTAGTTCTGTCGGTGGCCACCAATGAAAAGAGGCCGCCCCATCCTCCTCACTGCCTCCCTTGAGGTACTGATAGACACTAATGAGGTCTCCTCTCAGCCTTCTCTTCTCCAGGCTGAACAGGCCCAGCTCAATCAGTGAAGCAAAATGCCTGCCATAAAGACAGATAAGGCTGCATCAGATTAGTTCAATTGTATCTCGCAGAAAATACATTCCAGGGTCTATTTTTCATTCATTTGTATCCAGATAAATTTAGATCTATACTTAATTTTGACAAAAGCAGTAACTTCTTTAAACAACGGATAAACAGTGGCCAAAGGCACTGTCTGAGTGTAACTCTCATGGATTTCTGTGGCTTTGGGATATTTGAGGGTTAACTAACCAGAGCTGCTCCTGGTCTAAAGAGCCAAAATCATCTGGATGCAGAACGGTGGGTTGGAAATTGCTTCCCTTTCAGCACTGATTCTCTTACATAAACACTGAGTGGATCAGGAAAGCAGAGAAGCAACTCAGCTGGGTGTATCTGAAATGTTACCCTTATCTTGAAGGCCGCTGGAGCAACAAGTCGGCTGAGCAGGCAGAGGTGCCAGGCAGGAGGAAGGCTGCTGCTTTCCCACTGCAGGGACACACTGCGTGGGACTTCGCTCCCATCTGGGGCCCTTCCCTTCTTACCAGCCTGAGAAGTTTTCCTAAAACGCAGCTTTTTGAGAGTTACCCTTAATCACTAGTAGTAAACTGAAGCACTAGTTACATCTCAAGGCAGACAGAGATAAGTCTCTACATTTCAAGACTATCGTACTGCATGCACAGGCTCCATGACATGCTTACACAGGTATCCTTTTAACATTCCCAAACTTTGAGAACTTTGGGATTATATATTTTTTTTTTTTATGTAGGAGAAAGAAAGGTAAGTAGGTATTTTCTTAGATTAAGAAAAAAAAAGAAAAACCTAAAACCTCATTCAATCTATTACCACATCAGGTCATACTGACAAGACAATGAACAGTACGACTTTATTCTGAAGCAGTGAAGAGCAGGACTTGGGGATTGCCAAGCTCAGCTTTGCAACTGTTAGGGAAAGGTTTCCAGGAATCACCAGAGGTCCCTCCATGTCCCCTCTATTCCTCCACATTCCAGCTCCCTTTGTGCTTTCCTGGCCATCTCCCACCCACCACTTCTCAGCCTGTCTTGCACTGTTCAGCATTTACAACATTTACAGTTGTGCCACACACAACTTTTTTTCTGTTTTTTGACACACATGAAGAAAACTCAGCAGATTTTAATAGACATAGACTGTCTAAGCCAACAGTAAACTCTAAGAATGTTTTAAGCCATGTATAAACCATAGGTCAAATTTACACCCCGGTTTATTATACTCCCAGATTCACTGGAGTTATGATGAGGATGAATTTGGCTCTATGATTTTTGTTAGGGAAACACTCACACTCACAATTAATTTACCAAACAAAATGAAAACCATCCAGTAACATGGGGAGCTCACTGGCACAAGCAAACATCAGACGCTGAAACAGATGAAACAGCAAGAGGTCAAGAGCAATAAAACAGGAAGAAAATGGAGATACCTTGGACTAATGCCAGACAGACATTTACTGAGAGCCAGAATTAGTAAGTCTTACCACTTATAGTTACGTGATCATCTTTAGAGGCACTCTGTGGTTCTTCTAAATGGATCTCTGAGCTCACATCCACTTTTCTCCCGGACAATTGCAAATGAGCTTTGAGAGAGGCAGGCACCTTGACTTTAATAGAACCTAGTATAAATTTAAATGAGAGTTGATTAACATCCAGATTAAAGCATCAAACAGGTAACAATTTAACTATCTTGAAGAAAGTCAAGTCATTTTTAAGAGTCTTCAGACACAGTCATCTTTCTTTCTGTCTCTGAAGGAATAAGCAAGGATAATTTCATTTATCACAAGCAGAATAATACTCATAACATGCATAAGATGGTGCCACAGTATTTCCTAGGGGCATGGAAAATTAACACCATTGTATATGGCTAGCACAGCTCTCACTAGAGGACCTCATTACGAGGATGATCCAGGGAACTTTGAGATAGGAAGAAAATAAAACAGATTAAGAGTATTTATGCTCCTGGACAAGGAGCATAAGGCAAAGGGACTGGACCAGCTACTGCATGGTATGTTATATAAGTTGCATATAAGTTCTGCTGGAACTTAAAAATTCCACGTATAGGTTCTACTGGAACCATCAGATGGTACTTTTTGGTATTAGCAGTTGTCTGTGCTTTACTGCACAGCACTGGCTCTTCATAGGATTGAAAAGATGCAGACTCAAAGGTGACAACTCTATCACTATCAAATGCAATCTACCAACAAAATCGCAACTTTGGTGTCCTGCATAATTCTACTTCTGAGATTAAAAATGGAAATTCTGACTTCTGCTTCTTCTGAATATGCCACAGATCCTTTATGCCACAGATTGAAGGCAACTGCTGGGCTCTGAATCTGCCAACCTTAACTGTATTTGGAATTAGTCACTATGTTTGGAAGTTGTTTCACACATTAAAACTAAAAATAGCAGAACTCAGAACGTGCTTGCTGTATGTACGCTCTCCAGTATGACTCACTTGAGAAAAACATTTAAAAGTTTCTTTAAATATGCCCAATAAATCCAATCAGGGTATGAACAGAAAACTGATACTAAAACGTTTAAGCAGCAGTCAGAAAGCAACCCCAGCCATAAAAATTAAATTCTGCAGAATCAGTTGCTTGTAGCAGCCCTGAAGAACATGCAACTGCCAGTATCTCTGTCTAAATTTTGCTGGATGCACAAAAGCTTTAGCGTAAGGAAGGAAAGGGCTTCATTTTTGGGTAATCCTTGGAGAATAGCTCAATGATGTGACTCATAAAAAGCAACACACGTGTAGCTGATTTATCACAAATGGGACATTTTCTGCTCAGCAGTTGTCAGCAGTTGCTCTGAATTTGTAGGATAAATGGAAACAGAGCTTCATCAACTTGCCTTTACTAAACTCTGCTGCCAAAACAGACGTCAGGCAATGCTTTGAAAATATCATTAATTATTTTTCATTAAATATGTTCCATTTTACTGGTACTTACTACTATTTACTAGTAAAAGTATTTAAAAATATCTGTGGAACTATTTTATATATCCTTGTCCTCTCTACAGAGTTGACTGTATAGTAAAATTTATACACTTTCAAATGATGAGAATGTGAGAATGTAGATTACGAACAATCACTACAAGTATTTTTTTTCCAGACAGACAAGCAAAAACCCTCACACCCTTTATTTTAGATCATAGGTTGTCAAAAAAGCAAACATCTGTTTCAGTCTGCTAACCTTTCTGGGATTTCAGATCCACCCTTCTCAATTGACTGACATAGACATCTATTGAGCCATGGTCTGTAGAAGCTTTCAGACTTCCATCAGAGGAATCTTTAAAAAAAAATAAAAGGGAAAGACAGAGAGAAAATTAAAGGATTGTATCTCATTTCTCTTTTAAAATAAATGCTTACTATAATCATTCTTTATTCTTTTTCTTAGTTTCTGGATGTGGAGAGAAACACAGACAAGCTCTCCGAGCCGGCTAAAACAACAAAATCAAACCTAACTGAATCTTGCCAGTTCTGCAAAGCGAAAGTACTCATCCGAGAATACACTAGATTAATCGTGACCAGGATGTCTAGCATTTATTCTCTTAAAGCTTTCCAAACAGTTTTTGTGCTAAACTGAATTGGAGCTTTTCTCATCCAAGATCTCAAGCACAGATGTGGAAGGTCAGAGTACGTAACACTAAAACCATGAAGGCAAAATGTGGGTTATTATCCCACAGCTAAAACTGATTTCTTTGGAGTATAGAGTAATGCTGAGAAGGAAATGCTGAGGTCGCTGCTCAGTCAGCAGACCCCATCTTTTGGCTAGCCAGAAAACAATGATAAAATGTAGAACTGCGATGGGTTTTCCCATCTCAACAAATTCTGTGTTAAAACACTTCTGCTCCAAACCTGAATTAAAAGAAAAAAGAAATCTTCATTAATTGAAATTAAAGATCTAGAAAAAGAGCTTTGGTTGGCTAAGTCACAATGAAGATATTGTGTCCCTGCTGGAGCAGGGGTGTTGATTAGATGAGCTCTAGAGGTCCCTTCCAACCTCAACCATTCTGGGATTCTGCGATATTTTATTGATAATTGTTATAAACACCTTTAGTTAACTTTCAAAATGACAGATTTTGAAGCCTGACAGATTGGCTTGCAACAGACACAGGAGATATCCGGTCTCTAGCTTTTCTGTTCTTAACAAAACACGCCATGAGCTCCTTCAACTGCACTATGACAAAACCAAGACTCCCAAAAGGACAGTAACCCTTCCCAGGAAAAACAACTGCTAACAGTCTATACAGAATAACCAGCTCATAGTACTTTACAGAGACCAAAGATTATTTAATGATTATTTAGTTACTTAACGATTCTTCACCACCAGTCTTCAAATCCAAAAGCAGCTCTTACGAGATTCTTCAGCACACGAAGTTGCCTCCTGCAAATGTAGCAGTGGTGCTACGTGACTGCATAGGGCTATCTTTTCCTTTTAATTCTTTTTTTTTCCCCCAATTACATATATTAAGAAAAATCTAAACTTGCGAAGGAGGCTGGATTCTGTTTGCAAAAGGAATAAACAGGATAAAGAAAGCAGGAGGCACAGATTTATCTGGAAAGTAAAAACACTTGAGCCATCTTTGCCACTGCTAAGCAAAAGTTGTTGTACATGACCCTGCCTGCTTTGGAAAGCTCCGTTCTGGGAGGATGGCTTACTCTCTACCTAGCTGCATTTGGACTCCCAACATACACCACTTATCAGAAAGTTTGTTATGATGGAGGGAAAAAAAAAAACACTATAGTAAAGTTTCAAAAACACTGACCAGCAGCATTAACCAAACTTTGAGAGCATTAACCAAACAGTACAGCTGACTTTGCAATACATGTTTAGTTTTGATTTATGGAAGCAACGCGAAATATACTTTACAGGAAAAAAATTAGATATGATTTATGATTTCTGGAAACAATTTTATAGTTATGAGATTAAATGCAAATGAATAAGAATACTGACAGACTTAAAGTTGGCTATCACTTCTGCAAAGTCTACTAAAAATGCTGTTCTAGTTTCAAGTCTCTGTAACTCTTAAACAAATGAGACAAAACAAACTGCAGGAAAATGGAATTAAAAAAAACAGCCAATGTTTTAATGTTTTAACAAAAACATTAAATAATTATTTCAACAAGAAAATTTATTTTTGTATAAAATAACACAGACTGGAAGGAACACAGCTAAAATAATGAAGACAATATATGACAGAAAAAAAGCTATAAGGCCATATATTTTTATATGTAAATACATAGCCAGGTTTAGCTGAGACTAATGTGAATAATTAAGGATAAGAAACATGAAAAAGAAGTGGATACTTTAAATTCAGAATCTGATATGGACAGACAACTCAAGGGGAACTGCAAAGATGAATCTTTCTAAAGAAAACAGAACAGACGGTCACTCTTGAGCAACTTTGGCTATTTAAGAATTTGCTAGTACAAGAAAAGGCAGTGAAGCAAAATGTCCTTGGTAACGTTTTGTTAAGCTTTGTAGAGAATACTTTTCCCCAACAGGGACCAGTTTTGTTAGTCTTTTTAACTCCTAAGAGAGCAAGCCTGATTCTGGTCCCACACGGGCAAAGCCAAAGAGCAAACTGGAGCACTTCCAAAAGGACATGGATTCTCAAATAATAAAATTAAAATAAAAAGTTGTACAAACTGATACATGAGGTAGACTGCAGATATTACATTAAGAGCAACACAAAGAAATGCCCAGATTTTTGTTTTCACAGAGGAATCTTAAAAGCTCTACACAAAGTCCTAAGAATAGCAACACCAAGAAAAACAACAAGCTCTGAAAGAATCTCTTCTGTTAAAACATCATGGCAGTTCCCTTCTTTTGAATTGCAAAGTTCAGAAGGAACCAGAGACATTTTTAAAATTCTTGATTTACAGTGGAAGACTTACATTAATACAGCAAAGCCTAAAAAAAAAGTATCAATACTTGCTTAGAAATAATCTTATGGATCAAACAAGAGGATTTTTTTTCCCCAAAATGATCTATTTGCTACAGTCAATCTGCCTGCTAGTGTTTCCATTTAAAGGATAATTCAGAAAACAGGTAACTTGAGAAAGCCTGTAGAGTGACAAAACTGAAAGGTGATTCACAGCACTAAACACTTAGAATCTACTTCCCTTCATTTTATAAAACCAAAAAGCATTAAAGAATGAACACAAAAGATTTTGCTTTAACCCAAGCAAAAACATCTTTACTTTTCCCAATGGTATATAATAACCGTCTTCACTCATGTTAAAAATTAGTGAAAACCTTTTATTAAATTCAATGGAAAAATACAAGACCTTTATTATGATTTGTTTAAGGATAGCAGAAAAAATGTAAGATTCCATCATATGTGAAGCATGAGAAAGATTAATTTTTACTTAACTGGCTATCTTATATAGTTTTTGATAAAGATTTAGGGTGTTTTAGGGGGAAAGGAGAATAGGGAAACGAGGATGGTGATGATAACGCTAGGTAATAACTCAGTCGATATTAACATATCCCTACTAATGGATTCTCTCATTTTTAAAGAGAATCCTTTGCTTATTTTCCTCATATCCTTATACATGAGAGACCCTAGCCTGCCCACAGAGCAGACACGCTTAATACAAAACACAGCATGAAAACCAGCACGCAATTTTGGTAGGTTAGTATTGGACACAGTACAGAAGAAAGCAGGAGAGTAAGTGAAAAAAAAATGTTGGCAGTAGGAAAAAACAAAGGAGAGACCAACTTCTGTGATATCAGGTTGGAAGATGAAGAATCTTTAAAAAAAAAAAAAAAAAAAAGGTATGAATAATATACTTAAAGGAAACAGCATAGACTCTATCAGTAGAAAGAATTTCTATTATGAGCCAAGTTTTTGCATGGATCATATTTTAAAAAAAAGTACCAAAGAACAGCATTTTTAAGCAGGGACCATAATGTCCTTAATAAAAGGCAGAATTGTGGTTCCTACTTCAAAAATTCCCTAGATAACATATCCAAAAGTGAATGTTCAGGCAAGGGCACAGATGCAAAATAACTTCTAGATAAGATATTGTGTACTGTTTTGTTATTCAGTTAGGCAAAAACATTTTGAACACCATTTTTGTTTCTCATAATCAATAATCCTTCTCAAAGGAAAAATTTAGCCCTCTATCTCTGTACAAGGGAACTGCTCCATAACCCTCCTCTCACATCACAAGGGACAGGCCCTGACACCTCTGTCCGCCTTTGTGTCAAGGCTGTACTCCAATCTCCACTTGTTGCTATATGGCTTTTTACAAAGTTGAAATTTTGTTATGTATTTTTAGCAATCTTAGAACAGTGAGTCAGTCACACAAATCTCAAAAGCCTTTAGGTCTTTCACTTTGTTGGTTGTCAAAGAAAGGTTAGAATAAAAGAAACCAACACAGATTTTTACACGATGCCATTTTTTTTTCATTTGTTCCCAGTTTCTGTTGTTTTACTTTCCATCATAGTTCCTGCTGCCTCTAACCTGGACCCATTCCCCTCCCCAAAATGAGGAAACATGATATGAAACAAAACAACTACCACTAGTTTTCTTATTTTTGACAACAGCAGCCCCTGTGAAGATCTGCTGGCCACCAGCATCCTGCCTTTATTAACGCAAACAAGGGCAGGAGATGAAGGGAGGGGATTTTTCCCCTGTGCTCAGCACCTGCCAGGCCCCATGCAGAAGCCAGTGGCCCAGGTGATGGGCGTCAGTGAGCAGGGCTGAGCGCTGGCCCAGCAGCGGTCGGGGATCTGAGCCCTGGGCCTGGGAGGAAGGGCCAAGAGTGGCCCAGCCCGGAGCAGGGGCGGCAGCCCTGGGTTGAAGATGGTCAAGAAGTGGTTGGCCCAGAGGGGCCGTGCAGCCTCCAGCTTCAGGGCCTTTCAAACAGGGAGGAGGTTAAGTCCTGAGCAGCCTGGTCTGACCTCACAGTCAACACCGGTTTGGGCAGGAGGTGCCAGGCACTTCACGTTGCAGCGTTTGGATAGGGGTTTAAAAAAATAAAAATCCATTTACGTGTAAAAATAATACAAAATACTCAGACAAACCAGATAAATTTTTTTTTAAACCGACAAAACAGCTTGTTCTAAAGATAACTAAAAAGAAAAAGAAAACAGAAAAAGGAGAGTGGTCCCAGTTTTATAATGCAAAAATTATACAAGAATAAAAACTTTAATTCAATTTACACAGTTGCTTGTTTTTTTTTCCCCCCAGCCTAATACTCTTAAAAACATCCACCATCTGAACAATGAGTTGATTAGCTTTGTAAATAAATCTCCCAAAAGCTAAGGATACAGCTCAAGAATCTGGAGAGAACAAGTCTTCCAGTCAATGAATAAAATGTGTTGCTAACTCTACAGAACTGCAAGCTCGACTGGTTGGAACGAAGAATAACTTTTCTATTTCTGCCTTGGGAGCTTCTTTGAGAGGGAGAAGCTACAGACCTGAGCTCTCTCACACCTAGCAAGGTCCAGCAATGTCTCCTGCTATAAACTTTCTACTTTCGTGGTTCCGTAGGGGATGTATGCAATATCAGGGGGCCTAGGTGAGCAGATGAGTGAACAAAAATATGAACTCAGTGTTGCCTGCAAGTTTTAGACTTTCTTGGGAAATGTACATCACATTCTTCAGGATCTTCACTAAAGGAATAATTAAGCTTTTTCTTGCAACTGGAAATAAGCAGCCTAACCTCAGCTTAGCCAAGACAGCAACACCTTTGTAGCTGAAGTGGCAGCAGAAATTCAGAAAGGCTATGGTGGTAAAAAGGCTGTAGTAGTAAAGAATAAAGCTCTTGCCAAAAGGTGTTTAAGAACTTGATACTGACATTTGGCTGGGGGTGGGGTGGGGGGGTGGGAAAAGGTACCGTGTGCCTATGAAAAATCCAGGTCAGGAAGTTGGAAGATCTGCCTTTTTCTTCCTATTTCTGTCATCAAATTTATGTCAGTATCTGGCAGTCCAGCAAGCTATACTGAGCCATATATTCTTCATACATGAAGGCTTCTAAACGTTTTTGGATTTTTTTCTTTTTAATCTCAAGTTGTTAAGGGTTGATCTTAAAAGGCATTTTTGCTTTGAAAAAAAAATCCTTAAGAAAAAAGAGTCTAGATGAGGTTTTACCTCTCTGGTAAAAGGCTAAGTATAACTCACCCTCTCAGAATCGAAAGCTGAAAAATAAAACAATTCAACCATCAGGCTTACTAATGTTTAAACTGAGCTCAGTTAACTAAGGAAAATAGTCAGCATTTGTTGGTAGAAAGAATCATCACACCCTGTGTTAAACAGCATTATTTAATAATTCTCATATTTTTGTTTTAGTTAGTTTAGTTTTGTTTTTGTTAAGTTTGTGGTTTAATGACTAACCCTTAAGAATGCGTATTGTATTCATTTTCCAGGGACATTAATATAGATTGTTTAGAAATATAAGAAAGTTATAATAGTACAGCTCATTCCTGAAAGATGCTTAGTATCAGGATGATTATCATTAGCAGGAGACTTTGATATTTGGGTTTGATGTTTATTTACAGAAGTCGTCCTTCAGGGTTTCATTAGAGACACTTTGTTACTTCAATTTTCTATCAGAGAAATAACCAGAATTATAGTGTTGCACTTTATGTCAGTGTACTGTAGAAAAAAAAAAGTACCCTAGCATTTTCCTAACATAATACAGTAGTTAGTGCACCTTATCCCACTGTATAAGAGCTCAATTTATCCCTCCCCATAATCAACCTTTGTTTCATTGTGATAAACAATGGTCAAAGCACTGTTTTAGAAATACTGCTTTATACGTTTTCCAGGAAGCTGTTTTTCTTCAAGCACAATATGTAATTCACCAGTGACTACATGATATTACATGACAAAAACAAAACAAATCTTGTCTTTGAAAAATAAAAAATATAAGATACAGAGCAAAGTTAAGAGGCAAAATGATTACATCTGAGGCACACGATTTTTTTTCTCATGTCCTTACATCCTCTCTTAATCTTTTCAAAAAGAACAAAGAAGAGAGAGGGAAGAGTGGGAAAGTAGAATATAATCTTAGAGATAAGGCAGAACCCACCTACTGTGATACTCCCCGTCTTGGTCTGCAGGGTGGTATTGCCTATTACAGAAAGAAAAGGGAGAAAAAAAAAAAAAGAGTCATTTTAACGTTAAAGGCAAGTTTAACTGTTTTCTTAAATCATTACAAAAATTAAAGGAGTGTGATGCCATGTACATATTAGTACTATGGTTATATTAGTATATTTAACTTGCATTTAAAAGCAAAACAGCATAAACAAGCTACACTGCTTAAACATTGTTGCTTTATAAACAAACAAAAAAACAACATGTGGATAAGTAACAATGACTTCAGACAAGAAAAGCACTGGATAAAGCTTGAAGGAACAGGCTGCAAATGGAAGAGGGAAAAGCAGAGAGGCACTTTGAGTTCACTATTTTATTTTGGGACAGTTCCCCCCTCCACCATGTTGTTCAGATGACTCCAGCAGCACTATGGCTGTTCAAAGTAGTTTAATAGGATGAGTAACAAAGTTATACGACCAGCTAAATAAAATAGCAGCCATCTGAGACACACACAGGTGGAATGAGTCTGCGTGTCCAGACACACATACTTTTGTGGGCCTGGAGAGTCTGGAAAGAAAAAAAATATCCACTCTCCAAACTCAGGATGGGGATTTTCTGCTTTAACCTGAGGGGCTACTGCCTAGCCAACTGCCTAGAGAATCCATGAAAATTGGCTACTCCCTCCAAACTTCAGTGCGTGATGACCCACTAGCAATAGTTTTTATTGGTTTCACAAGGATCCTTGTGTGTTAGGCTGCCTGAAGAATATCAGAAGGGTCCAAAGCATAAAATGTAGAATGGGCTCTTGCTGAAACTGCCAGTGCCTGTTCAGAGCAACGCATAGTGTTTCACCCTTAAATCTCAAAATGAGAGCTCCTCTTCACCCTATGGCACCACAAGAATCTGAAAAGATGAGATATCTCATAGGAAAAAAGACATCTAAGCTTGTTAACAATCTTAAAAAAAAAAAAAAAGTTATTCGAACGTTTAAAGTTCCACGTTCATCATAAATGTACAATTACATCATAAACAAAATGCTTTAAATGAAAAAACTAAACCACAAGAGTTCATTCCTATCACTCTTTTATGTTCCCAGAAGGATAACAGACAAACACAAAATTGATGACAGTAATTTCATCTAATTTTAATTTAACAATATATGATATTTAAGAAAATTTTCAGATCCTTTGGAAGAGGCCTCTCAAATTTGCAAGTGGATCAACTTCTGCTCCCAGCATCACTCTGCAGCTACACAGCAGGAAACAGACATGAGAGCTGAGCCCATGCCAGCAGCGTGGCTTGCACTGGTTTTCTTAGTGGTCCATGCACTGGATGCTAGAAAAGTAGCCTGTTATCAACAGTCTTATATTTATTGCTCCAAGCACATCCTGCACAAAATGTTTGGTGGTTCTGCATGACAGAGTTGAAACAAAACCATTTTTCAATGGACTTGGGAGTGGTTTGGCTTTACTATATCCCTTCCCTTCCCGCCCAAGAGATACACACAGCATATAATCATCCGACCTTTTTCCTCCCTCTTTCCATAACTAGTATTTATTTCTGTACAAAAAAAAAAAACAACAAAAAATCCTTGCCTTTTGTAAACTAAGAAGTCTCATGGAGCTGAAACTACATTACACAGGGTCTGAACAGAGCCCCTGGAACTTGCAGATTTGCTGTCTGTTCCTCATTTTTCTCACTTTTTTTTGCTTTCTTTTTTGTCAAATAGATGCCTGAAGAACATTACACATTTAGAGATCAAACTCCTATTAATCATTAACTTATATGGCAGATATGATTAAGAATGCACACACACACATTATGGTGACAGCTACAGGCCAAATATTTAGCCAGAAGAGGAGCAGGTAGGAATTTCCTGCCGTGTTATGACCTGCAATGTCTACAGGCTATGCATAAAAGCCTTCTTTTGGTCATGTAGCTGTCTCATGTAGATCTTCGCTTACAATTTTTGAAGCTGAACAACTTTTTTTTTTTTTTTTTTAAGATACATCAGGGCAAAGTGGGAAAGAAGAAGGGCTGGAGGAGGGCATCACGATGAGGAGGGGGCTGGAGCACACGACAACACTGGCTTGAAGAGGTGGATTTGCATTCCCTTAGAAAGAGCAGGCTCTGGAGCAATCTTGTTGTGGTCTTTGGCTTCCTAATGCAAGGGTACAGAGAGGAAAGTCAGCTTCTTATTGGGGAAATAGAGCAAAACGAAAGGATAGTGATTACAAATTGCCACAAGGGAAATTATGACTCAGTTTCTCAGCACAAGGGTAATTTAAAGCTGGAACAAGTTGCCCAGAAAGTTTGTGGAGTCTCTGTCCTTGGGGATAATTCAAAGCTCAACTAGACAAGGCCGAGAGCAAGCTGCTCTAGCTGACCCTGCTTGAAGCTTGCCCTAGATGTCAAAAAGTCCCTTCCAACCCAGATTATTCTGCAATTCTAAGAAAAGCGACTCAGCCCAAGGCTTTGGCATAGCTGCAAAGGAAGATGAGTTTAAATCCCTGTTTATTTCTCCTACGGGCTTCTATGCAGAGAGGTTTCACTAATGTTTTTGCCCTTAGATACCATAGCATATTGCTCAGCCTCAAAGCTGCTGCCTGCTTGTTTTTCAAGTGTTAGCTAGAAAGCTCAATGGCAACTAATACCTGCCATGTCTGCTCATTAAAATGACTCAAAACCTTTATCTTCAAAATAATGCACTGAACTTTTTATCCTAAGTATGAAGATTGCAAAAGAGCAATTCAGAATGCCTATATACAATGTATTATCTCATGTCTACCTTAATTTCTCCTTGCAATACTGGTGTGAACAGTCCCAGTTGAACCAATTCAGTTGTAGCTTGGACTATGCGGGGGGCGGTGAGGGGAAAATCCTGTGCACTCACTCACATTTCCATAGAGATCTTGATCTCCCATTCTCAGAGTATCTTTTAAAATATTTTAATGACCTCTGATCTGAAACTTAACTGGGAACAGCACATTTCTGAAAATTTCCAATAAAACTGCTGGTTTGAAGCAGTTAGATTTTCCATTTAAAGATGTGATTGGTTACAGTACAAAAGTTTTGTTTAGGGACTTGTTTGAAAAGCTTATGTTATCAGTATTTCCTGCAGTGTAAGAATTATAACTTTTCAGAGATAAGCACTTCAATGTTTAAGAAAAATATCTTTAAATTCCTCAACTGCTAGTGAAGTACAAACAGTTTACACAGCGGAAGAAGGAATGAAATCAGAGAGACATTAAAAAATTAAACTCCATTTAAAAGTTAAATGTTCAAAATACTACTTTTAATCATGTTATCAGCAATATAGGTATTTTATAAGAAACCACAAGAGCAATTTTCACTCTGTAGCAGGAACACCAGCTTCAGCATCGTGTAACACGCAGCACACACAACATGCACTCGTTTTCTTTGAAAGGCTTAGGCCGCCTTTCATCCATACCTTGTTTGTACTATGACAAAGGGATTTGGTTTTGTTTGTTTGAAGGTGAGAGCAGAGAGGTAAAAAAGGAAATAAACTTCTGTCTATATACTCATATCTCCAGAATCTGATAAATAAACAGCAAAAGTATTGAAGATATCACTGCTATGAGACTGCTTGAGGACTACCATACAGAATTACTATCGTGTTTCTGCCCAGAGTCAGCTTTAGTCTTTCACGCCTTAATTTAATTTGGTTCAGGATAAAATTCAAGTATTTCACAGGGTAAAGATTACAAATGGGAGTGACCAATTTAATTTTTCTAACTAACTTTAACTAATTCTGTTTTTCACTAATACACATCTTTTAACAATATTTGGTCTTAGTACTGAAAGCCTGAGGAGCTTTCCTGTTTTGCAGGAAATATTCTTCTGAAAGAACAGACTGGAAATACCAACTAAATCTTGATGTACAAATTCTATTAAAAGGAACAGATAAAACAACATCAAGTCTTCCAGACCCATTTAATAAAGAGCTCATGAAAATAACCCTGCAGTCATGTCAGAAATGTCGGTATAATTTGGCTGCAATTCTATTTGTTTTCACATTGTTCTTTAGTGAAATTATAACAAGGCATTACTAAGAGGTAAGTCACTAGCTACAGCTGTTATTTTTTCATTTTCGTACTAAGATAACAAAAATAATCTTTTGGATGCATATAGAGGCATGAGCACACTCTCACTGACCATTCCACAGATTATATCTGTGGGAAGGTTGAACAGTCAGCTTATTTCCTAGTAGTAATACAGTCTACATGTTAGGAAAAACAACAACAACAACAACAAAAAAAAACCTTAGTTCTGCCTACACATGCTGAAATGAACTGCAGCTAGCAAGGTTAGAAACCAGGTTTCAGCTCATTCTACATCAACAATGGAATTGGCCCCTTAAAGAAGGAACCAGAATCATTTCTGAAGCAAGATAAGAATACAAAATTTCAGCAAATTGTTTAGAGGGCACAATGCTAAAAGCCTGGGACTCATACTGATTTCACACCCACTCATTATACGCCCTAGAGTTTTACTTAAAAGAAAAAAAAAAAAAAAATCACTAAACACATTATAGCATAGACGTAGTTCTGTAGCAGTTTTGCTAAATTATAACTACACAACAGGTTGCAACCCTGACTTATTTATATGAAAGACACCAGAGTTAGTTGGGTTAGTTCTAGATGAAGAACAGTAAGGGGTAGGATTAAAGAATGTGTCTTTCATCATAAAGAATAGAAACTGTCGCCATTCTATTCATACAGTGTGCCAGCACACACACAGTCCATTCCTGAGAAAACATTTCAGATACGACCAAGTTTTACCACAAACCTTACTAGGAGCTGGATGACTTAACTTTGGTGATAAGGCAAAGCTGGGGAAGAAAAGGCTGGAGGTGGAAGTAGCATCCTTACACACCCTATCCCTTTTTCTTTTTAACACAGTTTTTAGTGCTTAATTACAATACTTTAATACATCCCCTTAGCATGCGTGGCATGTTTCTTCTCTACAACGTGTGCCTTTTCCTATTTCACAAGGAGCACGTTTGTAAAATTGTTTTAGAAATAAGCACAGTATGCTATACTGTAAGCTAATCCTCATCAGTTCAGCCTCTAACATTGACTCCTTTTGCTCTCATATGGCACACGATTTAGTGATACCCTACAGCATTAGTCCTTTTGTTATTATGAACATTACAGACACCATCAGGATAACTACGTTTCTAACAATATTTCCTTACCATGAATACTTCCCAGGAGAATATCACCAGTTTCTGAAGAGAGAGATGAAGATTCTGCATAGAGATACTTAGTTTTCAGCAGCCCATCCTCAGTGGATATGTTGATGGAAGTCCCCTGCAGCTTCTCTATACTCACGCTCTAAGAGAAATAAACTTAAATAAACATAATGGAAAACTTGTCATCCCACTTTGAAAAGGCTTAAAGTAACACTACTAAGGACAGAACAAACGGAAAGCAGGCTTCAGTGCAAAACAAATGGAATTGACCTCTTGGTTAAAAATGGCACAAGACAAAACACTCCACATCTTCATGCAGCTCTAAACAACAATTTAATTAATCTTTACAATATTCCTATGAATTACTAGCTCCACCAATACAGGGAAAGGACCCAAACAATTAAAAACAGATCCCTAAAAGAATAACTTGACTATTTTAAAAAGAATCCAAACAAAGCATTTTGAAAAAATAAAATAAAATAAAATAATCACAGCTTTAATAGCTGAGACTCAATGCTCATATGTGATTATGACACTTAACAGCCTTGGTAATCAGCTTACAGTGATGAGAGCACTCATCACGGTAAAAAAAAAATCCGTATGGTACAAGAAAAGCAGACTTTTCACTTGCTCACTTTGTGAACACAGCTTCTTACAATAATTTAACAAAAAAAAAAAAAGAAAAAAGCCTTGAAAAATGAGCAAGTATCTGCATTTTTTTTTCCTTCAATAAAAATGTTGAGAAAAGAGAAGATTTGGAAAATTGCGCTACTGATGGACTTGAGGAACAAAGGGCGGTTAGCTACAATAACATGATCTACGTACAAATAACAAGTCTTGCAATTAACTTGAGACTATATGAAGAAAGCACCTGCTGTTCTCATGCAAATGCCATAAGAATTTAACATTATCCTTCTCAAGTTAAAATTGATTTATAATGGAGTCAGGTAATAGTTCATGCTTAAGCCCCATTTAACAGATTTTTGATTTGCTCACACTGACTCTTCAGTGAATCATTATTCATCATATAGTGATTCACAGCCTTCTAGCTCAAACTATCTTATGTCAATGTATCTTGAAATCCACTTAGTCACTTTAACACCGTTATATTGTGAAAAAAGCTAATACACAAAAATTCACACACAAACACAAGTTAATACACTGTCCCTTCCAGTGTTATGTTCCCCTGCAACTACTAAAAAAATATACAATGCCCTTGGAATGCATCTCACCATGGTACAAAGCCAAGACAACAAATAAAAGCCACTGTCATTTTAGGCTCTACCATCTCAACCTATTTTGTAGTGTAAACTGCCTGCCTATGTGCTTGCCTCAACAAGGAAAGAAAAGCCCCAAAAGCTTCATTTGTTGCCAGGGTATGCAAGCTCTGTTACCATGGTATGCAAGATCCTACCTTATTTATATACTAAATTACTTTACTGAAAAAATACACTCACTTGCCAATTCCCCTTGCATACCAACCTCAACTACCTTTCTCATAAGTGTACAGCAATAAGCAAGTCATTTTAATATGTAATAAAAAAACACTGAGGCAGTCAGTTAATATAAAAAATGGTTCAGAAGAACAAAAACCCAGGGGGGGAAGGAAGGAAAATCAGATGGCTCAAGTCCAGAACTAAAGCCTTCTAGATCGTGTGACTTCTCACTGAGACTAAATATATTTCCAAGTTATTTAGCTTCTATGAATTTTTGGCAGAATGCATTTGGCTTAGTTAAATAAGTGCTCTACAAAAGTCCCTGTGGCAGAAGTTAGCTAATAGCTCTCCAGTTTAACAAATTGGATGATTTCGTCCGATCAGCACAAGGTTTTCTGGGAAAACTCCCTCCCTTGAGGGCAGGGTCAGGGAGCTGAAGTTAGTAAGACACACTATACGCTCAGGTTCTAGCAGTTTTTTCCTTACTCTGGTTAAAGGAAAAAAATAAACATGAAAAAAGATCAGTCTGTCATAAATCAGGCTGAAATGTTTTTTTTGCACCTGAACCTATTTTCAAGATGGAAACTAACATCTTGCTGTGTTAAAGTAAAACAATTCCTTCCTCACACGCTCTATACTTCTTTATGCTCAAATATTTGATGAGTATAGTCACTGTTTTTCCCTCCCCTTCAAATATTTTCCCTGTTTCTAAAGTGTTTAGCGTCTTCCACCACATCCTCACCCCATGCAGGAGGGAACTGAGGAATCTCCGACACCACTGGTTTATAGCAGAAACGCTGACGGGGCTGTAACTACATAGCGATGACAACTGATGGAAGAAACATCTCATACAATCACACATGGGACATGCAAGGCACACTGATTACTAACAGAAACGGTCAATTGAGGAAATAAATCTCACTGTCCTTTACTATACAGCAAGGCTTAATAATGAAAATTTCAACATCAAGCCAAAGCTCTATTCTGTATTTGTAAATAAAGAAGGCTGTAAACCCTCCGCCTCCTTTTGTCCCTTGCTGCAGGAAGCAACCAGAATTCCCTGCTGCTGGTGGCTTGGGATCAATCCTAACTCTATTAACCAGTAATAGGCCCCAAAGAACTGCTGATCAGTCAGAACTGCGGCATCAATCAGACTTTAACTGCTCAGCTTTATGCTAGGATGAAAAATGGTCTTTTAAAAGGAATGTGTCATTTGTACAGACAAACACAAAAGAATAGTTTAGCTACAGCAGCCTCAAGGCTCCTTTGTACATAAAAAGGATGGTTAGCATCCACTACAAAGAAATGCAGGCAATTTCATGGTGATAATTTTTCATAAATCCAATGGCAGATAAGTTCATGCTGTAAACTAGGTAAAGTTGCATATAAATGACCGTGTGATGTGACAATCTAATTTACAAACTGCACAAGAGCACCAAAATGGAACATTATATAGGCTTGTACTCTTGGATTTATAGCTGGGGTTTGATTCTTTCCTCAGAGAGGACAGAATCCTCACAAATCTTGTAAGTTTTTCTGATTCTTCCCAAGAATCAGTTCTGACAGAGCGCTGCATGCATACAAGCAACTTCCTGACTTGCCTTTGCTCTGCACACTCAGATAGCAAGCCTTCTGCTCTAATAAATCAAATTGAACGAGACTGGTCCTGAAAGTTATAGTATTATGGAGGGGCTAGCTCTACATTATTTCAAATAATGGAGAAATTACTGGGGTTTTTTTTGTCCTACCGTAAAGGGAAAAAAATCATAGCAGTATGAGGTTTATCTCATACTGCCCTCTGCAGAAAAAAACATGCAACTCCCTTCTGGAATTGTTTTTCTGTTCATGGTACTTCTTACTGAATCACTCACACCTCAGTTGCACTATATTTTATTTTCTCAGCTGGAAAGAAATACACAGAGGGCAGGAGTCTCCAGCTTCTGACTGTAAAATGCTGGCAGGGTAACAGACATGGGAGCATCAAGCCACTGGCAGTAGGCACCAACTCAGGTGCCTACTGCAGAGTTCAAGTGCATAAATATCAGCCAAGTTAAAGTCCATTTTGAGGGTCTACATAATAAGGCCAGTGAGTTGTATCTGCCTATGACAGACTAGTAAATATAATGTTGCAAGTTTTATTTTGACTTAATAATATGCATTAGTGTGCAAAACTGAGCGGTTCATATAGTCTTTTGCACAAGAACAAATTTCTTATAGGAATTTTACTCCTTTATTAAAAGAAAAAAAATAGCTTAAGTTACATCCTAGAAGCTGCATACTGACAGAATGCTCAGGTACTTTTTGTTATTTTTTGTGGATCCTCTGTTTACTCCTCCAAACTAAGCATAATATAAGACTGCATAAACAGATAACCGTATGGCAATAATGACAATTAATGGACAATTAATCAACAATTACTAAATTTTGAAGAACATTTCCATTCTAAAGGATGCTTATTAATTTGCAACATACAAGCTGAACTAGTGACATCCAATGGAGAAGAAAAAAAAAAAAAAAAGCTTCACTTCTTACTTACACCCTTCTCTGTAGCATGAATATCTGTATTTCCATAGAGTGTTCCAAGACCAATTACTTTGCCTCCATTTGTCCGTATGTTGATTTTATGACTCTGAAAGAAGAGTTTATAATTCATAGTTAGGTAAGGAAGGCAAGAAAGAATAATGCTGAGGAACCTTTCACCATCAATACAATTCTCTGCACAAAACAGTTACCCCATACATACTGAAATAAGCAGCATAGAGAAAAAACAGATCTTTGGATTTTATTTACACCAGAAACAAAGGCAAGCATATGCCTAGTGCTGCAGTGCAGATTAAAGGTAGGGGCTAACAGTGAGAAAGCACCTTGCATATTAGAATCAGTATAGTTAGTGCCACAGAATTCCCCTTAGGATTTTATATATAATTAGCATAACTTTCACTTATGTATCACCATACATTTCTATGGCTACATCCCAGTACATCACGTTCCAATTAGATACTTTAGGATAGAGCAGCTGCATTGCTATCACTTTTTTCCACAAAAAAAACTGTTTTAAATCTAAGCACTATAACCTCTTTATACCTTTTGGCTGTTGCATACAACCAACAAGCAAAGCAAGTTAAAGAGATATACCAAAAAGGAGAAAGCAAGGTAACAATTATAATTATGCAATCAATAAATATAACAGAAACCATAAAACTATTTAAGAGAAATCACTCTCAAAAAGACAAAAATTAGGTCTTGAGACTGAAAACCAAACACAGGAGGGGAAGGTGATGTGGGGAAACAAGAGAGAGATCAAATTTGACTAATTTAACTATACATTCATAAACTGTAACTTCCGCAACAAATCTGATTTTAAGAAGTTTATGGATTTCAATAGCAAAGTTCTTTGCTTCTAGATTCCTAGCAACAATATTTCTACATTATTTAATGTAAGCCCTATATTTAAAGATGACAACCAGACCTGAAATTTTCAAAGTATTTTATGACTAAATACCTACCTGGATAAGATACAATAAATTGCATTAACTGCTTCTTAGATAGCAAGGAATTTAACACCAAAAAGAAAACCACAAAAAAAATTTCAAAAGTGGAAAGTATTTATTCATACCACTCATGTATTTCTGATAAACACCAAGTACTGGACATTTTGCATGGCTTCTAACATCAGACAAACTTTTGATCAGTGCTGCCCAATCTCTGAGCAACAAATTTTGCTTCCTCTTCTTGATGCAGGAAGTTTCTCCAAAATGAAATGAAACTTGAGAGTTCTGTAGTGTTCCAGATCTACAGATAGAAGCTTCAGCTAGATATACATAGCTCCTTTCAGACAGTTGCATGTTAGACACACCACCCTCATGGTGTGTCAGAGGCAGGTATCAATACAGACACCTCACCAAAAGCCACATCTGCTGGAACATGGAGCAAGCTGCAATGGCCAAGGAGACTTCTCAGACTATTCCACTAGCTCAAACAAAAATACACTGATTTGTCATAGGGCTTCTCCTAGAAAGTGAATAAGGTTTGAGTGAGGAACAGGCTATGAAGCCTGTGATAGATATTAAGAGAAAGACTAAAAAGACAGATTCAACATGGTCTGTGGTAAGGAAACATTGCAGGTCTTCCAGTGCCTGCATGCAAGACACATGGAAACATTAGCTAGCACTGGCACAATCAGGAGTCTGAAGTAATCACTGGACATAGTGGCAAATAAAATTAAAGGGTTTCATTGGTCCCACTTTCCCTGTTAAGCTGATGGATTGTAATACGAAACAGGAGAAACAAAATTAAGAAAAGAGGGAGCACTGCTACACTAAAGAAGACCTAGAACTCAGAACTGTGTTGTGGAATTACCACTACTGCCAGTTGACTTAAAGACTGAGAAGGAGTAGGATGAACTGAACTTTAGTCAAGCATGTTAAAAAAAACAAAAACAACTTCTCCACAAATCTCACTTGCTATATAATGCCTAGCATACCAAGAACACCAGGGAAAATGCATGTAAAAAAATGTAATAGAAACCAGGAAGGCTGTAAGGAAGACAGATGTCAAACTTCCGGTGGATTCTCTCTAAAGACACCAAACATCACACCAAAACCCAGCAGGTTTTCAAATTCAAACTTAAACAGCCTGTGGCAGGCTCAGAGAATCAGCAGCTGCGACGCTACTCACAGGGTGCTCTTAAATAAAGCCCTCATGAACAGATTTTGTGGGTGCTAGAATTTGCTGTGCTGTGTGATTTAAAAATCATAGATCAATAATCTGTTGCTCCCTGCTTTAAAGAAATGCTCTCATCTTCTGGTTAATGAGGTTTGTGAATGGCATGACAGTGAAGCAACATCAAACACTTCTTTAACCCATCCAGGAGAGGGCAATATCTCTTCAGTTTGCTCAGTGAAACACTATCCCTGAGGACAGGGCAGCACGTGTGCTGCACTCCAGAATCAGTGTCAGAAAACTGAGTTACAGCTCTACAGTTTCTAATAAGGTTATTAGAAACACATTAGTTCTTAAAAAGAAGATTAAACTAAGAACTGTACAGCTAAATGTGATGCTGTAATTGCCCAATGTATATTCAAAACTTTTATAAGTTTTTGAATAAAACTTAAATTTGAATTAATACAAGTATAAGCTTATAAAAGTTCATAAAACTTTTATAAGCTGAAAATTCAGCAGCAAGCTTTTCTCTAGACAGAACTGATGTGACTTAATTAGTTGCCTTTCCACAGAACCCTCTTTTCAAATAAGGTTATGAAAAAATCTGGACAACTCAACAGTTGGCACTCAACAGTTACTGCCAATAATACTGGCCGATATTAGTTTTTCCTTCCCCTATTGTGCAGTTTGTGCTTACTATTGTTATTATTACTACATCTTATATAACAAAGTCCTCATCTTTAACCAAAGCTTTGAAACAACAGTAGCATATATAGTGCTGTTAACTTTTTGTTGGATTTTAGTTACCTTTTCTAGGATTAATATGGTCAATAACACAGAATTTGGAACACAGGATAGCCTATGGTTCACTTATTATCAAGCGTGGAGTAGAGTTAGGCCTACTGTATATTAAATTTCCCCTTAAATTCAATTTCCCCAGTGTGATCTATAAAGTCATCTCTCTCTTACTATTGTAAGAGAAAAATGCTGAAAGATTTTCAACTTTCAATAACACTTAAACATTAGAATTGCTATATCTTAAATACCTTTCCTCTGAATTTATATTTTTTTTATATTATTATTCCTGCAGGTGCAATTACAATTAATCAAATGAAACTGATTCCAACCACTACCTAGGTTGCATGTATTTTGATTATTTCTACAAAAATCTGCATCAAGAAACCCAAAATCTTAAGACTGAGGAAGCAAGATCATGACGATGTCACATATATTACTTACCAACCAGAAAATATTTCTGATATTTCAGACATATAACCCACACCTGAATCGAAAACTAAACCAAGGAGTTTGTCAGAATTACTGATATTGGATAAAAAAATAAAATCCCCCTCCCCCAGAAGACGAATGCTGCTTAGCATTTTAAAACCTTGACCTAGTGAGTCTTATCTTTTGAATACACAGCATTTAACCCTCATTAAAGCCACCTGGCATCCTGCCACTACTACTAAGTTCTGCTGACTTGCTTCAGTTATCATCAGTGGTTCCTGGACTTCTGACCCCAAGCTATTTATGATGATTAACTTCTGTCATAATTGTACAAAATAAATAAAGGTGAGGTACTGAGACCACAAGGACACTTCAAACTATTAGGATTCTTCCCATCTTCAGAACTATTTTCTTTATACCATATTCCATCATATAGTCACTTTTAAAACCAAACCAGAATGGGGGAAGGTTGTTTGTACCTTTATTGACTGCAAGACACTAGTCCCCTTCTCAGTTTCAATACTGCAGTTATCACATTCTATTTTCTGAATCTTCACGCAACCAGTCCCTGATGTTTTGATATCCAAATCTGGAATTAAAAGAATTATTAGCAACAGAAGGACAAAAGTCAACAGTTCTATTTAATGTAGCACCCAGTTACAACATACAGTAACTGCACAGGGAGTGTTGTGTGTTGGAGGGAGCAGCTTCACTGTTTCAAAACAAGCTTCTTTGAAAGTTTGCCTCCACACTTTCAAGCGTATGATCGCTATTGACAGCTGATGGCAAAAACTATCTAAAACTGTACACAACCATCCTGCTTAAAGAAAGAATATTTGAAGCGGCAGCAGAGCAAGTGTAACCTCTGGCAAGTATTTGGCACAGTGTGGCCCCTGAGGGATTTGTTTTAAACCCACTGAGATCATCCCTTGAATTTTAGCCTATTTTATGTTCTACCATCCAAGGACTCCCAAACTCTGCCTACATCTCACAGTCCCCCCACCATAGCTAATTCTTCTAACAATTCATTCGGCTACACTGAAGTGTGTTTGGGGTTTTCGTTTAGTTATTTGTTGTTCTTGTAGCTTTTTCTATTTTCTTTTTTGGGCAGGTGGGTGGGGGAGCAGATATTGGTGTGGCAGTTTTAAGAGGGTTCAAGAGAACAAATCTAACTTTGCAGAAGCTGTGATTTGTCATGTTTGGACCTATCTTGCTTCAGTTAGCAAACAGTAAAACAGAAACGACTATAGAAGAGTTTGCACTTGTCATTCTTCTTTTGTTAAGTCTGACTTACCCTCCTGGCTCAAAGGAGCATGAATTACCGGTTTTCTCATCTGAACCACCTTATTTCTGCTCATAGACTCCCAAAAAGGAAAGTCACCAGGTGTGATAATGTGGTTATCAAGGGAGTAACTTATGGGCTCACAGCACTCCATACAGAGCAGCAAAAGCATTTTTTTTCTGCCACTTAAATTCTGTATTGAGCTCAGGGGAGTGGAGAGAAGTTTGGGAACATGCAGCCTGGGCAGTCTGACTGTGCTAGCAAATAGTTATATTAATGACCACAGCAAACACCAACAAGAAGTAAGCCTGAGGAAAACTGCCACCTGTTCTTTTGCAGAAAGAAAATTGGAATAGGAATCAGAAATGTGTGCAGAGAAGCTAGTAATTGAAGAGCTAACAAAGGCAGGTAGTGAGACCACTTACACTCTAAAGACCACAGAGGGGAATACAGGGGTTGTTTAGATGCAGTCCCAAGAGAGGTCTGCATAGGGACACGTCCTAGCATCTGAGTTTGAAATGATGCATCCTTGCACAGCACAAACCTTGGGAGTTCTCAAAGAAAACAAGATTTTTTTTGTAATCCCAACTGTCTTGCTCAAAAATGGGATTCTTGGCCTGGAAACACTTTGCAGGGTTGGTGTGCTTTGCTAGCCTTGCTATAGGAAACACTAGTGGACAAGGAAAGGAGTCCTGTTGTCTCATAAGGAGGCATCCTAAAGCAGGATAAGTGAGCCCACAAGGAAGCCCACAAGAGCTGGCTATTACTGCTAGAGAAACTAGTGAGCATGGAGAAACCAAACACGTACTGTTTCAATGCCAAAATGACAAAAATAGCTATTCTGATTTTCCCTTAGAGAAGCTGAGGATGGCAGCCAACATCAGCCACACAAATCTCGAAGGATGCCCAGAGATCTTTGGAGCCTAAAGGACTCTTACAGAAAAAATAAACGTAAATAGGGAATATGAGACTTGTGCTATCAGCACGTAGGTAGAGGTGCCTCAAAAACATCACCTCAAGCTACAGTATTTGAAATTGATTGGTGAAACACTTGTTTTAAAATGACTTAGAAGCCCTGGACCACTAAAAGTGCTTCAGGACCACCTATTTCTCTGGCCACACAGGAAGGTTAGGAGTAGACACAGATGATCTTGTTTCCAACATATTGCACGCTAAGATTTCAGAAAAACACACTGTTGAAAACATTCACATCTGTTTTCTATTAACACTTATAAAAAAACAAAAAGCAGAAACAAGCAGTCCAAAGAGCTCAAGTTCTCCCCTCAAAGCAGTAGGCAGAAGGAATAGCTTAAATGAGACCATAAAATGATGAAATTGTGAATTAGCAACATCAAGAACCATGCATTCATTGCACTTGCCTAGCTGCAGCCACAGGAAGCTACAGTACTTTGCCAAGAACTGTCCCATGGATTTAAATTTTAATACTGAAGTGAGAGTGTTAAGTTCTCCCAAGGAGAAAACTGGTAACAGAAAACAGCCTAGCTTTTAAGGATGCCTAAAGACCTGTATAGTGTTTGATACTATTAAAGGTGGGTCAAAGCTTTAGTAGACTTCTCAGAGAAGCCTGGAAACTACTTCAAAATTCCCAGGCCTATTCCATTGCCTTGGCACAGTTGCCTCGGTTCTCTTCACCATAGTACAACATGTACTAAGCATTGGGACAGGCTGCCCAAGGAGGTTGTGCCGTCTCCATCCTTGGAGGTGTTCAAGACCAAAATGCGTAAAACCCTGAACAGCCTGGTCAGATCTCGAAGCTGATCGCATCTTGAGCATGAAGCTGAAGTGGAAACCACAGGAAAAAAACAACACACAGGCAAGCTTATAAAGAGTAATTCATTGACATCTATGACAGTTAATTGTGTTAGCAAGACCTATCAGATGTGCAAGAAACTGAAAGACAAACCAGGACTAGAGAAAGGAATATAGGCTCTTGCTACACCTATAGGGAGTATTACGGCAGTTGTCTTTAGTTTCAGGTATGTATTTAAACTTGTCTTCATCCTCTGCATTTGTTTTTCAGCTTCTAGGGAGTTTCAGTTAACTTACAGCTTCACTAAAGTCCAACATAAGAACTTGGATAAACTCCAACATAAAAACACAAAAGCTGTTAAGAAATGCCCAGAACCAAGAAACAAAACTAGGATGATAGGAACATTGTCTTAACTTGCTACAGCTAAGTGGCAGAAGAGGGCAGATAAAATGATCTAAACAGTGTAATAAATACACAAACACACATACTCCTCTCATGCATTCCAGGGAGGTCTGCAGAACACTGAAACACTGGCAAGTGATTTATGATGCTTTCTTTCTAGATCAAAATTTGTTTTACAAGAATAAGGTGCTGTGTTTATGATAACACTGATGTCTAATGGATACTTCTTTCCTACACAAAGAAATGGCCCAAACACAAAGCTAGTAATAAAAAGAAAATCCCCAAACAAACTGGAATTGAGGAACACTTAAAAGTAGAACCTCATTGGCAAGTTACTTCACTGAATCTCCACCACAACACCAACAGTAAAGCGTTCTTCCAGCCACATCCAGAGATACAACTCTGGATATAACTAGAGAACAACCTGAACAACATCAATATCACAGGGACTCTGGGATGCCTGCTAGTAAAAAAGAGGGAATGCAATAAACACACTGCACAAGATACTTGAATTTTATGATTTCACCACAAAATCAGGTTGAACAACTTGCTTAAAAAACTAATAAAACCTCTTGCAAGAACATGAGTAGCAAGAAGCGTGTCAGACAGTCTGCAGAGCCAGCTGATGTTCAAACTACCGGTAGGTGTCTTGAAGATGAGCCCACAATTGAAAAGCCAAATGAATTCCTCACACTGGAGTTATAATAGTATAGAGACCGGAAGCTTTCCAGCACTGAAACTATTTCTGAAGAAGGAGACCCTGGATCTTAATGTACTTCCCACCCCATCCCTAACCAAAAAAAGAAAGAGAAAAAAAGTAGAAAAGTCTGGAGTAGCACATAATAGGCACTCAAATGTTATTCCTGGATTTTTTTTTTTTTAAATCATTTGTAATCCTGGGATAGATTCCATTAATGAACTACAGACGAGTAAAAGTAATCTTTGTACTTGCTAAGTAGGGAAAAAAATAGAATTTAATATATTGACAATTCATAAGGAGGTAGGAGTTCTGTAAGACCCAGCTGTAAGATCCAAGTAGTTCTGTCTGAGAACTCCCACCAGACAGAACTACTACAGCTCACTGAAAGAGTCAATGACCACGTAAATAAGAGCTGATATAATTACGAACAATAAACTTTGACTTTCGGAAGTCCTTAGCAAGGTCCTTAGTCCATGTTTAGTTTCCTATCTTTTAACTAAGGAATTATCTGTCATCTTTAACATTGTATAAGTTTCAAAACAGTGCAATATTGAGGTTGACAAGTTTCATTAAAAATACCAAATTATTCAGAGTAAAGTCAAAACTGATTGACAAAATTGCATAAAGATCTTGGAACTGCATACTTGCATGAAGAAACAAGAAATGACATTTAACAGACACTATCCCTGAGTAATTCTTTGCCAAAAGGAATAACACTTGCCAGTAAGTTCATATCTGAAAATAGTTCCAAGGTAAGAATGGTCAAGCACTTGGAAGCCAGTTTCACTGGGCATCTGAGCCACATCAGGCCTGGAACTGAAAACAGCTGATGGATTTAAGAACACTTGGATGAAATATCATCTGTGTTTGCTGTTTTCTTGTTCTTTTCTGGGCATCTTAGGACTTTCAGCCTTACAGAGGATGACATTGCAGAATTTAAGAAAATACAGATGAAAATAAAGAAGATAAAAGGTGCAGAAGATCTCTGCTGCTGGAGAGCTTGGAAAAGTGCTGACACGGGTGATACGCATGAAGGATAAACAGGATGGGATTAGTCACCACTTCTCGAGACAGTTACACCACAGAACCGAGTAAAGCAGCAGTCTCAGCAGCCACTTGAAACAAACAGAAGGATTTTGGTACGCAGACAAGTTTTTTTTCAGTATGGTGGAAGTATACCTGCCCTACATACTTGGATGCCACTATACATAAATTAGAAAAGCAGTTATATACATTCACGGAAAAGAAAAATAAAAAACAAAGAGTAAAAGTAACAGAAGTTCACTTCAGAGTCAGAGGTGCCTAAACCCCAGCTCACCAAGGGGAGTCACCCTGGCGAGCTCGCCCTGCTCCCCCGCTGTTAGCGGTCGAAGCCGGCAGGCGTGGGGCACCACGGCCGCTCCTGGGGCCGCTGGTAGGTTCTCACTGGAAACCCACCCAGATTTCCCAGCGCTCCAGGGGCTGGGAGCGCGGGGCGTCGCTTCCCCCTGCACCCACCGAACTGGAGGGGCGTCCTCACGTCCACGGCCGCCGAGGCGCCCAGGCCGTCGGCCACGATGGCCACCTGCTCGCGGGCCTCGTCGTAGCTCACGCGGAGGCGCGGGGCGCCGCGCTCGGCGCCGCTCAGCGACACG
>VZSV01000088.1:267984-294374 GCA_013398735.1 Nothocercus julius
AGCAGCCCTGCGGCCGCCGCCTGCTGCCGCTACCGCCCACGCTGCCCAGCGCAGCGCCCGCATGGCGCCCGGCAGCCCTGCTGTCCCCACAAGGCGACGTTACCCGCCGCGCCGCGGGGAAACGCCGTTAACGGACGGCCGCGCCCGCCTGCCCAGGGGCCTGCTGGGAAACGTAGTTCCCCGCCGCGCGGGGGAGACTACGAGGTCCCGCGGAGGGGGGTAGGCACGCATTGGCCAATGAGTGGCGCGGGGAGGCGGAGCCTTGTCGTGCTCTTCTTCCATTGGGTGGTGGGAAGGGTGTTGGAACCAATGAGAAGCGATGGCGGTTGAAATAGCACAAGTGGAGCGCAGCCGGCGTTGCCATAGGAACGAGGGACGCCGCGGAGGTAGGGACAGGACAGGACAGGACAGGACAGGACCGGACCGGACCGGACCGGACCGGACCGGACCGGACCGGACCAGACCAGACCCAGACGGGACCGGACAGGACGGGACCGTCGGCGGACCGGGACCTGCGAGGTACGTGGCCCCGCAGCGACAGTAGCGCCCAGGAGAGGGGAGCGGGGGTCGGGCCGCGGCTCGCAGTGCGGGGCTGGGGAGCAGGCGGGGACGAGGCCTTGGGGCAGCCCGCGCTGCTCCGGCCCCCAGGAGGCTTCGCGGGGTGAAGCGGCCCCCGTCGCTGCTGAAGCTGCGCTTTGCCAGATGCGCTGGAAAAAAACATTTTTCAAAAGCGGAATTGCGGAGCTCCAAGCTGCCAGGCTGTCAGGAGGACTTGGTTAGCACGTTATTTATTGTGGCTCTGTTACTGTGCAGCCCTGCCGTGCCAGAGGCAGCCCAGTGAGTATTTTCCATAGCTCTGCACAAATGTGTCAGGGAGCAACAGTCCTTAGAGGCTTTAGAAACAAGTTGGGATCTAGGGACTTCAGTTAAAAAGACTTTTATGGGCTTCTTAGTCCACATTAGTATTATACAATAATTTTAAAAAGGGATATGGCTGGGCACAGGTCATGGGAAGCTGGGATGAAATTCCCGATGGAGGTTTCCTAACAGAAGTTCGATGCCGGTGGTGAAGCCGCACACAGAGGTGCCGCCTTGCGACATGACGACTAATGAAATCAAGGGCTGTTTATTGGTTTGCTCACTCTCTTGCATTCCCTGTGTTGCCTTTTTTCTTTCTTTTCTTCTTCCCCAAAATAACTCTTCAAGCCATGCAATATGATACTTGTTTTGAAACTCTTTTTATTTTGTTTACCTCATTTCTGATGCTCTCTCTGTCTGGGGGTGATTTCTTTTGAGTCCAAAATGACGCCTAAGTCTCTAATAGGGAAGAAACTGGTCTGAACTTTTCTGTCCTGTAATTTTCACTGTAGAGAGTCTAATTCATATTGGTCAATAAAGCTCTTCAAGTTAAATTATTTCGTCAGTTTACATTAGTCAATCTGAAAAAGACAAAAAGTGCCAGTCTGCAATATTCTGTAAAGACAAAAATATGTTAATAAATATCTTGGGACATGAAGAGGGCTATAGGTTAAAATTGTCAAGTCTGCAGGAATAGCTGCTTTTAGAAAAAAAAAAAAAAATAAGGAATTGAACTGTTGTTCCCATAATTTACCAGAGTAGCAGTTACAGTGCTGCAATGTACTGCGCTCCCGCTAGGTGACAGTCCATTCAACAAATAAGTGTTAACCTGCTGTTCAAACCAGGGAATTCCCTTTATTTCAGGGGGTTCTTGGCGGGCACCACCCGCTTCTCCCGAGATTAGGGCTCTTGTGCCCTTGTCCCCGCTCCAGCCTCCTCTCAGGCCTTAGCGCTGCCTCTGCTGCCACCGCTTTCTGCAGCACCTCGATAGGGCATTTGCCACTGTCCTCTTGGAGCAGGGGGTTGCCAGGCTGGCTGCATCATCATCTTTGCACATCTTTAATATTTACACGTTCCACGTAATTGAGAATCTTGGTTTGAGGAACTATTCAAAGATACTGAAACCTTAGCTACCTATGTATTTAACCATTTTATGGTTTTTGTTTGTGTATTTTTGTCACTAGTTATCTGTTAGAGGTCTAAATACATTTAAAAATACATTTAAGATTACTGAAGAAAATGAAAAGCAATCATCACTGGGAAGCAGCTTTCCTTTCTCCCCACATATGAAGCTTCATGTTTTTAATATTCTACTTATGCCATCTACATTTATCCATAAAGTCAATTCAGTTTCACTTTCCATGCTCTTTACCTAATTCTGGTAGATCAGCTAGTATGGCAGTGTGGCAGAGTAACCGTGTTTTACCATCTGTCCAACAATGAAATGGGTTTTATTTTCACTTTTAGTTCTAGATCTGCAATTTCAAGATGCCTGCCTCTGAACACAGGCTATAGGTGCACCACAGGTACAGTGGGTTAAACCACAAAGTGTGAAAGTAAGTCCTTAATGATCTACCTTACTCCTTAGAGTTGAGTCATTGATCATTGCCAGATGTCTAAATACCTGAATGTTGTGATAAGCCAAAGAATTTACCAGAATATTCTGTATTTCATGCCAAAAGCAATTAAAAGTAGATCTTAGATTGCTTTATGAAATAGATTTTAAAGCCATAGCTATATAAGATGTTCTTTTAGGCTAAGAAAAGTTCAAGAGAGATATTAAGGGAAGAGGAATGAAAAGAAATTGTCCTCCAGGAGAGGCTTTACCAGGAATACATCCTTCACTTGGACAGTTAGAAATAAGGCCATAACAAGGTCAGACAGCTTATATCCCACAGGATATAAACATTAGTTGGTCTTCTTGGGCAGGATTAAGGTCATGCATCTGCTGTACCTGCAATGAAGAAATAATGCAGCCTCGGTAAGAAGAGGCTGCCCTGTGGGCAGTTCTTCTTGCTAGAACCACGTTCATGCTGATGTTTCTACCTGCAGAGACAAGGTCATTTCCTTCCAGCTTAGCATCCAGAGTTAGGGCAAGATTTACCACTCACATGGCTACTTATTTCTTTTTTTTTTTTTCCATGTCATAAAGTGCAAAATGTTTGGTTATCAGGATTTTTTTTTTCAAGTTTATTAAAAGATAATGTTAAAAATTTAAAATTACTATATTTTAATTCATTTAGTTTGTTTTATAATTTTTTTCAGTATTTTTTTCTGGAACAACTTCCTTGAGCCATCTTAAGTTCTCAAGTCAAGTCTAGGGTTCAACGAGTAGCAAACCTTGTTTTTTCATTTGTTTTCCTCCCTATATTCCAGTGTGTGTGTGTGTAGTGATGGTAACAGTTCCTCCCCTGAGGTGGCAGAGTGAGATTTTTCTCTAGAACAGAGTGGTTTGGATTTCAGATTTTTGTTTATTTGTCACGCTGCCGGAAATTTTCCAAGGCAAGCAAGTTCCTCTGAGAAACCAAGTCAAAAGGGAAGTGGCGAATCTTAACACTCCATTCCTTGGGTCTTAGCCACATCTAAATAGAAGTGCAGCAGACAGAGCCCAAGTAGCCCAGGGAGATGCCATCCAAACTGCGAAGACTTCCTGCAAGCAGATGGAAACAATGGACCTTATGGTCCGCTGTGGATATATATGATCCTCATGGATATGTAATGCCTGGCTTTGCACCGTGTCACTGCAGTTATCAGTTGGTGCTAGCACAGCTCTCTCATTTGAAGACAGCCCATCAGGCTGAAACACAGCACTCTGCCTAGTTAAAACAGAAGTTCTGCTGCTTAAGAGTTGCTGAAAAGATACACTGCATCAGTTTAGCTTTTGGAAACAAGTATTAGGGCATGGAATTGTAGGGGATGAAAAGAAAAATTGTGATGCTGTTGAATAAATCAGTGGTACTCCTATGTTTTCAATATAATCTGTTGTCCTCGTCTGTCGCCTTCTCCTCTCCTGGAAGAGGATATGGTAGAACTGGAAAAAAATAAGAAGGTTGTCAAGGACATTAAAAAGTAGAGCAGTAACAGCTCGGTAGCTTGGGATCTGTCAGTCAAGAAAAAAGGCCCTAGAAAACATAGATGGGTGGCATGGAAAGGACTGGATTGCTCAGTGGCTCTTCCAGCACAAGAACTAGTGGCAGCAAAGGAAGCTGATGGGAGCCAGATTCAAAGCAAACGAACAAAAAGAACTGGTTATTCACATCCTGCAGGGAGGAGTAAAATGGAGACCTTCCTTTCAGTGGGAATTGAAAGTTTTCCATGACACCTAGGGGAGCATGGATGAGATCAGGGAAGCATCACTGTGCTGAGGGTGGTGAATACTTTTAGTCCTCCCGAGTTCTGGCTGGAGGTGTGCTGAGTTAGACTTGCTTTAGGTCGGATGAGATATTGCCATTCTGATGTTCTGAGCTGGATAACTTTTTTCTTTTCTAGCTAGTTCAGTGTGAAAAGCTAAATCAGTCATCTTGTTTTCAGCATGGTTTTTATTTGGATAAGAGTTGTGTGCTGGAGGTAGCTGAGGATGTGGATAAACCTCCTGTACCATGCCCAGAGCTCAGCTGAGATCCTGCTCCTTCCCTGCTGCCAGCAGAGCAGATGGGAAACATGAACTAACTTCCAGCGACATTAGCCAGTGTAGCTCAGATCATTGATTTAACTTCTCCAGGCTTCCTTATTTGATTTTGTCTGAGAAAGTAATCATGAAATTGTTCTGGCAGATTGGTGCTGGGGGAGAAGGCATTACCCCCTGCAAAAATGGGAATAACATGAAGCTGTGATACATAACAGCTGGGTATGGATATGTTTGCATCGGTTTAAATAACCTGGTTTAACTGAAACACCCCAGCTTTGTGTGGTAACAAAGAATGAGCGAGCAAATTAAGGAATTTATCACTTCATCAGGAAGGGAAGTGGCACAGCTGCCAGTGTGTAATGCATGTGCTATCTGTAAATCCAGTTGTGAGCCTGTGCCTATGTAGCCGCTTCCATGAGTATGCACCAAAAGCTAAAATTCTTACACCAAAGCTAATCAGACAACTTGCACAAATAACTGCTTTTTAAGTGTCTTCACAATTTGGTCCACAGTTATCAAATTGAAATTACAAATAATCTTAAAAGTGCATTCATAAGAAAGTTAATAATATATAATAAAATAATAAACAGGGCACTATTTTAGCATCTTGACTTCAGCATCTATAAGTTTTTACCTCCATCAGTGACAGTGCCAATAATGGATTCATGCTTTTAATTCTGTGGCAATAACAGAGAAACTTGCTTTTCATTGTGTTCAACTGTAAAAACAACAAACCAAACCAACCAAACAAACAAAAATGTTCAACTTGAGCTGAACCTGAATCGTTTTCAATTTTTCTATTTAATTTTATAAATTCAAGGGATAAGTTAAAGGGATTAATTCGTCTGCATTAATGAAACTGATCCCCGAAAGTACCTGGTGAGATTTCTATAAACTTGGTATCTTCTTATTTTATCTAGATGAAATATCTTCATACATGGAGCTGTATCTTTTTGTATTCAGCAGGAGATTTTGCTGCTTTTTGCCGTTCTTCAAGGTTTGCTGCTGTCCTCAAGCTGTTTCATGTGTGGTTCTCAGACGGGTTTGACTTGGCTCCCAAGGCTGGCTCGCGCTTCCCTCTCCCTGCAGTTCTGGTCAGAGCAAGACTGTTTTTTTTTTTTTTTTTTTTTTTTTTTTTTTTTTCTGAGCTATTATGTAAATGTAGAAATAATTCCAACTTTTATTTCTAGTCAAATTAGATTGTTTACCTTCCAGATACAGCAAAAATACATTTTTTTCCATTTTTCTTTTTGACCTATATATACCTAGTTTGTTACAAGCTGGTCTTTAAATGTAATTATATAATAGGTAGGAAGAATGTTAAGCTTAAGTGTCATGCATGGGAGATATCTCTTGCTGTAGCACTGCTTGCTGAAATTTTGGAAGGGCAGCTCTGTTGTCTTCCTTCTCGAGCAGGAGGAGAGACTAGAGCTTATCACTAATTGAGGTTGTCTCAGTGTTTTCCTCCATCCTGCCTGTCATTCTCTGTTTCTTACCTCACCTCTATAAAATGAGCTTCTCAATTTCAGAGGGTTATTCTTGTGCTGTTTATGGGCATCAGTTTGGAGTCTTTGAGGAGGAGTCATTTGTACGACCGTACTGCAAAGTGTTGTAACTCAGGTGTCTTTTTGACTGGTGTCAACTGTATGTTTCATATGGAAGTAGCAAAAGAAACCCATTAACTTCTCTTTTTCTGGCACTGTTCTGCTTAGAACTTCTTTCACTCTGCTTTTTCTCCTTCCAAATGCCTCCAAGACACAAGCAAAACACCAGCAGCTGTGAACGTGAAATATACATTCCAAAATATTCAGCAGCTCTTTATAGATGAAAAAGAATTCTATTTGTAAATGTGTATACATGTTTACGTACAGTATTTCAGAATTTATTTCTTGGCCTCTATACTGTTTACAGTTGTTTCACAATGTTTTGACTCCTCCTGGAGAGATCATGGAATTGCTTTTTTTTTTTTTCCATAAGCAAATACAGCTGCTGAAATCTCTCTAAAAGTCAAAATGTACTTGAAGGAATTCCAAACAGCACCAAAGAAAGTCATAAACTCACCAGTCTAAGCTTCACTACCTTTCTAGACAACAGTGACTCTTCAAAAGGTGGCTACACAAAATATAACCTTTTAATATCAATTTTTCTCTGCCTTAACTGGAAAAATAGATTGCACTTCTCCTAATTGTCAGCCTTATGGCTTTGAAATGTGAAGTTACCCTAATTGCTTTATAGGAAAAACATGGTATGTGCTATTTGAAATATTCTGATATGTTCTCCATTTTATTACAGATTTTATTATAAACCAAGAGGAGTCAAAATTAAGAGATGCATTTTAAGAGTCTCCCATATCCTATGTGAAAGACTGAAAAGACATCAAGACCTGATGGGGAGTCTGTGTCTTTGGCCGCCCATTTGCTACAGGTTTCATAATGACTTTGCACTATAGCAGAATACAAAGTTCTCTGCATGGTGATTACTCCAGAAGGATCTGCTGCTATCAGGTTACACTTGCAGTATTTTTCCTTCTAAAATTTTGAGCAAAAACACTGTGATACTTAGGGAGGTTGCCCATTCAATGCACTGAAGGTCAGCTTTAATCTATGAAAGACTTCTTGAATCCTTCCATGAATGTCCTCCCCAGTTTCCTCTGTTTTATTTTACAGATACGCTCTGGCCTCACAGTCTTATGTCACAGCAAGATTTGTGTGTGCTGCACAAGTCGTTCTTCCCTCTGTGAAATGCTTCATGTGTCTCTTGCACGATCTCTTCTATCATTCCACATCTCTCATGTCTTTCCCCTGAAATGCTTACATCATTGTTTGCTGCCTTCATGTAAAATATTGTTATGCCAGAAGATGTTTTGGGCAGCTCCTAATCAGCAGTTTTATATTATGACAATTACTGATCTGTTTGGCATTGCTGTGTCCCGTCAGGATGCCAGGAACTGTGTTCCCTTGTATTACACCTCCCTTTTCCCCATCCCACTTACCCATTTTCACACACCTCAGATAGGTCTGATGAGTGACAGATTTTAAAACTTAGCTGCTCCAAGCCTTGACAAACTTGATCTAGCTTTGTTAGCCCCGCTCTCTGTAGACTGGACTAGGTGGCACTAGTGTTTTCTTGCTAAATAACAGGCATTGAACTACAGAAAGATTTAGGCTAGAAGCATTGTATTCAACACTCTCTAACATTTACAAAATGATAACATAACCAAGTATTCGAGAATTTGTATGCTATTCATGCAACAACAGAATGATAGTATAGCTTCTTATAAGTCTCTCATAATGTTATGTTGTATCTTGCTCACCCTGTGACGTTTATTGCTTGAATGTGGGTCTCACGTGTTTGTGTTTTATTTCTCTTTACCACATAATTTATCTTGAATAGTCACAAATAGCCCAGGATCTGATTAACTGAATTTTGGTATTTTTGTTACCTCCTAGGATTTCAAAAAATGAGTCAAGCTGGTGAAGAAAGTTCTTTCAGCGACACCGAATCGGAAGTTCAAAGGGTGACACCTCTCTCTGCTCTAGCTCCAACAGTTTATACTCGAGATGAAGGATCCATGGATATAACAACCAGTCCTGCATTTCAGTGTTTAGATGAGGTACCATGTACCCTTCCTCTGTCTTTAGCACTGCCTATTGTGTCAAAATCAATTAATTTGAAATATGTATTTCATTGCTAATAATTGAAGATTATTGCCATATGGTATCTGTAGGTTTCCTTTTTTTCCCTCTCTAATTATTAGATGACAAGAATGTTTTGTGAAGCAGATGCATACATGAGGCATATACATCTTGCTGTAGATAGTGTGTTTAAGAGATATCCATGTTATTTACTTCAATGAACATGGCCTTTAGGGAGTGAAAATAGAGAAATCTTGTTCTTGTAGTATTCTAGCTATAAAGGCATGATAGTTTTTTAAAAGGCTGGAGAGCTTCAGAAAAAATCCAAGTTAAATGGCTTCTGAAGCACTAATCACTGAAGACACCTTTGGGGACCTAGTTTCATTTGTAGAATTTTCTGAGTTAAGAAAACTTTTAGAATAACAAAAATATTTTAGTATTTAAAATATTAATACAGTTGTTAAACAGTGTAGTGACTTGATGGAGGTTTAACTTGGTAATAATTATATCTTAGACTAAAATTGGAGAGGTTTTTGAATTTTGCTGTTTTTATACCTTATTTACCACAAGTAAAATTACAATATCATCTGCATTCCCTAAAGCGGTATAAAATCCGCATGTTGCAAACAGCAACAACCAGAAGAAATACAGTATGTGCAGCTTTTCCAAATGCCTAATTAAATTCAGAGAAATTGCTTGCTCTTAACAAGTGGACTCTTAAATTACATGGTCATGCACAGTTTTTTCCATGGAGCCCTCCTCATTTGGTGCACGAGATTTGACAGTCAGCCGTGAATAAGCAGGTACTAGTTATTACTTTCATTCATTCAGGTCTGATTGTTTTATGGAACACTGGCATTATACAGTTTGCATTTCCTCCATCGTCTCTTTATGAAATTACAAATACATAAAACTGAAAGAGACCTCAAGAGATCACCTAACCCAAAACTTAACACTGATTCTCTGCAGGTATTTGTCCAAGTTATTCATTAAAAACTCCACTGCTATAGATTATACACCTGCTTTCAGCCATCCTTTTTCAAAGTGTCATAATCATCAGAGTTTTTCCTAAAGCCTAGTTCAAATTTCCTTTGTAGTGAATTATTCTGCTTTCTTCTTGCCTTTCTCACAGGGGCACTGGAGAGCAGTTAATCCCTGTGCTATTTATAATAAACGTGTACATCTCTTATATTTGGAGGAGATCCAAGTACTTCAAACTTTCTTCAGACTTCATTTTTTCTGAAAGTTCTTACTCTTCTAGTTTCTTTCCCCTGGACTCTCTCCAGCTGAAATCTGCTAGATCAATATGGCAGTCCTTACTGATCTGCTTTGAACGTAAGATGAAAATAGTAAGATGTCTTCATGCTCCATACAAAATAAAATAAAACTAAATAATATAACAGTCTAAAAGGCATTCTACTCTTCTGTTTCCATTCTAAATCACAGTGAAAACATTTTTTTTTTTTTTTAGCTTCATTCTAAAAAATAGGCAGATTATTTGGCCCCTTTTCCAAGGAGGTTATTGTGCATTATAATTTAAGGCCAACTTGCTCAACTCTAGCATCATAAGCCATTAATGAGAAATATAGGGTAACATTGGTATTAGAAATTGTTCCCAACTTGGGAAAATACTTGCAGTGGAAAATGAAAGTAATTAATTTGCATAAGATTCAGAATAAGCACTTTCTGTCATTAATAATTTTTTAAAAGGGCATTACTTGACTCATTTATTCCTGCAATAATTTTTAACAGTTAGTACTTGTGCTTTATGAGTCAGCTGGGCATTTCATCCACTATTCACATTTCTTTTCTTACACCAACACATCTTTGTTTTTCTTTGCTGAACTTTTTACACATCAGAAATAAATGGTGACTTAGGTCACCATAGAAAATGCTGCTTGATATTGACCATAGTTTCCTGTAATGGCTTTCCAGAATTTTCCGTTGGAACAATCACATTGTCTCTGGTTTAATGGCTCATCGTTTATAGTAGCAAATACTTACTGGAAGGAACATATTTAGTATTTAAGATTTACTTGAGACTAGATATTCTAGCAATAATCCTTCCATTCAAAACAGCCTTGATTATCTCAGGTAAAGAGCAGGTAGTTCCAGAAAGTCTAATATGCACAAAAGTCTCCTTTTTTTATAACACATGGGAAAGTTTTTAGCTTTGTTAGGGTCAGTCAAAATGTTAAAAAGGGGATCGCGATTTTATCAGTGTCCACTTGGTCCATCGTGACTTGTTTCTTTCCCCAAGTGTTTTTATTTATTACCAAGATGGCAGAAACCTTGGTGCTTCCACTGCTATTGATTAGAGAACCAGCTTACATCCGCAAAATGAAACTTCTACTTCTTGTAGCCTTTGTTCATATGAAAGAAAGAACCTTGCTCTAACACATCTAACTGATTTTCTTATCTAATGAATCTTTCCAGATATTCTATTTTCTTCAAGTGAGAGCCATTAGAAATAAATCAATGTGGATGATGTTAATTACTTTTAATAAAAAACTGCATAGTCTAGTATCTGTTATGACAAAATAAATGTATTATTTGGCTCAGTGATATATTGAGGTACCTGTGTTGTTGTCATTTTGAATTTGGTGCATTCTAGAGCATGTATGTGCAATTTGACTCTAAAAAAAGTATAAAACTCATGATATTTTATTTTATTACACATATGCATCTGAACTTTAAGAGCTCTCAATAATTATATAATATTCTACTAGCAACTTGCATGCAAATTTGTTTTTTTCCAGTAGGTGGTACAATAAAAGGTTTTACTGTACAGCTTTCTCCCTTTTCCTTTAGATCATCCTTACTGCAACACCACTGTTACTTGTAAAACACCACTGAAAATACTGAAATTGTCATCTAAAAAAAAAATACAGAACATAGCATGAAACTAAATTAAAAGCTCCAGATGCCTAGATTAGGCAGAATGAAAATAGAAAAGACTGGAAAACAAATCACTTCCTGCCCACTCTAATTCCATTTGCCCTCTCTGCACTGAAGTAGTTTGTTTTTGTTGGTGTTTTTTTCCTGTGGATACTCAAGTTGCTCCTTCATTCCTTCCACCTGATACAGTCTTTCTCCTTTAATAGGAACATAAACAGATGAAAAATGGACCACTTGTCATAACAATGCTGTAGATGTTCAGCTTGTAGTCTGTTTATATTCCTCAAATGCTTTTCTGATGGTTAATCTTTCTGTTACTCAAATTGCAATTAAAAGGGTAGTATGATCCCAGGCACTAAAAAGAGCTCAATTCAATATATCGTTCCAATTTGAGAGTGAGTCATCGACAACCATGCTCCAGGAACAGTTTTCCATCCACTAGATGTTTGCATGGTTTCAAAGATTGGAAGATTGGATAAAGTTGATGAATTGCTCACAAAATCGACTAGTTCATCTTTTTGATTCACTTGACTACCCAAAATTTAGAATTCTCCAGGTTCTTTCAGGTAGAATGAGAAATTAGTTATGAAACCCAGTATAAATCATGTACAAACTCATCCTTTTTTTTAAAAAAAAAAAAAAAAAAGAGGAGAAATCAAATGATCAATGTTAGGAAGGTAGCCTTCCCCAAGTCCACAGCTTTTTCAGTTAATGATAGGACAACAGTTCTTGCTCGACTTCATTTAAGAATGACACCTCTGAGCTTTTCTCTGTGCTGCTTTCTCTTTCCCTTCCTTCTGTTGATATGTTCTTGGGTTAGAAACATAGTGATTGCTTCTCTGAAATTATTACATTTATTACATTTATTTCTAACACAATATTGAGAAAAAATAAGCAAATTTTAACTTGAATAGCTGCTGTAGGTGGGCACTACTAGGGAGCTTTTTGTTTCAATAAATTACGTTGTTTATGAGGAAAAGGTGCTAGTTTCAGTGAGCTGATACCTTGTTTGCTAAGTACCATGGTAATACCCCTCTGCTAACAAACCCTGCCCATTTAGGTGCCAAATCTGAACCTGGAGAAGAATAAACTCCTTTGAGCAACATCTTTGAAATGGCTACTACAGGCTGCTTCTTTTTGGAAGAAAATATTTATATACCTTGTAGAAAAAGCTAGCTTGGTAGACTAAGAATTTTTTTTTTTTTAATATAGGAGAACAAATTTAGACATTAGAAAATTGAAATTCTGTACTGTATGGCAGTAAGCACTGTATGCTTACTGCTCTTAGAAAATATGATCATCTGTGTCTGGTCGCATGGTAAGAGTAACGGGGGATACGTTTCTGTACTCTGGAGATAGGCATGTGCTCAAAGCGATAAAAATCTTAACCCGTCTGTCAAACTGAAGTGGATCTCGGCTCAGTCCACGTGTTTCATGCTTTAAAGGCTCCTGGCACAAAAAGAAAGACATATAAATATGTTGGCACACATAGGAGACAGATGTTGCCTCCATATGCACCCATAGGAATCTGACTGCTAATTAATTTTTTTCTTTTTTTTTTTTACTTTTTTGACATGATCACTTGGGGAGTCAGCTAGGGACGACGCCTGCAAGCTGCAGCCTGTGTTGTATATAGCTTTCAGCAAGCAACCAATATTTTGAAGAGTGAATTCTGATTTGTGGTTCTGATGGGCACGTTGCTTGATTAGTGGCAGCTCCTACTAAAACTGTGAAGCAATAAGGACAATTTACAGCTGCAGAATTGCCTTGCAACAGCAGGAGTGGGAACAGAGGCACCATAATGTACTTGGGGGACCGAGAGATTCATTTTACTACTAACAAGTGAAATTGTGTGCAGACAAAGCCAGAAGAAGAGACTCAGATGTGTCCAAAGCAGGCAGTGTTTCTGTTGATTTCTAAAAAGCCTTTAAGTGCAGAACTTTCTTGCATTTCAGTCATTCCTTACAAATTTCCAAGACGCACCAGACTTCAAAAGACCAGCAAGGTACTGTCTTATGTGCCAAAACTATCTCCCTCTCATCCTTTTCTCACCTGACACAGGCATCCAAGAGCTGGTATTCCAAAATAGGACAGACTGTGCTCAAATTGAGAAGCTATCTGGCCTTGGCATCTGGCAGTTTTCTGGAGTAGCTGTGTGGTGGGGAAGCCAGAGCAACGTTAGCTGAACGTGCATTTGAGTGTTATAGGACTATTGCAGGCATTTTGTGTGTGCCTAACGCCTGCCAGAAACCTTTCATCAGATAATGTTTATTTGAATAAGAATTTAAACTTAAAATAAAAATGTCCCTTGATGGAGAATCATCTGTTCTACAGAGCCGGTTACCTTAAATGTTAAAAATGTGAATTATTTCTGGTTTACTTACTCTTAAGGTCTCTCTCCAAATACTACTTAGTGAACAAGCCTTAAAGAGCTGTGTAAGGAAGAATCCAGTATCTTTTGACCTAGCACTTGGAGACGGAGCTGCAGAGAGACATTTATAGCCTATCCAAGCACAGAGATGAGCATTTCTGCTTATCAAAGTAGATCCTACTTCTCCATAAAAGTCATTGACTCAGCATAAATGCTCAGAAATAAGCGTGTAAATCATGCTTATTTTCTGCTACGAAATTCTAAATGTCAATGTGCTGTTTGGGTAAATGCGTAATGTTAATTAAATTTAGAGTTTGTCTTGCTTATATGAACATGTTTCGGTAATAGGATGTTGGGTTTTTTTTTTTTCAGTTATTGATTAATTTCCAGACAGATTCTTGTTATACTGATACATTGATTCATATGCTATTCCTGTGACTTGTAGTATGGTTGGATTTGACTAATCATCTTAAAACACTGTTTTCTGTTTCCACTTAACATTGAGGGTCATGGCCAAATTCGCTTCTGGCATAAGTACTTATAACCCCATAAAAGTTTGTTAAAGCTGTGAATGAAACGCAAAACTTTAAGTGGAAGGTTTGAAGCTAGCAGGGGCTATAGAGATGGTCTTGCTTAACTATTTTTCTTTGAAACTTTTCTTTTTTGGTAAGTCAATATTTCCTTCTGTTTTTTGTTTTTTGTTTTTTTTTTTCTTTACGGAAATTTAAACTTTTAAATAATATCCTTGCTGTTTCAATATTTCAGTGCCCTATGTCATAGAAGTTGGGTAAATTTGGCCACTTTTCTTTTTCTTAAAAAGATAGGTTGTGTTTTAGGTTATAAACGAAGTGCTCTAGGAGTAGTTTTGAGAACCATCCTATTTTTCTTTGAAAATATCACATAAATGCAAATGCTTATTTTCCACCAAAGTGTCAAACGATCTGTTGCAGAACTATCTGTTCTTCTCAACTCAATCTTTTAAATAGGTGTCTGAGGTAATTTCAGTGTTTCTCAAAAAAAAAAAAGACCACTAAGGAAAGCCTTTCCTGAGCTGATACCTAGTGATATTTCCATGAAAAAGTGCAGATAAAATCAGTGCTTTCAAACCTTCTTTTTCATTTCTCTCCTTTTTTAAAATATTTTTTGTTGGTGTTTAAACAGCTCATGGAAAGCCAAGAAATTACAGTCTATTTGGCTGATCCCATTCAACAGATGGAGTTGTGCCTTCACTTTTTGGAAAAATCCCATAGGAATTTTGCTAGCCAGCCTGCTGTTAGTAATCTTTTTTACTAAAAGTCAACATTTAAATATTAGCAAGATCAAAACCACAAAGATTTTTCATGTGACCAGTTCCGTTACATAGATATTTTCTGTGATCTGAGAGCTGTACGTAATATATAAAAATGAGTTTGATCATTCATATTAAAGATACAGCCTTTGTGAACTCTTGATGGGCAATTATTTTTTTCTATTCCAAAATACAAGTAGTCTCAAAGGGCTGTCCAAGATTTTAGCCTTTGGTATTACCTGGCAGCTGAAGTGGCATAAACTGAGTGTCCCAAGAGCCCTCGTTACCACAATTTCAGAATTCCCTGGCACTCTTCTCATGTCACACAACTTTCTCCATTGGCCATCTGAAGATACCTCTCTGTGTTTTGTACTGTGTTTATCACTTCAATCTTTACATAAAATCAACAAACCCACTTTTGAGTATTCTTTTATGGTCCACATAAAAAAAGCTTTAAAATCCAGTGACAGTAGAATGGGCTCAACCGTGTGTCTTAATCTTTATTTACATCAAGGAAAATTTAAAAAATAACGCTTGAACCAGCAAGTAGATAAAGTTACACTTTGTAAAACTAGTACATATTAATGGAGACTCAGCTACAACAGTTCCAGGTAGGCAGTATTCAGCTTTGTGTAACAACATTCACTGCCTTTTTCTTCCCATTTTAAGAGATTAGTCAAGGCTTTTAGAGGTGATACTAGTCACATTTCTTTTTCTGTTACAATTCCCTCTTTACAAAATTTCCTTTACACAAGATACAAAGATATGCCAAATATAACACTTATTCTTTCAATAACTTAGCAGGAAAAAGACATTTTCAAGTAGAAGCTTGTAGATACTGTAACTGTCATACTTGGCTAATTACCATATACTGACTAGTAACAATTTGTGCATTTCATGCGGATGTTTAAATATAATCATATTTGTCTACTTCATATGTGTTTTTTTTCTTGGTTTAGACAATTGTTGTTAATCCCAAAATAAATATTTTAAAACTCCAAAACATGTTCTCAAGGATAGATTATACACCTCAAAGTTAAAATCTTCCATTAGTCTTTAAAAATGAAACATAGTAAACCAAATCACACTTCACACTAAAATATCCTTCGAAGTATTTACTCCCTTGAAATATATATATATATATTATTATTTTACAATTTAGTAATTATTGCTCATTTTACATAACTTGTTTTGGTTATCATCTTAAAAAGCAGGAAAAGGTCATATTTGTAAATTTGTATGTGCTTATAGGTTTCATTGGCATCACTCGCTTGCCTAACATCATTAATAAACAGTTTCTTTAACCAACAAGCCTATGCCAGCAAAGACCACTATTCTACTGGTAAAAAAATACAGCCCTAGTAGTTTAAAGTCTTCTCTGTAAGTTGGTATAGAGGTTGGTATATACCTCTTTGCTAATACAAGCTGCATGTTGTCTCAGAATGTTTGTCACTGTATTTGCAATGTAATTAAATATAGGCTAGGGATTGACGTAGGAAAATTTATGCTTGCTATCTACAATTAGAGGTGTTATGATAGTATCTTTGGTTTGTCCACGCTGAAATGTTTAACGTTTGATCAGTTTTCTTCTGTTGTTTTTTAGAACAAAAAGGTACTTCACCCAGTCTCTTTCCTTTATATTGTTGCCACTGGGTTTTTCGTGATTCTGTGACTTTAAAAAGGACTACTCAGGAAATGGAGAAAGATGATATTCTAATTTTACATTTTCTTGTAATCTTATAAATAATTTGAGATACAATGGTACCTATAGTCAACAGTTTTTAAGAAAGAGCTTGATTGTCTACAGGAGTTATCTTGTAACATTTGTCTAGCCTAAAAGATTTGGAAGAAAGCAAAATGATTTGAAAGAAAGCAGAATGTTTTTGGAAATCCCTCTATGTATTTAGAGGCGTTATTGTAACAACTTGCATCCTGGCTGCTGCTGCTTCCGCCTTGTCTGTACACCCCTGTACGTGTGTGATAAGTTCCATAGCTTTTCCTTTCTCCCACACAGAAGCAATAGGATCTGGGCCTCAGCAGAGGAGTTGACAGGACTGAAAAGCGTCCTTTTTCTTTACATGCTCTATACATTATTTCCACTTGCCCTTATTCAATTCTTTCACCAACTTGTTTTGGCAAAAGGAATCATCTTCATTTTCTGTTTTTTCCTCAAGGCATCCTTTACATCTTTTTGTAAAGATGGGCAAACTATGGTCTTATGCTCCCTAATTCTTTTAAAAATAATACACAGTACTTCCTTAAGTCACGCTTATGCCATGGCATACACTTGAAGTTGTGAAGTACAGATAATGCAAAAAGTAGGGCCATCTCAAGAGATACCAAGTTTTATTCTAAGTGCCTAACAAACAGATGTATGTTATCAATCAGTTGTACTTTTGAGTTATTTTCAAGTAAAAATATGGGTGTTAATTCAGATACAATGTGTAGGACACCTTTTAAAACTTTAAAATTATAAAAGCTAGTATAGCACAGACAGTGAAAGCACCAACAGCAATGTTCGGAATATTTACATAGCAATACCAAGACTTAACCTATGCCAAATTTTAGCAATAACTATTCAGAATCAATCTGTTTTCAACACCATATGTGGGGCAATCAGTCTCTAAAAATTTAAGTGGAAATACGTTATTTTGTGTAGAACTATTTTATGCCAAGCCTAACAATATTTGAACTCTGACTATAATACTGAGTAAGTGCGAATCTGAGTGCAATCCTTTGCAAACCAGTTAAGAGGACAGCCCAGCTCTATGGCACAAAACTTTTGGGTCTGATCATGATTTTTACAGATTTAAAGGGCTGCCGATAACCACTGGGAATATCGTCGGAAATTCCGTGCCACGTACCCCAGAAGATGCCGTTGCGAACGCCTTTGTACTTCTTGTGATAGTACTTGCCATTGAGGTTGGCCGACAAGCACGCGTCGAACCACCAGCCGGAGCTGTAGTAGGCCCCGCAGTTGCCGGAGGCGTATCTGTCGTTGTCCTTGTCTGGCGTCGTGAAGAACTTCTGGTCGTGGTTGTAGTGCTTGCTGTAGTGAAGGGCATCTCCCGCGGTGCCGCTGTAGCCGTGCACGCTCAGCCGGTACTTCAGGTACTCATTGGCCACGTAGAAATGTTCGTACTTAGCGTATTCCCTGATACCGTTGAAATCTTCGAGTTCGATTCGCAGCTGCATCTCCTGGCTCTTTGTCAGCAGGTGAATTTTGTCGTTCCCCAGCCAGAACTCCCTGCTGAGGTTCCCAAAGCCGTTTTTGTAGTCGTTCCACGTTCTGTTGAAGTTGGTGCTGCCGTCCTGGCGCCGCTGCAGCAGCGTCCAGCCGCCGCCCAGCGCCTCCATGTCGCAGTACACGTCGAAGCTCTGGTTCCTGGGGTCCGGCGTCACGCGGTAGATTCCGTTGCTTCTTCTACCTGCCGCGTAATAGTCAGCGCAGTCTCGCTGCATAATTTGCATAACTGGTGGAAAAACAGATAGTGCTCAAATAAACACATTTTGAATTAAAAAAAAAAGAAATTGTTAGCGTCATTCGAGATGTGGCATAAAGGACATTTTACATCCAGTGCAGGCTCCATTAAACTATTGTCTTGTGCTTCATAGAGTCTCTTTCGCTTACCAAGTGTTGGGTATTTTGGTTTTTTTTTCCAGTTATTGTTAAGTAGAAGTCAAAAGGTAGTTCAAGTTTTGTGTTACATTACCATCATATTGGACTTGAATATATCTAATGAGTCCAACCCAAGAAAGCTGCTTAAGAGACACACATGTTGAGCCTCTTGGATTAGAGGGACTTCTAGAAAAAAAATGGTACTACAGTAATTTCATTTCTCCCAAGGAGACAACTCTTTTTTCCTTCTATTTTACTTTGTAGTAGCTACCACCTAAGTTGGCTAGGTCAGATGGCTATCAAGCCCTTTACATGATTTTTGCAGCAAGACTTTAGGTTGGCTGTTGTTCAATAAACATCAGTGGATAGAGAACATCACATCCTTAGGAATTTTTTACATATTACTGTTTTTTTACAGCACTTTTGGAAGCAGGAAACAAAGCAGTAGAATTGTCTCATCTATTGTTGTAATACTGTGATTCCAAGAAAGATGAAGCTAGAAAGTGACAGCGCTTTCCTGTGTCCCTGGCACTGCTGGCTTTAAAATAAGGAAAAGGTTTCAGCATCTACCATTTACACAGCTTTTTCTCCCTATGTATTTTGCATAAAAGAAAAATATCCCCAGGTGTTTCCTGCAGAATATAAATCCATATTCTGTCCACTAATTTGGTAATAACATTGCGTGCCACAGTTTTCATAATGGTATTATAATTCCATGTTCCTAAATAAGAGATAGCGAGCAGAGGTCAGAGTTAAGAGCCAAAACAACTTTGGCAGGTTCTGTTGTAGATCTGAGTTTATGCTGTGTTCTTTTGCAGACCTCAACTGCATGTTTTTCTAAAAGATTCTGAATAATTAAACTACTTCTTTACTGGAAGGCTTAAAAGCTGAATTTAAGTCCCAAAATGAAAGATTTTCATTAATTTCACTGAACTTTGTGAAAGATCTTTGGTTATCAAAGTTTCAGAGAAGATGTTGACAGAGAATACACATTTTGGATAAAATCTTTTTATAATCCTGTTCCATTCCTATTTAAGTAAGTAGTTTTGTTATTTCAGTGGAAGCAGGAATAGCTCCCTTATGGAAAACACTATAACTATTACACTTGCTAATTTTCATAATGTATATATTGCTGCTGTGAATACTTTTAGGTATCAGTAAGGAATATATAGAGGCTTATGTGGTATCAGCAGCACTCCATATTTCAGTAAGAGGTGTGAGAAATAACTAAAATGACTTTAGTCTAATACCAAGTGCTGTACTTGAATTCCATTGTGAATGTACATGGTAACAATCATTTTATTTGTGACAATTTTAGATCTGAGTTAAACTATTTGCTTTATACTGATTTAAGTTGGTTGCTGATACAGTAAAAGTATTTCTTGTATTGTTATCTGTTTGTTCTTCCTATACTTCTCAGAATTTCAGCTGTACATGCACTGTACGATCTGCAGATCCTTCAGTTTTCATTTTGACTAGGCAGAATGTTATTTTAAACCTGGATATTGAGCAATAGAGTCTCAAAAACTTAAATACAGTCTGATATTTCATTGCTTTATTTCTAACACAGCCCTATGTGATATCTAAGTGATAGAATAACCAACAATCTTGTGAGTAGTTCTTATTCTCAGTGTTAGTGTTTTCAGTATTTCTTGTTTTTCACAAAATGTTTGTTTTCACAATTTTTTAATCTTTTAACAAAGGTGAACATAAGGGTGAAAGTATTGGTTCTATTTCTTGATTTTAATTAGGAAATTAAATAGTAAAAGAAAAATGTGTTTGCTAGGTAACATCTGTAAAACTTCTTCTATATTTTATATTTCTTATATGTTAGATTTTTTTTCTCAGATCATATAGAATAACATACTACATTATATTATTTCTTATATATGTTTCTTATATATGAGATATTTCTTATGTATTAGGTTCTTGCTAAAGATGTGTTACATGCATTGAGAGGTACCTTTAGTAGGTTTTTTAGCCAAGCTTTTTGGATATTTGCTGTGATGGTAGAAAATTATTTTGTTATTGCTCTGGCAAAAAAAAAAAAAAATCCTAGATTCATTTCATATTTAATAATAATTTAAAGAACATTTCAGAATAGTTGCATTGTCTAAGGTACAGCTAAAGAAGATATTTGCCCCCTTCATGCAAATGGAAAGTATATGTAGTTTTCTGATGTTTAATATCCTTAATGAAGGCATATAGTGTAAAATAATACATCAATATTGTTCATAGTTAGTAAATAAATTATGGAAAATGTTCTTTGAAAAATCATGTTCAGGCCCATAATACGGTTAAATTCCGGGAGGAAATGGATACCTGCAACTCCGTGCAACCCTCTAGTGGCAGGTGAAATGTTTTACAGGACCCTATGTAAACACCAAAAGAGCAAATCCTTATATCGTGAAGGGGAGAGCACATCTGCCTGAAGAAAACATATTTGAATTCTTTCATCTAAGCCCTGTCAAAGGCACGGAAAGCTCGTATGGGTGTAAGGAATTAGCAGGTTACGTACCAGGGCTTGGTTGCCTTGCTGGGCAGTTAGAAGAGCATTTGCTGTCCAGGCTGTTCACCGCAAATGTCAAATTGGCAACCTTGCTGTCCACGTAGTTTTCTACATTGTTCATATTGATGAGGCTCATTTTCTCTAGGCGACCCTGCAGTGTCTGAATCTGAGCCTTGGCATTTTTTAAGCTGGTCGACATCTTGTTAACTTTGCTTTGCAGCTCCTTCACTCTGTTGTCTTGGATTTTACTGTTTTCAGATGGAGTTTCTGCATTAGGTGGCAGGAATTCATTGTTACTGTCTCTTTGTTGGTTGTCATCTGCCTGCAGCTTGCAATCTTGGCAACATTTCCTCAGCTTGTTTACCGCCTCTTTAAGGGTCTGGACTTCTTTGAGAGTCTTCTCAATCAGTCTGAATTGCTTGGGTAACTGGATGGTCATAGGAGGCAGGTTTATCTGATACGGACAGTCCTCCTCTTCGTCGCATTTCCCATTAGTTTTCAGCTTAATAGGACAAGTGTCAGTACCTTTTCCTCCTTCAGCATCCTCTGCCTCTTGTAAAGTGACTGCAAAGACATCTGTTAAAGCCAGCAGAGCCGTCTTAAGCAGGACGAAGTAAACGAGCAGCTTCATCTTCGCAGAGAAACCAGCAGTATGAGGAAGTGTGCGAAAGGGGAGTTTTTATAAGGGCAGCTCGAAGCCTGCGAGTTATCAGAGTGCTGCACTGTTCTCAGAACTGGGTGGGAGTGCTTGCATCACGGGCGATATTAATAGCAGAGCAAAGTAGGTAGTGCTTGGCAAAAGGAGCAGATTTTAGTCCGTCTTCCTGACTCAGAACTTGTGCTGTGAGCAAAATGATGAAATGCATGTGTGCCGACCATTTAGGCAGTCTAATTTCCTGTGTTTTTAACATGGATTTTCTTTGAGAGGGAAAAGATCACTCAGCTCTGTGTTTTAATAGGCTGTTAACATCTGTTGCTTAACATCTAAATGTTCTAAAATTATTCTTAAAAAGCAGACCACAGATTTACCACAGCAGGTGCAAAAGGTGAAGATCAGCCCCTTTCCCAATGTGATGCCTGTCACAAGAATAGCTTCATTGACACTGACTCTTCCCCTTTCTTAAACTTTTTTAGCTGAATAGATTTATTCATAAAAATGATTTAAACCCCGAATATATCAAAATACACATAATTTTCATTCCAACTTTTTTTTTCAGGATAAAGTCAAAGCCAAGGAGGATGAGCAACTCATTTTTTCTTCCCATTTTACCTAACAGTATTTAAAATAGTTATGTGGAATATTCATGATCTGGGACGTCACAGTTAAAATTCGTTTCTGTCTGATTCTTAGCCAGCATCCAAAGAAGGACTCTCCTCAGGAGAATGTCCTATCCGAGCAAACTGCTGGATATCCTGAGATAGCTCAGCACTGTCACCCTTTCCTTTTGAAATTCTTCATCCTCCCAGTCTGTCCCTTTGCCTCTTAAACTGACCCAACACTTAGGATCTCAAAAATCTTGTTTCCTTTTTTTTTTTTTTTTTTTTTTAATCTAAGTATTGGGTCAGTTGTACAGAAAGCCCGGGGCAAAGCCTGGCATTCTGAATGCTGCTCCAAAACTGTAAATTGAAAGCAAGCCTGGGAGGTGGGGAAGTAGCTGCCATGGCCTATGTATTTGGGGCGTTCTTTTCTGAATTCCTACTTTTCAGTTCTTTTTTTTTTTTTTATTCTATTACTTTTTATTGCACCTTGTGTCAGCCTCAAGAGTTAATCATTTATTTCCATGACTAATCCGCCAGATGGAATACATACATTTGTTCTAGATGCCAACTTCCCTGCACTTACTCATTTGTGTTCTACAGCCACCTTTACCTTTCTCACATGGTGCCCACGCAATGTCAATGACAGATGACTTTTTCTTCCCTCATGCTCCAAAACAGAGTTGAAATGGTGTCTTTAGTGCATTCATAGCTCCATCAAGAGCTGAGGAAAGCATATTAACACTAGTATATTAACAAAGCATGTTAACATGAGTTCTTGTTTAATTGGTCCAACAGGAATGGTTTATTTCCCTAAACCCTTTTTGAAATTGCTCATACTGCAAATTAAACATTAAACAGGCACTAGTCACACACATGCTCCATAAGTTGATGATCTCTGAAATGTTACTAGTTTTTATAGAGCCAAAGGCACTCGCTGATAATACAGACACAGGCTTGGTGAAGAGGTACCGAGTCTAATCTTCTGCAACGAGCCCTTCACGTTCCTACGTGGAACCAGGCTCTGGGCAATTCCTTGCAATTTATCGGATTTCCACCTCTCCCAGATTAAGCGGACACCCCAGAACCTGCCATGCGGTGTCATCTGAGGGGCGAAGTAATATGACAGAGGGCCTATAGGATGGCAAACCTCCGTTTCTGCCAGGCCAGGCTCCCTCGCTTGGTTTACAACCAGCTCTGCTGCTTTTTCCTGCTTGACTTTGTATTGGACAAACTATTCTGTATCTGTAAAATTAGTAATAATTATGTGCAGTCACCCATGTCTTATGAACTGCCTTGAAAGTCCTTAAGTCCGTATCAAATATTATTATCATTTGTGATTATTGTGCTGCCTTGGAAGCTTAAAAATCCCTAGAACTGAGAGGCTTCAAGGACAGACTTTTCTAGTAACGGTGAACGTCAAAGAAAAGGAAGTTCAGACAACAACATAAACCATCTCAACCTTTTAAACACTTCTTCCTAAGACAATCTTTCCTCAGTCTCCAGTGTATCTTTAATTTGGGGCATTAACTTCCCCCTTTGGATGAGCTTTCTGTAATTTGAGGTGCTGTGCAGTGCCTGTCATCTCTTTATCCTGATGCTCTGCTCGCATTCTCTGAGCAGCCTTCTTGGAGCCTGAGACTTCTCTCCTATGGGGTAAGTGTTGTGATTCAGGACGGGGCTTTCCCATTCACAACAATCTGTCAAGTATCCAGAAGCAGAATTATGCTCCTGACTTTTGGCATTTTTGAGTTTCATGCTTCCTTAGCTTCCTAGAGGTAGGTGAAGCAAACCCTCAAAACAGAGCTTTTCACAAGAAATCCTTGTGAAGCCCTTGGAAGGGTCACTGAGTGGTAGGAGACTGATGCAGAAATATCAGATCAGATCAAAATCAAGAACTACAGAGTTTATTTACAGGCATGAAGTTTTTCCCAAATGAAAATTTTCCAGATCCTTTTTTTTTCCACATCACTTTTCCAGAGTGTTATGTGTAATAGTTAAACCAATGCAAAAACTATCTTTACAACTGTGTTTTTTGTTAACTGTTCAAAAGATCTGATTAGCAGCTGATGATGACAAATGAGAATTTTCTATCAATGTCTGATATTTGCTTAAAAGTCTCTCTTACAGCTTTTCCTCTCTTCTAATCTTTATTAATTTATTTATTTTTTCCATCAGTGAACTGATCTTGATCTTAAAGACATATCTTCCCTATCATAAAGAAAATAACAGAGAGCTCATGCAGTTCTTAAATTCTGCATATTTTAATTCTATTCACAGAACTACTGACTGGCTGGAAGGTTAAACAGACTTAGTACTGCAATATATTTTGGTTTAACAAACTTGTGCTGGGATTGTTTATTCAAAGTTTATCAGTAGTAGCATGAACCATTTCCCATGATTTTTTAAAGCAAGTGTTTTTTTATTCCAGTAGATCGTAGAATGTACATCAAATAGAAAAGTCAAATAGAAAACCAGATAGGTAAGATTGTGAGCAGATATTCATTTATCTAGTGACTATGACAATTTAAAACACAGCAACTTGCCATCTGTTTGGGGTCCAGGTTTTTGCTGCCACCTCCTGCCACAGAGCTGCTTCAAAAACTTGGTTTGTTTAAGCAGTTTAAATGAGTGACAGGACAAAACCCCAAGCAGATCTGGGGTTCTTCAGATAAGCCAGCTTTGTGGCAGAAATGGGATACAGAAACTATATAGATAGAGAAACCATACTAGAAACAAATTCAGATTTAGGATTCCTTCTGATTAACACCATTATTTTTTTCTTTTATTCAATAGTGTTTCTTTATGCAGCATTTCTTTATTTCTAAAGGGGTCTCTAGATTGTGCGCTGGGTTCTGGGACTGCCTGTTCAACACAGCAGAGGAATAAAAGGGAGCCCTATTCCATAGGAGCTTAGTTATTAATGCCGTATATACAGATTACATGGAAGTAGCTCCATGGATTGACTCTTTGAGTTAGTCCTTGTCTTCTGGCCTGTCCCATGCCGTTATCCTCCCTTGCCTGAGCCATCCCAAACAGCACTGGCTGCCAGGCGCAGCATTTGCTGAGCTGGTATCATCTTGATGGGGGCTGGATTTAATATTCATCATATTGAGACTGCCTGTTCCCATGAACAGGGGTATAAAACTACCGTCACTTACTATGCCTTGGGAAAGAATTTGTGATACTATTTTCCTAGTTAATTGTTTGTTAGTCTTATAAGGTTTCAGCAGTTTGCTTTTCATTATAAGATGCCTGGCTGATCCATCCATAAATAAGAAGGAAAATTGTAGAAATTCCATCTAACGCAAACCAGGGTTGTATCTGCCATAACTATAGTTAGTACTATATAGTTAATGTATTTCATGTATGCCCTTACTTTCCATTTGCCTCTTGCTTATCTACCCTCACTTGCATATAGCTTTAATGTGAAGTGCTTTACTACATCACTTCAGTGAAGCTCTATTGGTATAAAAAACTGTATCAAAATACGAGTACCACTATTTCTCAGACTGATTTTTTTTTAGCAAATGAATATATATTAGCACATTTACATAGCTAAGTGATGCCATTTCTTTACTCATTTGTGCAGCCAATAGCCTCATGGGTCCAGATATGATTGGTTGTTGCCTAAACTAAATGTTGAGAAAATTCAGTGTCAAATCTTTTTCTATTTTTCTAGTAAGAAGATGTTCCCTGTGAACTTCCCATACATATCCTTCAAAATCTACATGCTGGCAGTTGGTATGGGCTCAGAGACAAGAGGGGTTACGCCTTTCATTTGTCAATCGTACTGACAGTGTTAGTTCAAAAATCACATGGCATTTTTCTTTACCTTTTACCAACATAACCCTTCTCTCTGAAAGAATGACTCATGGCTTAAACACTGTTTATTCTTCCCTTGATCATCTGCTGTGTTGCTATTCCTGCTTGTACTTTCATACGTTTCCCAGTTCCCAAAAGTGTAATGAACATATTACTGGCCATAAAGATATTCTGATGTAACACTTTGCTTTAAAAACAAAACTTTGGTCATCTAAACATCTGGTCTCTGAGCTACAAAATCATCTTTGCCTCCCTGTGTTGCCAGAGGTGAGGAAGAGGGTTGTTCACAAGGAGGTTCATCCCACCTGCAGGAACAGGGCTTAATTCTTATGACCACAGTGTCAAGCCAGCATCAGCAGCTTGCTTTCTTGTTTCTTAGGAATTTTAGAAAGTGGTCTGAAATCAAAATTCTGGTAAAAAAAATACAAAGGATGAGGTTTTCTTTCTTTCCTTCCTTCCTTCCTTCCTTCCTTCCTTCCTTCCTTCCTTCCTTCCTTCCTTC
>VZSV01000088.1:294881-341892 GCA_013398735.1 Nothocercus julius
CTTTCTTTCTTTCTTTCTTTCTTTCTTTCTTTCTTTCTTTCTTTCTTTCTTTCTTTCTTTCTTTCTTTCTTTTCTCCAGAATGTAAGGGCTCTTCACAGATTAGAATTGAGAAACAAAAAAAAAAAGATTACAAGGCAAAGATTGAAATCAGTTATTTCCCATCTTCTAAATGATATGGGACATATGCAGAGAGAACTTCCCTTTGTGGCAAAACGGGCTATTATAATATTTCCTCTACCTGGAAAACTTTTATAATACAGTATGATCTGAAAGGAATTTTCTCAATTTGACTTAAAAAAAAATGGAAAGGTTATTTAAAGCAATACCAGTTGTTTTTTACCTATTTGTTTATCTAGCAAGCTATTAAATCCTTATCCTTTCATTAGTTTATTTACCAACAGCCTTCAGGGGTAAGTAGGGGGTTTTAGCTCTAAATTTTTTAGGACTCATAATTGTTCTAATAAAGGTCAGTCTGAATTTCCTGACTGATTCCAGTATTGTGTTCCATATAATCATCTGCTCTTGTGAGTCCGTACCTCAAATCCTGTGCCAAAGTGTAGTGAAAAAAAAAGTCAAAATTATCCTGTGTATTTCTGAGGAAAACAGATGAAACTATCACAGAAATCCTAAGGGTATTCAACTCTGACACTTGGACTGGGGATTCTTAGTATTCCTTGTGTTTTTAAAAGAAATCTCTTGCCTCACAGGTGACAAATGTTAGCTCTGTAAATTTACAGGTTTCTTAAACTTTTGGGTTTCTTCATTTTGGAATGACCCACCTACAAGGAGCCAAGATGTGAATTTGAAAAGTAACGAGAAATGACCGAAGTTCTCAGAAATTGAGAACACCCTAAAAGAACCGATTTAGCTATTTAGAAGCCAAGCTATTATCTGCATTTTTATTCATTTTATTGTTAGCATAACCCTGTCAATTCCATTTGTCATTTTTCATTGAAAAGCATTATTAAACATCAAATTTTAATATGATATATTACATCATTTTAGACATTGAAAAAATTTAACACTATTCATTTAACTGAAAAGGTTTGGGAAGCTTTCTGAGGAGAAGATCTCATGTTCCTTGCCTTTTGGTTTTTCCTTCCTCAAGAAAGGAAAGTGTTTTTCCTCTAAATATCTTTATAATTTGGATTTTAAGATATTGGTTGGTTATCACTTCAATATTGTAAACTTTTTAACAACTGAGGTTTATTTGCCCATCTGAAATTTTATCCTGAGTGCATAATTTTTGCTCTGCTCCTTAAAACCTTTGAAAGCAATCTCAGTATTCAGTTAAAAAAGTTATTATGATGCTGCAAAAAAAGCTTTGAAATATGAACCAGATGCAGTCTGGACATACTGAAATTCAAAGCCATTGAAGAAGTAAACAAGCAGAGAAATCAGTTTTGTCATTCAGACCTCCAGAAAATAAATTCATGTTTGCTCCAAATGCTGCATTATCCGTGAGGCTTCATCCCCACAGACTTTCCTGCAGGCAGTTTGGAGGTAGCAGGTACAGGCAGGCTCAGCTCAGCTCAGCTCCTCTAAGGATGGTGTGGATGCTCGGGAGACTCAGAGCCACCAGTGTGAACAGAAATGCAAGAGCCATGAATTAGTTCAGCGTGTCTGTGTGTATTCCTGCCTTTGCACTGCAGACGTAGCTGAACAACGTGGAAGGGAGACGTTTCCACCCTCCCCGCTCCGAGAAACCCTTGAGCTGTGTGGAAAGTACCCAGGCAGCTCTTGGGGCTCACTGGGGATTTTGACAGAGGATACAAAACCTTCTGTTCTGTTCTGTTCTGTTCTGTTCTGTTCTGTTCTGTTCTGTTCTGTCCTTTTCTTCCCTGAATGTTTAAACATTTAAATAGTGTCCAAAAGAAGTAAAAGAAAATCCTCAAATAAACAACATAAAGAGCAAATTCCAAACCTCACGCAGGAGCTTAGCAAAAACTGCTTGCCAAGTGGCTAATGTTATACTGAAATCCTGAATATATACGAAGAATAAAATACATTAATCCTGTGATAGTGTTCAGTTGTGTCCTGTTACAAGGCAAAAGACTCGTTTGAGGGGACCTTTGAGATGTTGGAAATAAACAACGTTCCTATAAATTACTAGATTATTCTGTGTTAAAATAACTATAAGTGAAGTCATAATGTCTTGTTATAAATAATTATACAACTTACAGCTTAGAAATAAAGGGTGGAAAATATGATTAAAGAATCTCAGAATCCAGACCACTGGAGCCAACCCACCTCAGAAATGCAGGGATATTAGAGAATGTTAAAGCTAAGTCTTTGCTAGGAAGACTTCAAATGTTCCACTTTTATAATGATTATGACTAACTGATTTTAATACATGTTGTCTTGATGGTGCCTGTATTGATATTCCATACTTTTTTTAGTGTGTTTCTTCAGAAGCATGCGAAGCAATAGACCGGTATTCAAATTACTTAATCTTACTAAGTTTGAAATTTGGGAAAATTCTTTTCATTTCTGGAGAGCTCTGAAATAAGACATGAAAAAGACATAAAAATCAAAACTGAGAACATTAAAGGTCTTAGAGTTCCTAGTACTGTCATTTTGTGGACTTTCCACTGACTGAAAAAATAAAATTAGCATTTTATTTTCTGATAGAAAAGCAAAGCCTCAGAGAGCCAAATAGCCCCAAAAGATGCAACAAAGAAGTTTACACTCAGTGGAGTGTAGCATGTTAATCAGTTAAAAATAAGTGCAAAGTAAAAGAAAGGGTAGCTTACTAGGATGCAGTAAACATCACAGAAAGGTTATATTAAGAAGGAAAGACGCAAGTCAACCCAGTAATAAGATACATACTTTTAATGTAATTACATTTATGGGAGTACAAGGAGAAAGCAAAAAAGTTGCCAAGCATCCACCCACTAGCAGCCAAATCTTCATCCAACTTTCCAATAATTCTTTATTTAAATATGGAAAATTTATGTGAGTTTACCCAGATGATCTATCAATTTTGGGTGTGTTTAAAAATTTATGGGGCCCCAGGTCCTTGTATAATAAGAAAGAAAAGCAACAAAGGAGAGGAGAGAAGCGATTCACAGGGAATGAGCGTGGAAGAATCAATAGCTTAGGAATTATTATGTGGCTATAGTCCAGATTCCAGGCTTGAGATCATGCACTGCCAGTGTAACAAAATGACCTCAATTCTTTCCAGAGCATCATAGCTAACCCAGGACAACCTCTTTTTTCTCACTTCTCCATCTTCATCGGCTGCTTCTGTTTTTTGATGTAGCAAATTATTGGATAACTGAAGAGAATTACCAACATGAGCACTTATCTCCAACAGAATGGACTCTACAAATGAGCATCTTAAAGAGGTGGTGGGCAGGGGAGAAGGGGAGGTGAAATGTAACACAATGTCTGTGTATGTGAATGCATGTGTGTATGTATATACCACTGACCATTTTATCATTAGCTGTTTTATTTGTGTGTTCTTGAATGAAGACAATTTTTAAAGTGAGATTCTTTGCAAGAATACCTGCCAAGGCTGAAATCTAGAAGGGGCAATACTCATTTCAGTCACTGCTGCCAAAGTATACTGTGTTTTTTAATTAACACTAGGGCTTCTTCAAACAGAAATTGTTTAAAATCAAGCATTTTTACCAATAATAAGACAAGATAGGGATTTCTTATGCTGAATTTCTATGTAGCTATTGTGGGGAACTACAGTAATTCACCTTCTCCAAGTGGATTCTTGTGTTACATAGACAAGATGGGACAATTTGTTTTTTTAGGGGAGGGTAATCTTTACAAGACCCGTAGCACCAGACTTCCCTTGAACCAAGGGACTTTAATACTGGCTTTATGAGACACAAGAGTACTCCGCAAGTATCCAAGTATCTCTCTTCTGGATGCGTTAAAGATGTTAGGTATCTAGTATAAGACAGCTGTCAGGCATAATTATATATCTTATATTTCTTTCTTACATAAATTATGTACTGTACTGAAATATTGAATTGATTGATAAAGGATATTTTTTCCTTTTTGTTTTTTTTTACAAACACTGTGGCTTTGGAATTTGTCAGAACAAGAGTAAAAATAAAGTCTTCAAAAATTAATTCCTGATGTATACAATGCCTTCAGATATTATTGGATGTTTTTGCCTATTTTGCAAGCCTATATCAACTTAGAAATTTTCTGTTAGGATGTAGCAGTATACATATGCCTGAAATGTATTTCTCAGATTTTTTTTTAATGTATTTCTTCAAAGCTCATCTCATTTCTCTTTCCTTTTATCACTGGTGCTTTGTAGATTTCCTTCATTTCCCCTGTTGCCTTCAAACTTTAGCTTAGACAATAATTTGTCTCCATTTTCATCTTTTTCCCCTGTGGAAGATTGTTTCTGCCTCTTCCCTATAAGGAGAGATTACTTTTTATTACTATTATACCTCAGTTCAGCCACAGTGGCTTTTTTTTTTTTTTTTCTCTTATCTCCGAGGACTGTGGTTTTATGGACATTAATTAAGATGAAGTCAGTTCAGAATTTCCATTAAGCCTTCCTATGTTAAAATTCCTGTTCCTAGGTGGGTATTAAAGCAGCTTTCAGCAGTGGGCCACTAGCCTTTTAAAGTTTCTGTAATGTCAGCTTGATTTAAAAGTGCTACAAGACCAGGATCATTGTGAGGTGGATTATCACTAATTTAAGCCAAGATTTAACTTCTATTTGCTCTCAGGATGAGTGATGACAGCCCATAATGTCTTTGTGGAAAGTCCACATTCTGATACACATTTTAGTAACACGTACTAAACTTTGTTAAACATTTTATATGAAAAGAAAATGCCTCCAAAATCAAACTTACTTTGGAGTAATTTGCAAATTCACCTAACCAGGTGAAAATGAAGTCAGTATTCACTTGAACCATTTCACCTGGGCTTTTGAATTAACTTGTATTTTGCTGCAATTTAAAACATGGCTGTAGTAATGTTCTTTATAGTATTTTTATTATATTATTAAAAGTAGTATAGATATTATTAAATATTATTGAAATAGTATTGATTTTATTTAACCCCTGTTAGATAGACCTTTTTACAGAATTGAGATAATCAGATCCAAATCAGAACCAGTATTTATTCATACTGGTGAATAGCAGCATCTGCACTCGCCTGTATTTACACCATGATTGCAAGGATCAGCCTTGTCATAGTTTTTACTGGTAAATAAAATGGAGTAGAACCTTTAGAATCTGTCTGTACATATAGATTAAGAAAAGTGTGTGTAAGCTTGAAATTTATATATATTTGTGTATTTAAACCTCTATATATTTAATTTATGTTAGCAGTCTGTAATTTTTATCATGACATAGCTAGGAAAGGGCCCCATAAATTAAATTATAAAGGCAAGAAGGAGCTCTGTCTATGCCTATAGCCAGTATCACTTAGGTATATAGTAGTAAAATCATTATACTTTGTCTCTATTGCAATCTAAGAATGAACTTTGTTACTTATCCCCTGTTTAAAACATGCTTATATGTTACTAAAGATGAACATAATTCAAATTAGACAAAATAGCAAAGGAAAATATGATTCATCCATTGCAAACATCCAGGAATAGAGGTAAAGAGAAATATTTATGAATTCCAGTTCCATTTAACTTCACTATTAAAAAAAAAAAAAAAAGCTAATGCTGTGCTTGAGCAATGAATCTGTGCAGCAGTTTTATACTGTGGCACCTGCTTTCAGGAATTTTTATGCACTGCTCTGCTAAGTCTGAGATCCAAATGGAAAACCTACAGTTTAGAGAGGCAAGTAGCATCCAGAATCTCAGTATTCCCAGAATCCCAATATAATGATCCCAGTAGACTTTTTCACTGTTTACACCAGTGTAACTCCTCTGTCTTAAGAAATTAATGTTATACACTACCACTTTATAGGTCCTGTTAGAAATATTATCCATTTTCCTGGTTACAGAATAGAATACGTCTGTGAGCCGATGGAAGGAGGACTGTTCACACAAAATTAAAAGTCAAATTAGGGTTTGTCAGGACTCATGCAAGTGTTTTGGGATAAAGTCCAGAAAATGGGTGCCCAAGAATAAGTTTCTCCTTCACAAAAAGAAGTGACATTCACCTAAAAAACACGTGTCTTTCACAAAATGTTATTTCTTCCAAACTATTACAAAGAAAAATTATTTTGCATTGGTATATATGCATCAGTACATCCTTTTTTTTTTTTTTTTTTCTTTTTACAATTCCATATTACTTGTGCAATCTGAAAAGTTCAAATAGATATTTTTTCAATTTTATGCAGAGGTAGGTAATGCCTAATACAAAACAGTAGAAGATGAGAGAGTTAAAGCTGTTTGTTTTCTTTTTATTACAATTATTCTGGATTTATTCTACAATGTATTTGTTAATCATATACTGGCTAATCAGTTCAGAGCCTTAAATTTAACCTAAATTACTCAAAGACTTTTTTTTTTTTCCCCCTGTTGGCAGTTGTACTGGCTATACCAGATTTTGTTAATAGCTAAATAGTGCCAGAATGCCCGTTGTATCTTATCCACCATTCAAGACAAATTCCACTGTAAGCACAGACACATAAAATTAGTGGCATGATTTCATTTTTGATTCCAACAACTTCTTCCAAAGCCAAATGGATGTAAACAAAAGAGCCAAAGGTAATTACTTTATATTTTAATTTGAAGGATACACTCAGCATTTCAAGACATTAGTTAAGTAAATAATGTTCACTCTTGCAAGTGTTTATGTCTGTTTATATAACTGAAAAATTATCCTCATGAGTAGAGGTTTGTTCTGGACTCTTGCCCTTAGATAGCAATTTTCCAAATGCTATTCTGATGGCTAAAGGGATTTTTTTTTTTTTCAGAATATTGTACTTCAAATTTGAACTTTCCACAATCCAATATCATTTTCAATTGAAATTAAACCGATGTTTGTCTTGCTCACTGGGTTCATCCAGGCTTGGGTAACAGCAATGCTGAAAAACATTGAAATATACAGTAATTTTAATTCACACTCAAAGGATGAGGATTCAGCCTTAAGAGAGAAAATACATTTCTTGAGAAAGAGAAAAAAATTGATTTCTGTTATAAATAGTCAGTGTATTCAGAGACTGGAAATCTGCTGTTCACCTGCTTGATAGATACGTGCAGGGCAGGAGTGGCAACTTCTATCCCTGATGTAGGCATGAAGTGAATTGCTGGGAGCACCCGTTGATTCGGCAGTAAATGCAGTGGGTATCTATGTATCTTAGGCATCATCCTTCATCTGTGCTTATCCCCACAAACACATTTTTTCTGCAGTTGGTTCAAGCTTTTCCTTCTTTCTACAATCCTCCCCTCCCACAATTAGCTATTTCTCTTCCCCTTAGCTTGAAGCCTCTTTCCTTCCCTTCTTGTCCTTCCCACTTCCCAGGAATCCTGGAACAAGCAGTGTGCTGGGATTTAAAAGCAAAACCCAAAGTGCAGGTAGCTTAGCAGTGACTCTGACAGCTCTCCAGATAAACCTGTGCTAACAATCTTGTGATGATACTTTCCACTGAAGTCTTGACCCCTTTCGACACGCTGGGCCCGCTATCCATTCCATCCAGTTGCTCTTCTGCGGTTCCCGGTGCTGGGGCTCTGCGTGGGTCCAGCCCCATCGATATGGAGCTCTTAACTTTGAGTAGAAGTCAGAGGCTGAAATGTGAAATGCTTCGAAGCTTTATGGATAGAAAGCACACAGCTTTAAGGCCAAATGTATTTATTTCTGCAGGAACACTCTCAGTCATGGCCTAACGAGCTGTGAGACGCTAAGCAGTAGGAAATGCAGAACTTACAGGTACAGTTCAAGAGGAGGAACAGCAGTGAGAAACCACTCAAATAATCGAAAACTCAACCTCCATGTGAGGCCAAGAAGTAGGCTTAGAAAGGGAAATATTTGCTGTCTAACAGCAGAGCTAGTTAGTTATGCAAGCTTAACTGAGCAGTATCTTTGTCTCATAAAACATGCCAAAATAAATATTAGAGAGCTGTTTATCTTTAATCTCATACAAACAAATGAAAGACAGATCTGCTTTCCTTTTCTCAGGGCTACAAAAATAGATACACTTAGATCAGAAAAGAGATAGGAATGCAGGCAATACTGTATTTATGATAGATACGGTCTTTATGTTTTTTTGTTTATGCTTTAAATTCTTATGGAGAAAAAGCATTTTTCTTCTGTTTATTCCATTTGTTGTGTCGTCAAAAACCGAATAAACTAAGAGGCTGCCAACATTAGTTACAAAAATTTTCAGCATAATGAAAATGTTGATGCTTAATAGGTTTTTAATTGTCTGTTTCCCTTCCCTAGCTATTTTGTTCTGGAAAACTCCCAGGCTGCAGAGTAGCTGAGCTGAAGGCAAAGTATGCCCTGCTGCACAAGACTGTGATAAGGTACAATATTTACAGATTTCTAAGAGTATCTATCCTTGCCTTGTTGCAAATATTTGATTTCACAGCTTATCCTCTGCCATAATTCCGTTGTAGATTTTATTTCATTAGCCAAAACATTACACATTTAAAGTGTATTTTCCCTAATGCTGGGGCCTAATTATCATTTAAGGCTTTTTACAGTGAGTGTTGTTAAAGGGGAAGCAAGAACACAAGGATGAAAAATATTTTTGTTTAATAGGAAGATTCAAGGTAATTGAAATATTTCACTCTTCATTTAAGCAACATCTTTACTTTTAATTTAAACATAATAATAATGGCAATGGAAAGAAGTACAAACTAAAACACACAATATGCAAGTTTAAAATAGAGAAAAAATATTTGAAGAACACGTAGCCAGAGTTATATGAAAAGGCTGTGAACTGAGGAGCTAACATAATAGATAGCAGTTGAAGAAGGTAAAAAGGAAAGAGATTAAGAAGAGAAATGAGTCTTCCACATGTAATTAGGTGTGAATTTTATCCTCAGAGAATATTCACAGTCACATTAGACAGGACTGTTAACAAATTTAGAAGGTTATATCCTTTGCCTTCAAAGTATAAAGCAAAACCTGAAATTCGGTATAATAGCTGTGATCTGCCCTGCTTTGGTATCTTGCTGCAGGAGAGAGAATAGAGGAGAAGGGGTGGCGAAAGACCAGGCTGGCAGCTTTATGTGTATGTGGAAGGAGAGGAAGAGGCAGGGATAGACAGTCCTAGGCTGAACAGTGTCACAGAATATTTACATAGTGCTGTAAATATTGCAGTACTAAAGGAGTATTTGTGCAGAATAATGTTGACGTTATCTGTGGCACACTCATAGTCATCAGTACAATCGACATCACGATACTCTTATAAAATTTCTGTAACATGTTTCGTAATATCTGCTAGTATTTTTGCACAATTTCCTTGACATTCCACTTCAAAACTTTTCACAGTTCTGGTTATGAGAGATCAGTGATTCTTCTCTCATTGAAACCAAGGGCTAATTTAAGGAATCTAAATCTAATTCAAGTCATACTTGCTTAGTTGAGTTATGCTGAAATTCAGTTTTAGCCATCTGAATAGGGGAAGGGAAAGTAATTTGAAAAGGGTTGCCCAAGTCCTGAAAACACTGTTTTTCTTTAGACTGAGTGAATCTTCTAGTGTCTTTCTTCTAAAATTGCAGTAAATTATGAAATTTCCACAAATCTGGTTGTGTAGAAAGGCCTGCGACGTATTCAGACTAATGCATGGTAAATACTTCTGGGAAGCAAATTTAAAATTATATACCTAAGCCAGTTCAAATCCCAAGAAAGTACTCGATCCTGATGATAAATTCATCTATGTTCATACTGTTGTTTTAAGTTAACTGAAATTAAACCTTGCCCAAACACAGAAAAAATCATTCTGAAGAACAGGAAACACAGTGTGTAGTTATTTCCTCAGTGCTTTCCGTAGTCTTGAAGTGCATTCAAGACATTGTAAGATGAAAACCTATTGACAACTATGATGGACAAGATCTAGTCTACTTCCAGCACTTATTTCTTATTTCTATTTTTATCTTTTTATTATCTTGAAAAAATACAGCTCTAATAATAATAATATTTTATGGTTTTAAATAAGTGCATATTGCTGCTATCATTTATATCTTCTCCTAAAACTGTACATTCCGTATGACTTTCATAGATTTTAATGAAAGACTTCTCAATTTATTCTATCATTAAGTTAAGATGTATCTATAGCAACACATTATATTATTTGTTCATGATAAAGACATTCTTGTTTCCTGTTGAAGTATGTGGTTTTCTTATTTTCTGTCTTAAAAAAGGAAGTGGTTATCAAAGTAGAAATGTTACACAAAACAAAACTTTTTCTGCTTTGTTGTTTCAGCTATGTTTGTGCAGTATAGTGAGTTTATGTTTTGTGTTTTATAGTTACCATCTCATTTGAACTGCTGTTTTTTGGTGAGATAAGTAATTTTTATGTACTAGGTTGTTGCTAAGCTTATAATATATCCACAAATGCCATCCTTGAGCTAAAATTTGATACAGAGATCCTTAATATGGTCTTTTATAAATACTACATTGCACTATATTTTAAGTAAGAGAGGGCAACTAACAGAGTTCTTTATTCTTCCACGTCTTTTGATCCTAATTTCAGTATAACATTTTACAAAACTTGTAATATAGTTAAAGTTCAGAAGGGATGCACAATGGTCTATATCATAAAAACTAGGTTTGTATGTTATGCATTAGACATTAATTTTCATGCTGTAGTTCACTTTATGGCTCTTCGATAACAAGCAATGTATTCAACAACAGTCATATACAAAGATCTGTTATGGAAATATCACAATATAAGCTCCTAAGTATGAAAACCAATTTTCTAACATTAGCAGAATATTTCAGTTCATTGCTTCTGTGAAGGTGCTTTGGGGATGCAAGTGAGAGCAGAAAGCTGGTCAATTCTTTAAGTTTTATGTTTCCACAACAGTCCATAAATGTAGTTGCAGCTCATGTATCATTAAAGGAGCTACTTGAGATGCTGATAACCGTACAGCAACAGCAACATGCAATTCAGAGCTAGGTAGGTGTCCAGATATTTACTAAGAACTTTAGGGTATTTTACAGCCCAGACGTGGCCTTGTACTGTTGAATAATTCTCTGTTATTGGTCCCCACACTGATTTAGAGCTAACTAAGATACATTATCCTGAAAGGCAATTGTACCTTTGGAATAAAATGTAAATTTAGTGATAAACTTTCTAAATTACAGGTAAGTCTTTCTTTCTAGGAGGGCAGTAAACCTCAGCCAGGAGGCGGGAGGATGCAGCATTTATTGAATGGGAATTTTGCTATTGATATTAGTTGTTTGGGATTTCAGCCCTAGCACTGGCTGTCATCTCCACATTTATCTGCTTTCTCTGGCACAAAAGGTCATGAATAAGTGAGAGGGCCTTTTTTTCACATGTTGAGAAACAAGAGATAGCAGATCTTTGCTTTGTGCTTACTGAAGCTAGGGAGTGAAATATTGATTGTGTTCATTCATTCGGACTCTTGTAGTTACTGGGAATATCTTGCATATGGGCCACATGAATAGGGTGACAACCTGAAATCAGCCTTTAGGCACCTCTATAAGAATAAAATATATTACCCATCTCTGCTTCCAGGAGGTGCTAGATAAAAAAGTTGGTCTTTCATCTCTCTTCTGATTAATGCTAGATGAGATGAATCCCACCTGAAATCTAGGCATACAAATAAATAAATAAATAGATAAATAAATTAATAGCAGACTCTACTGTTCTCATAGGATCAAAGGATAGTTCAGGTTGGAAAAGACCTCAGGAGGTATCTAGTCCAACCTCTTGTTCAAAGCACAGTTAGCTGGTCAGACTATTTTATCCAGTCTGGTCTTGAAAACCTTATATTAAATATTATAGTAAAATATGAACTTTTCTCTTGTGCTTCTTACTGCCTAGTTCTAAGTGTTTCTGTTTAATGTAGTTTACAGGAATCTGAGATTCAGCTTTTGCAGGAAGCCAAACATCTTAGTGTTGAACTGGAACAGCAGCAGCGTGAACTGGAAAAAGCGGAACAGTTCCCTGAAGAATCTTCCAGTGAAGCTTCCCGAATGAGGCAACAACTTCTCAAATACCAAAATGAGTGCAGTGCTATTAAAGAAAGAGAATATATAATTCAGTCCAAGGTGGAATGGTAGGTGATGACAGTCAAATTTTCTTTATTTTGCCATAGCTTCTTTAGAAAGATAATGACATAGAATATTGCCCAGTTCTCTCTATATCTTACATGGATGCATTTCTTGATGTCTATTGTTAAACTGCCACAAACTTTCCCTACTAAGAGAAACATTTCAGTGATGAATAAAGTTACTCTGGTGTGTAGTTCATAGATAATTTTAAATTTAGAGAGGCTGAGGTGTCCTCTGAAGTGCTTTGTAACTTCTACTATGTTACATGTTAATGTTTATGTAGGCGAGATGAATGGGAAAAATTCTAGTCTCACACACCTTAGGTACAAATGACTAAAGTGGCCCTGAGAATTAGTGACAGGGATTTTATTGCAGTAATATCATAAATAAAGACAGCACTATCTTTAACATCAAAAATATACATTAATCAGCTTCCTCTAATCAGGTGCTTAACAAGGGAGAAGCATTTGTATATTCTCATATCTGAAAATTGAGGAAGTGAAACACTCATACGCTGTGACATTTCTATAAAAGGCTAACAGGGAAGAGTATACCTGATATTGTATATATTTTAATTATCTGTGCATAAGTGTGTGTTGTGTTTGAAATTTTATAATAAAATTATAAACAGGAGTACTGCATTTTAAAAAAAAGTATGTTTATGGAAATGAAGACACATTTTCATTTTAGGGAATGCTTGCTGGTTTTATCCATCTTCAGGCTGTCCATTGGTATACAAATCCAAATAAATAATGTCAGCAGCTCAGCAGTTAAAGCTATTTTTCTAAAAGGAGAGCAGGAGCACTGGAAGAACTGCATAGAGAAGATGTTTCTGGCAGTTCTTTCTTGAGTTTTTTAGAGCCAGATGTTTGCTCTAAGAGAAAAAGAAACTTGAGAAAGAAGCAAATTGGGAGGGGGAGAAACAGAGAAACATGGAAATCATCTGGAAAACATTACTTGTTATGAGATAACTAGGCAGCATGAGTTTCCTGAAATAATTGCTAGATACAGAATTTATCAAAATTTACAAGAAATCAGGAAATGCGCTCTCCAAAATAAAACATTTTTTGCCTATTTCCGCTAATATATTACAAATACTTGTGACTATTTTTGCATTATTTTTTCCCAGATGGTGGGGTTTTATATATTCCTTAAGAGATATTAACTTATACTCTGTTTTCTTCCTTTAACCAAAAGATTTCTATGACCTATGGAAACACAGTTTAGATACTGTTTCAATTAACTTTGCACATTTTCTGCATCCATTCTTATATATGAATTATGTATACTATCTAGTAATCTAAAATACACCATCACACTCTGAAAAAATGTTCTCTTTGGTCCTATGCACTGCATATGACCAAAAAAAAACCTATCTGCCCAGTCAGACCAGGAGTTAATATGGCTCAGTATCTAAGAGCGACTAAGAGCACAACCCATTTGCAACACAGGGATTTTGTGAGCCAAATACAACACTGTGTTTAATAAACCCCATTTGATCCCTCTTCCTCGAACTCCTTCTCTTCCTCCTGAACCCATTTAGACTCTGATGTTTGCAACGTCATGGGCAACAAGTCCCAGAGCTCTGCTCTGCAAGAAGCGTCACCTCTGCTTTGCTCTGAACCTGACTCCTAGCAGCCTCTTTTCATGCCCCGTAGCTGCTGTGCTGCATGAGGGAGTGAACAGCGGAGCCCCTGTTCACCTTCCCTGCTCCAGGACGTTTTGGTAGATCTCTCTCATATCCTATCTACTACCTAAAGGGACGAAGCTTGGCTGCCTTCACTGCTCCTTGTTTGGGATTGTAATATTGGATCTTATGCCTATGGGGGAGTGAGAGGCTATGCCCTGGTTATTTATGGATTTGTTTGCTGGAGGAGAAGATACTACTGGCCAGAAATCAGAGGGATGCTGGTGTTGACGTAAAATGGATAGGACTGGCAGAATAGATATTCGTGTGGCAAAGGAGTGAGGGAGTCTAAGAGGGGAAATGAGAAATCAGCTACGAAGTAGAAGAGGGAAGGGATGTGAATACAGGTTTGTAAGGAAGGGGTGGGTCTGGTGTCTGTGAAGGACACTGAGATCAAGCGGGCAGAGCAGAGTTGTGCCCAGCAGATATCTGCTTCTGCACTGAAGTAAAATGAAGATCTGCATGTCCTATAGCCTAGCACATAAGCAGGTTGGATTATCTGAGCTATATGTGCCTGGGCAGTGTCAGCCAGGGCAATGCGCATGTGAGGGACTGGGCGTTTGCTGCCCAGTGACTGCTGCATCTCTCATTTCCCAGGAGGGCAGAATCACATGGTGCTTGGCCTGGGTCTCTCTGGAGCAGTTTCCTTGGTGTGCAACTGTGTCCAGCTGTGCTTGGCACTTACAAGGAAACTTCTATTTGGGAATTATGAGTAATGGCTGTTTACTCTAAAACAAACATATCAGTTATTTACCTCTATGTGCTTAGCAAGCAGGGAGCCTGGCAGGGAAAAATGTTTGAAGGAAAGATCCATACTTCTCTATTGCTTTATTATTATTATTATTATTGCTTTAGGCATATCGACTAAGATCTAGTCTGCTTGGAAATACTCTGGAGATGGAAGTAAGAAATGGTCGGTACAGATCTTCTGTTTCTCTGTTAATATAATCCCCTCTTTTTTTCTGAAACATTTCTTCAGTCGCTGCCTTTTCTTCCTGCCTCAATTCAATGTCTCTGACAGCTAAATGGGTTTAATACCCCTTTTCATCTCAGGCTCATATCTGAGAACAATAAATCTGCCTTCTTTCTTGAAGAGTCGTATAGGTCTCCCATTACATTGCCATTTTTTTTTTTTTGTCTCAAAGTCACTTAATATTTTATATTCTCTCTTCTCTGTTTCATTTCTTGTTTGCTTGCTTCCTTAAAGACCTATTTTTTTCCCCAGACTGGATACACTTTGCCACAGCTGAAGGTGATATTTCATCAAGTGTTTTAATTTTTTATTGCTTCAATAAGTATTCAAGATTTGGAGAGTAAATTTAGCTTGCTTGCAGGACGGTAGAGTCAGCACAGAAGTTTTGGGCCTTTTTCCAGAGCAAGCCCAGGTGCTTGGGAGCAGCTCCGGGACGTTCTGGCAGGGGGAGGTTGGCTCTGCGGGTGGCTCTGTGGGTGCTGAATCCGCCTGCACCAGCCTGTGCTTCCCCTTCCAGTTTTGCTTCCCCGTTCCCATGGGCTGCGGGGCTGGGCTGGTTCCTCGAGTATCTGCTCCTGCGTTCAGCATGAGGGAGGGACAATAGCTGAAAAGATTTCACTGAAATCATAAAGTCCTGGAGGAGATGGACCCCCCCTCCTCCAAAATCAGAGCTGACCCCAGGAGTATTCTTTGTCTCAACAAACGTTAGGCAAGTATGATTACTTAAGAGGAAAGATAGCGATCCCAGTTTGATTCTAGTACCATTGCCTTCAAACCCATGCAGTTGCTTCATGTAAATAAGAATGTAAATTAAAAAATCAGATTAGCACAGGAACAAGGAAATGATCAGAATGATCAGCAAGGATGAGTTCTAGTTTAGGGAAACTTCTTAAACTCTAGTCTAAGGAAGTTTGGGGGCCACACTCTTTTCGGTGGTGGCCAGTGACAGGACAAGGGGTAATGGGGACAAGTTGAAGCACAGGAAGTTCCATCTCCACATGAGGAAGAACTTCTTTCCTGTGAGGCTAACTGAGCCCTGGCACAGGCTGCCCAGAGAGGCGGTGCAGTCTCCGTCTCTGGAGATCTTCCAGACCCGCCTGGATGCCGCCCTGTGCCCCGTGCTCTGGGTGTCCCTGCTGGAGCAGCGGGGGTTGCACTGGATGGTCTCTAGAGGTCCCTTCCAACCTCAGCCATTCTGGGATGTTGTTAAAACTTTTCATTTCGCCATCTGTGTCAGATTTAGAGTTCAGACTTGAGAGACAAAAATGAGAAAGGGCTGCTTTTGTTTATTCAGACCATGGCACCAGTAATGATGGAATTTTTCATCCAACACCCACATTTTAAAACATAATTAATTTAAAATGAAATAATCTTCAAGAGCTTGTGAGGTTAAATGTGTATGATTCTTTAAAAAAAAAAAGTCATTTTAAAGCCTAGGTCAAATCTGCAGGCCTAACAGTGATTTCTACAGGTAGCAAAATGGCCATTTGCTAAAGTAGTGTTGCATGCAAGCCAGCATTGCAAAACCAAGCTTGTCCTTGTACAAGCATTGCAAATCTGGAAACTTGGAAACTAATTTCAACTCTTCAATTATTTCAGGATTAGTCACCCACTAATTAAGAAATGAAAAGATAAGTTTTTATTTTTTTAGTGAAAAATTACACCTCATAGGTAAAATTAATTCAAGTTACAGTTGAAGGCATTAAAGCAAGGAAGTGTCATGAAGCAGTCCTACTTCCTCCAGAGCACGTGCACCCCGCACAGCTGAGAGCCCTGCAGGAATCTGAGGCTGGCAGCTTGTCAGCTGTGATGCCTCCTGCTCCCGGGCGCTGGATTTTACCTGTGAGCCCCTTTACCTGCTGAGCAACCTCAGCTGTGTACTTTACTTTCTTGCATGATAGGATTCATGATAATAACAATAATTCTGCCTATTTTGTTAACTGAGGAACTGAAATGGACCTCTGTTGACAACTGCAACTACATTTCTTAATCTCTCTGGCTTATTTTTTTTTTTTTATTTCTGTGGCAGTTTGCAGCTGTAGACATCTCTCAGGGAAAAGTCTGGAATGTATTTTCATTAACGGGTCCAAATTTCCAAGGGCTTTTTTTAACTCATTACATGCACATCCATGCTAGCTTTGCATGTACGGTGCTGTTGCTAAGTTTCATGAAAATAAGTGCAGGAACATGAAAGACATTCTCAGAAATGAACGCTTATTCCAAAGATTTTAGTCCTTTCTTTCATTATTTATGCTGTTAATCTGTTAAACTGATTCCCAACACTTGATGAAACTGTAGCCTAACTAAGGTAGTACAAATTCCATCAATAGCAGTTGAATAGGGCACAGAAATAGTTTTGTGGTCTAGCACCTACCTTTTGTTCAAATTGGAAATTTTCATTTCATGCCTTTCAACACAAATTTTTTAAAGATATTTTTCTAAAGGACTTCCAGTGAAAGCAGTTGTTAGAGCACGAAATGATATTTTGCAACAAAGGCAGAAGTCACGAGTTTAACCAAAGCAAACTGTAAAAAGCAAACCATGAAAACCAATGCTAAGTATGCAAAGTTAGTGTAGCAAATTATTTTTAGTTTACATTTTTCAAATTATTGCATGTGAATATTTTAAAAGATAATCTCTTTCCTTATTATTTTGTTTTTACAGTATTTTTTTGTGTGAAAGTAGTTGGCCTGCCAGCCTGTACAGGTGCAGTTGGTGCTTGCGGTTCTCTGTTGCCTTCATTTGTGTCACAGAAAATTACGTGTTCAAATCATTATATTTTTTGCATGGCAGAGCCTTTGCTGTGGAGCTGAAATGGCTCCCCAGGAATGTGTCCTCTTGGGGAGGAATGTGACAGAAGAAAAACAGTGTCAGCTTGGGTCTCCCTCACAATTTTTAACATTGCTCCTTTGCTTGTCTGGCGCAATATTGAAGTCGGCACAGCAGGGGCTGGGGAGCAGCAATGCAATGCAATGCAGTACCCCTTTAATCAGCCTGGGCAATACTTATTTAATCAGGTTTTGTGGCAGCCAAACAATTATGGGCATTTGTTCCAAGTGGATGTTCGTTATAATTAGTGTGATTATGCCTGTCCCAGGGAGTCCTACTAGCAATCTTGCTGAAATGCCTTGGGATTATGAATTGTCCCTTTTAGCTTCTCCACACATTTAGGCAACCTGTTGGTAAGTGAAAACATGATGTTTGACCAGCATGATATTCCAGACCATGGCTGTGCTGTCTGGGCATAATGCAGAGTAGCAAAGCGAAGCTGCTGTCACAGAACGTGAGGAGCCCTCTCCAGTGCAGGTCCCTCCTGTGCTCTTGTCGTCTCTCGACAGGGGACTGTGCAAGGAAGAGTTCGGGAGCCCCTTTGCTGCAAAGAAGAAATGTCGTAGTTTTTATGATGGAGCTTTCTTTTAAAATCTATTTTAGCAGTCTGGGGGGAAGACTTAGCTAAATTCATCTTTCTTTGAGAGGTTTTCTGAACTCATTCGCTCTGTGGGTGTTCAAGCACTCTGGCATCCAAAGCAGTTCTTAGATTTAGGAGTCCCTGTAGAGGCAAACTTGCTCTCTGCCTATCCAGATACTTGCACATGCTGTGAATCAACAAAATCTACCCTGTGCCTTCATTTCCTCTTCACTGTTCATCTGAGTCAGAGGTTGTTCTTAAGAATTTGTTTGGATTGCAACACCACCAACCCAGTTCTTCTCTTTTTTGACCATTTTCTTTTCTTGACTAATAGGAGAGATATCACCTAAACCTTCCAGGTTTAAGCTATTGGAGACCAGAAAATAAGAAACAATTTATTGGGAAAGAAAAAAGACCTTAAATGAATCAATTATAGAGAACTGTGCACAGGATCCAAGGGAGGATCCTCCACAAGAACAACTACTAGGAATCTCATCTCTCTCTTTCTCTTCCTATGACCACTACCTTCTGAAACCTCCTGAACCTACCATACAGAGACTTAAGCTGCTCCTGGAAGGTTACAGAGAAAAAAGAAATACTGATCAGGTATGTCTCTTCTATAGCAACCCCATTCTGAAGCAGCTGTAGTGACTGCTTTGTGTGGATGGGACTGCCCCAGAACTGGCTACAAAAGACACAACTGTTTCAAGAAGCCCCTTCCCTCCTGTTCTTACTCCTCTAATCTGGGGAGTCATACAGCAGCTTCTAACAGACCACCCTAGGTCCCAAGGAGGCATGACCAACACGTCCTCTGGAATAAAGGCAAATTTAATGCTGTATCTGGAAAACAGGATTTGGGTATCCCACCTATTCCTCAGTTATAATCTTCGGTCATTTGTAGCTTGAATCTCAAAAAGTGTCATCATAGGTACTGAAAACCTTGAGAGACCCTCCAGATGATTTCCCAGTCAGTAGTGCAATGACTGCAACCCATTTGCAGCAACATGGAAATTGCTGTAGCCAGCTGCCCCACGTAGGTTCAGAATTGCTCAGTGGATGCACAGGGAAATCTTGTCTTTCTCCAGTGATGCCAAGGCTGATGTTTGAGCTTTGGCAGTGTTTACTTAACCACCACTAAAATGCCAACCTCTGAATTGCCTTCATCCATCTCAGGGACCTTCCTGTTTCCTCAGCGTCATCTCAATTTCAGAGTCTCAAGACCAATAAACTCCTCTTGTAAGTCCAGTAAGCTTGGTGGTTCAGCTTTTGTAGTTAGTCCTTAATCTATTCAGGACAGCATTATTTTAAAAATACCTAGAAGATCTAAGGGGTTTCTCTTTCCTTTACAACTTTTGCCATCCGTTGGCATCTGTCTTTAAAATTGCCTGAAATGACCTTGCAACTTGTTTTCAGATATAGGATAAGATCACCCATGTTTATTCAATTTACTTTTCTATTATACCCAATTGCCTCAGTCTATATTCCTTCTTACGTTTCAAGAATGTTTTTCATAGGAGCCTGTTTGAGTTTGAGGAGCTTTTTGTAGGTTTTTTCAGTGTCAACTGTCAATGACTGAAAGGAAGAAGGAAAGTTTCTTACCAGCAACTGTGGATTGACAGATGTGTGCTCTCTTTGTGGATATTTGTAACCCACTCACTCCTACCTCTTGCCTCAATTACAAGTGAAGGAATTGTGTTCTGAGGTTGAGAGGGTCTGAGTGTGCCCTTGTACTTCGTGAGTGTAAACCCAAGATGGGATGAGACATAAATACCTCTTTAGAGGAGGTGGTGGGACTGAAAAATATCAGGTTCGAAAGTTTGGACATGTGCACTGTAGAATAATTTTGCATATGTACAATATGTTTTTGAGAACTTTAGGCACCTAAATAATATTTCACTGCAAATATTATTTTTACACAAGATAGCCTTTTTTTTTATTATTGTTAGCACAGCACTAATGTATTTAGCTCTGTTGTGGTTTTCCTGTAGTTTGCAAGAAGAGAAAAGATTGCTGGAAAGTGAATATGAAAGAATTCCAAAGCACAGTGTAAGTATGAACCACAAGAAAAGCCATTTTTTTATGTCCTGTCAGCTAGTATATAGAAGTTTAAAAAGCATTTCATCTAAATAGGGATGAAAATATTTTCCCACTGGGTAACTCTAGGATTTTTAAAAATCTAGAATACATAGAAAAATCAAGGTAGCTTTTACAGGAAAGACTATGTGATGTCATTCAGGTTTGATAACTCTAAAGCAAGTGCTGAATAATTGATTCGTAAAAGATCTGAATACTCTGGTTTTCCCAAGAAAAATGTTCACTGTATTCAGCAAAGTTGTACTGCACGTAAAGCTGACTGCAGGTTTTTGGTTTCAAGATATAAATGTACAAAATGCATTTGCAGTCAGAAGTCTTGATGACTGTGTGGTTTTGTTGGAAATAAAATTCTACTAATTATTTATAGAATAAATACAGGCCTGGCAATAAGTTGTATTTCATACCTCATGGTAAAAATGTTATGATTATTCAGTGTGAATGATTGTTGTATTATTCTGTGCCTGTAAAAGGGACAATAATAACAATTTGATCTTTGACTTAATTTTGAAGGAAGCAGATAAGAAAATTAAACAATTGAAAGAAAATTGTGATGAGCTCCGCAAAGAAGCAGTCCAACGTAAAGCAGAAATTAATGCAATGAAGGAAGACATTTTGTCCAAGCAAAAGTTGATTTCAAAGAACAAGAAAGCAGTGGGGAAGCTCCTGGAAAAGGAGTCCAATTTAAAAGTAACATGCAAATGATGGTGTCTGTGTGTTTGTGTTCATGATATATGTTTGTCCAAGGAAACAGTGAAAATTCTGAATGTTGTTCGTCATTACATGGCATTACACTCACAAATCACTACCTGGCATTACATTACATATTAAGCATTTTCAGTAATAATGAAACATGCTGCTGTGCCATCTCCACTCTTAGTCCTCTAGGAAACAATAATAAAAAAACATGCTTCTGATGATCAATAGCTTCTGTAATGGCACATTTGTTGTTTGTGCTGTGTTGCTCTATGTAACTTATGCTCCCATCCCAGTTAGTACACGTTTGTCCTGAGAATTAGAAAAAAAAGCATATCCAGATATCTGCCCCTTTTTTTTCCCATGACACAGATAATCATCAGAGATATTAATAATAATCAGCCATTACTTTTGTTTTGCAGACATAATATTATGGTAATTATCATAATGATTATTTACAAGGATAGCAGCTACAGTTCTCTGGGACAAGCTCAGGTCATTTCAAAGTATATTTCTTGTACATTTTCCCAGCAGCCTGATGTAAATATTAGTTCTGTGAAACTGCATCAACTTTATAGGCTGTTAATCTAACATTTCTGGTCTGTCACTAGGATGAGTTAATTCAGATCACTGACGTTCCTGTGCAACTTGGAAAAGAAACTGAGAAGATGAATCGCAAAAAAATGTATGGTTTTAATAAATAATTGCATATATATATATAACTTATATTTATACATTTGTTATAGAGACAGTTAAGTTGTTGATTAAAATTAGATCACGGTAAAAAAAAGAAGTGTCTATAATCTACTTAAAATATATGTAGCTTTACTGAAAAATACAGTAGATAGAGAGAATCATTTTAAATTTAAGGCCATAAAGAAAAATCTGGAACAAAGCTTAGTCAAAACTGGTAATCCTTTTACTGTCCTCCATTAATAAGTATCAGATCTGCCTAGTATGTTTTTAATGGATAATAATGTTTAAATTATTATGCATACTGAGTAATCCAGCAATTAGCCCTCTTTATGGTTTCCAGTCCTCAGTGACTGTGTTATCTCTGTTGGCCTCAGTGAAACTATAGCGGCTTTCGAACTGAAACCCAGTCTGGCCTGGGTTAAATAAACATCCCCTCGGGCTGCCTCTCTTAGCAGTTCTTTAGCCAGGGTTGTCTCATTAGACGCTCCTGATAAGCTCTTGATAAGAATTCCTGTGTCTCGTAATTCAGTTGGGAAGATGCAAGGCAGGAGCTGACCTTCCCTTTCTCTGCAGTGTGTAGCGCTGCTCTCCCTCGTTGAGGTGTGATTTGTGCTGCTTTCTGTGTGTAGAAAATGTAATTCATATTCTACAGTTTCAGCCAGGTCATTGGCATATCTCAGCAGCAAAATTGCTTTCCAAGATGCACAGAGATTTACACTGAAGTTTTTGTGTCTCCTGCTTACAGTCCCTATTTATAATGGAGTAACTGTTTATCTATGTAAAAATTTTCTATTTTAAAAGTTGTATAGCTGTTTTCTTTTTTCTTCCTTAATACTCTGTTTAGTACAATATCACTCTCACAAAAATAAATTTTTGATACAGTGATTTTGATTAGTGATACAGAGACACAGATGGAAAAGAGGAAAACGTTGTGTAGATGGCTACTAATGGTATATTTCCAGGACTTTTTCCATTTATGTCACATCACAGAATTGACTAACCAGAGTTCGCAGTCTCAACAGTAATATTTGGAGGTGTTACAGCGGGATTACTAGAACTCTTTCATGCTGTCATGGCCTTAAGCTCCTTTCTAGTCCTGTAGCCCGCTCCAATTGCATTGCTGGCTTGTATTTGTATTTGAAGGTTTTCAATGTATGCACTCTGCTCTAGAACATATTCAGTAGATGTTCTGTGCAGCTCAAATAGTTTTGCATGTCCATAAAAGCTGGCAAGTTACATTTTGTTATTTAGGTGTTCGTGTGGAAATGTGAAGCAGTGCTCTTTTTTTTTTAACATATCTCCACAGTGATGCAGAGAAGAAGAAAGAAGCCCTCAATAAGCAAATACAAGAATTAAATGCTGCCCTTAAAACTATTGAAAAAAGGATGGAAGCAGTCTTGCAAGAAAAAGAAGATGTAATGAAGGAATTGGATGGAAGACGAGCTTTGCTAGAAAGCAAAGAACGAGAATTCCTAACGTTGACCAAGTTACTAGAAATTAGCAGAGAAAATGAATCCGCAGTCTTATCAGACAGGTTAGAATAGCAAGCTTGGGCCACGCAGTACGAGGAAACACTGCTCTGTCTGGAACATCTAGGTGTTTTCTCATAGAAACTCCAAGTTTCACCCCGCAGCCAGTGGGGACTGGAAAATATTTGGCTTGTTTTAGAGTTCAGAAATGTTTTATGAATTACTGGAATCTGGGATCTGGCTTGAAAAGAACACCAAAAAACATAAGAGTTTAATAAAATTCTGGAAGAGAGAATCTCTGGATTGTTCTCTAAAAGGGGAATTGTTTAGAGGATCTCCCTCTCCAGTGAAATTCTGTGTAATCCTCAGAAAGTAACTTGAGCAGAAATAAAAAATAGGTCAATATTCTGATTTTCAAATGGGAGTCATAGATTCAACACCCACATACCTCTGAATTTCAGTGGGGACTGACCATTCTTTTCTTCAGTATTTCCTTGAAATTATGGACTTTTATATACTTGGTAAAGTAAAATAAATTGGGAGCTTCATTGCAAGCTGCAAATGATTCCTTCTTTACAAAAGAGATATAGTTGTAAACATGGCTGCAGCAATACTTTAAATTGCCTTTCAAATTTTTTATTAAAGGATAGGTGTATTGCAAATCAAAATGTCTGAGTGATAAAAACGTGATTACTCCCTCATATTAAAAATGTGTTTTCTTTTTCTTTAAGTAATAATTTGTCTTTTGTAATTTTTTTAGCATTGTTAGCACAGATTCTGAGACCTCATTGAAATCAGGAGTAATATTGTAATTGATTGAAGTTAACCAAATTTTACCTCGTATTTTTTAGATAAATTCTGACAGCAGTTTGTAAGTTTGTCTTACTGCTCAGCTATCGTTATCTAGTGGTCAGATTTCATAAAATGATTGTGCCTGTTTGCAGTCATCTATGATCATTGCTAAAAATCTCTGTATATCTGTATAGAGAAGCTCTGGAAGACTATTTGAATAAACGTGCCTTGGAGAAGGAAAAACAGCACGATATTCTCACCCACAAGCAAAAACTGAAAGATAGAGAAATGAGATGTTTAAAAAAGATGGAGTTACAACTGAAAATGTCTTATGAATCATTGTATCAAATTAAATCACAGCATAAAAGACTCAAATTAGAGGTCTGTATGAATACGTTGATCATAAGATTTCTAAATTTTCGTATTGGAAAGCTGGTTGGGAAATCCTTTCACTGGTACTAAAAGAGGCTGGAGGAGAAGACTCTTTTAAGTTTTTTGAATGGAAAGGTGTCTAGAGTGTTGCTGCACCTTACAAAGAAGGCTTTTGCTAAGAATAAAACTACTTCATCAGGATATATTCAGATTATTCTTAAGGAATGGATCTATGCAAAAGAGCTGGGAAATTAAATTGGCAGTGTGGGATTATGGTTGTTATGCCTTCCTTTAAGGCACTGTAGGAATATAGTCACTTAATAAGGAGAGAAATAATATAGTATTTTGCTCATGGAAATCAAAGAAATTTCTAGCAAACAGACTCAAGTATTGCCTGGCTTCCACACCTTATTTTAGAGGACAAAAAAACACATGTTTTTTAAAAATGCAGATTGTTTATCTATTACTATAAATCATTTCTAATGTATTTAAGATTGTTCCAGGAGACAAAACAAGCAGTATATAAAATTTGGTATTAAATGATAGAATGTAATCCCCTATAGTCTTTTCATAATCACTCATATTCCACTTTTCTGATTCCTCCCTGTACTAGTTTTTCTCCTACTGCTCTTTCCGTACTGCTTTTCTTTCTTCTGTTTTATTTGTGCCTTGTCCTATGCTGCTGTTGAAGGGCCATCTCACTGTGCTTGTCTATTCCAAACGTTTCCAGTTCTTTCTTGGAAATTTACCTTGTTTAGGACTCCTTCCTATCCCCTTTTTTTCATTACTGGCTACTCAACTCTCTGCTTTTTATCTCTTCTCCTACATTGACTCCTTGCTTAGTCTAGTTGTAAGTCAGTATTATTAAATTCCGCTTTCTTAGTCAAGTAATTGCTTTTCACAGGAGAAAAAAAATTTGTTAATTATTGAAAGTGTAAGCGGTTGATGTTTCCTGACTTGATGCAGTGTCATTGCTGCTTTTCCTGGTCCTTATAAGCAGTTCACTGCAGAAAATTAATCTTATGTGCATCATGTTTTAAAAAAATAATATCGTAATATTAAAAAAAATACATAAATAGCTTTGCTACTTATAGAACTCAAAATGTTGCTCAATAATATTTAGCATTATTCCATGATACAGCCTTTCCCACCTCTTCCTATTTAAAAATGAAGCTGAAATTTCCTCCTGAATTCACATCTGTAATTAATCACTTGATAATTTTTACCTACATGGGAGAAAAAAAATCCTCTGTATCTACAGAAAGAAAAAAAAATAGACTGAATTTCCTGAAATATTGATTAATGGGCTGTGTTATAGTCCAGATTTTGGTCTTACAGCTTGTATTGAGTTTCTATTCAATATCAGGCAGGAGAATCTGGGAAAACTTTGTGGGTTTTTGTGTTTTTTTTTTTTTTTTTTTTTTTTTTGTACTCCAATTGAGGAAAATTTCCTGAAGGGAGAAACACAATTGCTCAAACCCCCTTAATCTTATAATAAATCTATCGCAACTCGCTGGCAGCTGTGGTTGAAGCCCACTGCCTTGGGCGAGATCCCCGGCCAGGCCCGGGTGCTGCGTGCGAGCCCCAAGGACTAGCCTGGAGACCTTCCCGGCTTGGTGGGGCGCCCGGGGCTCCCGCAGGGCACCCGCAGGCCGTGCCCTGGCCGCGGGCATAACCGGAGGGCCAAGCAGTGTTTTAATCTTGCAGCCACCGGCTGCTACCACAGCCTGCACAGGCCACGGCCACGCGGTCGGCGTAGCCCGTCCTCCCCTCCAGCGGGTTCTCTGGTTTCCTCTGGAAGAGCAGATGTGAAATCCCGGCTCTTGCGCAGCAGCATCAGTTCAAAAGCAGGGTTGGGCCTGAGTGGCAAGTTTCATTCTGCTGCTCTGCCTTGCTTAAGACTATTTTAAATTTAGCGGGAGCTGTCCTTCCCGTGCACGTGCTTCTCGACCGCCCCTCCAACACAAAGGCAGCCAAAAGGGCCTCCGTTTAGCCCTGTCAACAAAAATCCCGAATGGATTAAAGATGTTTGTAGGAGCTCTCTACTTTTAGCCTCAAGAACGTGGTGGCGTCTTGAGAATTACCCCTTGAAAATGTGCAGATGGATATTGACAGACACCACAGCCCCTCATGCAACAGGAGTGATAACTAATATATACGCCGAAGTAAGGACACACTTCCTGCCTCTGCGAGAGTGAAAATAACCTGCCTAGAATATGTTTTATTTATTTCAGTAAATCTAGGTCAAACCTTAGAGTTAGCCTTAGATTTAGTATCTAAAACCAAGGCAACCTAATTGCAGCCTTTACTGCGCCTCTTGTTTCCCTTTCCATTAAGTTGGAGGAGCAACATCCAATTTTGGATTATCACAGAATCGGAAGTCAAAAACATTTCACAAGTGCAAAACATCTTATTATCTGTATTCAGGTATAGCATTTTCAACTCCTAACATCTGATTATGATCCAAGAAGGGCACGTAAGGGTTGAATGCACTTTCTTTGTGTAGCTTCCACATGTGGCATTTAATGTCTTTGGGTTTTTTCTCCCCATGCATGAGTTATATATTTGCAGCTATAGACAGGAAATCTTTGCCTGCACCGTTAAACGAGTGTATTAATTTGCTCTCTATCTGTGACAGTAAAGGTTTTTCAAGTGAAGTTAGTCAAAGGCCAATGTAATGTTTTGTCTTACAGATTATATCACAGAAATATTTTATTTTGCTGAGAGATGTTCTGATCTAAAATTAGTTTCTAACATGTCTTTTCCCCCACACTTAATTTTAATATCTGACTGAATAAGTGACTTTTCCTATAGCAAAAAGTAGTTCATAAGTGGTTCTGTAGTTTGTTTTGGCTCTTTCAAGACTAAGGAGGAAAGAGTAAAACTTTAATAACCAAGTGAAAAAATGTGATCTCAAATCCACACAGATGTGAAATACTAACCCCACGGAAGTCAAGTGGTAAATCATTTTCTTTTTCTTTCAGTGAGGTCAGAATTTCACTCAGAAAATCATGGGTGAAGTTAAAAGTGACATCTTCGCTCATCTGCACTTTGTAATTTACTATAATTTAATTGCAGAAAAACACTTGTAAATTTATTGTTTACTGAAACTGGGCTTTGAAAATAAGGTTTTATAGTTAAAATCTTATGAGAAGTGCTTGATTTTAATACTAGCTTTTAATTTTCATATTTTGCTGAGGAACTCATTGACCAAGAAGTCTTAAGAAGGCTTAGGTAATGTAGCAAGACAGAAAGAACATCTTTCTATGTGTATCTAACTGCTTGAAAAAAACTGTCTGCATTTTGCACTTTTCATATCCTCCACTTGCATCACTCAGTGTTCCTGACTTACTTTTGTAGGCAGAAACTATTCCTAAAAACAACGAACCATTATTAGAAAGAAGACGAGAATTACAGAAGGAAATTGAAATGAAGAAGAGAAGTTTAGCTGAACAGGTGAGGAATTCTGCTTTCTCTCTTTTTCCTTTTCTATAACAACTGGTTTGCAAACTTTAAAAGAAATGTTCGTAGAAGAATCGCCAAGAGCCTCGAGCTGAATCTTTCTGATGAGAAAACATGCAATACTATTTGCCCCATTTTAAAAATTGCTTTTTGTCATATTTGAAAAACGTTTTTAACATATACTGGCAGGTAAGAAGCACATATGTTTTCTAGTTTAGTTTTTTTCTTGCCATAAACTGCATTACAATTAGCAATGTGATGGGTTTCTTTGGATGTGGCAGAGTATTTTGTTGAAGCAAAGACAAATCAGCATTTCCACATTATAATTTTTCATCTTCAAAGTTTTGCCATTTTTATATGCCTCTCTACACACTTCCAAATATACTGTGGAAATGCAAGTGTCTTGATGACAAGAGTATTCTGCCTTGCCCCTATACGACCGACCTCCTGAGAAGCGATAGATCTGAGAGGCGGTTCTTGTCCTGCCTCCTCCTCATCTTCATGGAATCATAAATCCTTATGGTTGGAAAAGACCTTCAAGATGATCAAGTCCAACTGTAAACCCATCACCCCCATGCCTGCTAATCCGTGTCCCTAAGGGCCTCATCTACACGTTTCTTGAGCACTGCTGGGGACGGTGACTCCACCACTTCCCTGGGCAGCCTGTCCCAGTGTTCACCACTCCTCCCGTGCAGAAATTCTTTCTAATATCCAACCGGAACCTCCCCTGGCACAACTCTTATCCATCTTCTTTTTATTCTTTCTTTGAATTCATCAGAATTCAATTATTGGGTTGGGCTCAGCTTGTATTTTATTACATAGTCATTAGACATCTACATGTCCCTGTCTAATATGCCAGGATAGATGGTAGCCCCGTGCTGAGCCCTGAAGCTGTCCTGGGCAGAGCAAACAGCTCTTTAGGGATCATGGAGTGTGTTGACTATATCTCCAGCTGCTCTGAAAGGTGTTTCGGCACTTTGCTTGGTTTAGACAACTAAATGTATTGCCTTAAAGCTCAGTGCCCCCAGCTGTTTATGATGGTCATTTAAGACCTAGTAAGAGTATTCAAAGGTGTTAAGGCCGGAAGGAACCACTCTGAACATTTAGTCTGACCTCCAATATATCACAAATGGTGGGAGTGCCCTGATTTAACTTTTCTTAAGACTACAGCATATCTTGTAGAAAAATCCAGTCTTGATTTTAAAATTGCCACAGCGGGAGAGTTGACCAAGGTCCCTGGTAAGTTGTTTCGGTGGTTAATTCGCACAATACAATGCGGGGGGGGTTGTCATATGAATTTGTCTAGCTTTAGCTTTCAGGTGTTGCATCTTGTTATATTTTTTGACTACTAAATTTTGAAGTTTGTTATCGAACTTCCATTCACTCTATGGTTACAAAAACTCTGATACAGCTATTCCCTAATCTTGATTTAAAGCAGCAAAGCTCTTGGAGGCTCTTATTATAAAGCATGTTTTCCAAACTTTTCTAGTGCAGATTGCTGAATACTCTGATTGTGTTATTTTTATATTCAATAGCTGAAAGAATTGATAGACTATGGAACAGAAATGTTCCTAGGTGATAAAATATTTTGGCATGTTATTTCAGGGATTATGCATGGTGCTTCAGCTGGTGTCTTATGGCAATATTTTTATTTATTATTTTTAATCCATGTACACATTATGGATGTGTTCTTCACAGGTGAAGTATTGCAAACTCTGGGTTTGCCAACCTTGATTCAGCAATGCATAAGGAATTTAATTTGATTTTCTTTTAGAAAATGGTATCAAGTATGGATGCCCACATGTTAGAAGCAGCTATTGCTGAAGAAGATCGGCTTTTCAAAGAACAGCAACAGTGCAGAGATGAGTTGTCCAGACTTGCACGTCTGACTTGGGTCAAGCTTGAGGAAAGGGAGCAGAAGTCTAAGGATGTTCGGAAAGCCCAGGTAAAAAAGAATCTACGATGACTGGAATACTATTCTAAAGTAAGAGCTGGAGAAATTAAATTACTAATGAGGGAAGTCTTATGGGAGAAGAGTCTCTTATCCCACTTTACTTTGGAGTTCCATTACAACACGTGGAGCTCTTTTTTTCTATTTTTTTGCCAATTTATGATGCAGTATAATATTAAAATATCATCATGCCACAGTGAAATAAAGTATTTTGAAGTTTTTTTTTTCAAGCCTACAAGATAAAATGAACAATTATGTAAGAAAGGGACAGAAAGGGAGGTAACCTCAACTGTGATTCTCTGAAGTACAACAATGATAGGCTTTACTTTACAAATATATGGATGTTGGAAGATAAATAGAGCTGCAACTAATTCCTGGAAGAGGCACAAGTCTTTATGTTGCTGACAATATGTCCTTTGTGATATTGACTTAAAGAAAGAGGGAAGAAAAACATTTCCTACTAAAACTAGTAACTCGGTTTGCTGGTATTTTTGTATCTGTAACTTACTGGTATTATAATATAACATGTGTGATGTGGCTTTCCACAGTTTATATAAATACCAGATTTGTATCTGTGAACAAACCAATTATTTTCCCACAACTGCTTGTCTGTATTCTAATAAATTAGACAACCCCCCCATCTAGCACTTTGGGAATCTTTAACAATATTTAAAAGTAGAGCAAACAAACATTTCAGGCTTTGCAGCTTCAATAAAAATAAGTCCATAAATAGATCAAAAAGCATAAATAATTCAAAATATTTAACAAACACACATGCTACATGTGGCCACTCGTCAGCCACCAGCTTTTTCTAACACCAATCTCCCCCTGAGAACAGGGAGGGAGGAAGGCCAGTCCACTGCTGGTCAATGATACAGGGCTGCCCAGGGCTGGAAACACAGTTTATTTCTTCCCCACCAGAAATTCAAGGTACAACTTCAGTGGTGGATTTACCAAATAATTATCCTGTGGTGGAACTGGTTAATAGAAGCAGCAGAGCTCTGGATAGAAGGGACTGAGCATTTTAAGATGCAGCATCAAATTAACTGTATTGTTAGCAGTTGTTGCTGGATTAATAAATGTAGAAAGATTGTGTTCTCTAGCATTGCTACCAAGATTTTCTCCTACATATTTTATGCTCATTCTTTCACTAATATTCTAAACAGAAAAAGCATTTTGCTACAATTAGAGGAAGTTTTCAATATAATCTCACTGTCTCTTTCTCATCGAAGAGAAATCGCTGTTCCGTGTCATATCTTTGAAGATCTTTTGAAATATCTAAAGTGTTCATTTAATTGTATTTGAATTTCAGATAAGACTCCAAAATGTTATTACAGAAATAAAAAGAAAGGATCTTGAAATAAGAGAGCATAAAAAGAGGAAGAAAGAAGTTCAAAAACAGTAAGAAAACAGCAATAATACATTGGATGGAATCACCCTTTTAAAGTATTTTTTATCTAAATGATGCATGCATAAAATCATTATAATTATTTCCTTCACAATCTCACTTTTTCAGACTCCAAGGATTTGCTAAAATGTATGATGCTATCCGAAATGAAAGGAATAAATGTATAAATTTGGTGCATGCTGCTCAGCAGAAAACAACTGAGATTAAAGACAGGGTAAAATTGCTAACAAATGAGATAGAAAATTTAAGGAACACTGCTTTAATCAGGGACAGGTGAGTTTTAAAGTAAGCTGTAGATCATAATTATAGATTTAGGAATTACTTGTAATTAGTTATATCTTATAACTATTATAAATATTATAACATTATAGAATTAAGGTCAGAGGAGTCTTAAGAGGTAAGCAGTTCTAGTTCAGATACGACTAACCTATCTGCATCACACTAGATAGTTATTTATTGTCCTGATTTTTAAAGCCTGGTCCAAACAAAGACCCTTATAAAATCTATTTCAATGATTGAAAAGTAGCTTGAGCATCACAACATAGCACTGAAATGTTTTTGAGGATTGTCTGGGTACTCTCTCCTATGCTTAGAAGGGAAATCTCTCCCTGTGTTTTATTTGCATCGCAGTTCTCGAGCTTTTTAACGTCTGAATTGACATGCTGTCACGTGCGATGTGAACCCAGCGGGTGATGTGGGCAGTTGCACTCATACTCGTCTGTCCTTAAACAAAAAGAGACCCAATCCCTATGTGGTTCCCCAACAGACCACTGCACAGTACTGTTAAATGAGTCACTAGATAATAATGTGGTTGCCTAATTATTAAATTAGAACAAACTGGGTTTCTTGGGTTTATCCTCAAATGGAAGTTCATGGGATATTTATTTCAGATCAAATAAGACATGTTTTCAATTTCCAGGCAAGATCAGTCAAAGCAAAAGGTTAAATTCCTGCCAAAGAGGGTGAGAGGGAATTGTTGGTGCACATGACTCCCTGTTTTCCTAGACTGTTATTTGGTGCAGATGTCATTTTGGAGGCATCCTGGCGCTGATCTTCTGCTTGGTGCAACTAGACAGGACAGAATGGCAGTTGCTCAGAGGTTGCCCAGTAGTTCAGAAAATAAGATAGGTAAACTGGTAAATCTGTGCTGAGTTAATTGTGCATACAAAATAATGCAGTGAAAACTGAGTTTACAAAAAATTGGGTTTACCCAAAACTTGGTTTTCTGGTACCCAAAAGCTGTGCAGCCACACTCAAGGAAGCATTTGGGGTGTATGCAGCCAAAGTGTACTGTGAAACGCTGCGTAGCTGGGTGCCGAGGCCGTGCTGGAGCTGGCTAGAAGAGGAGCAGAGCTTCACTGATTGCCATGGTCTTGTGGAGGTGCACAAGCTGATGGTCTGTCCTCAAAGTGTTGAGGCCTTCCCAATCAGTTACTGGTGAAAGCAGAAGAAAAAAGATTAAAAAGGCAAATATATACTGTCTAGGTAGCAGAGATATCCAGCTGCAGATGATCCTATTCCAGTAGAGATCCGACAGAAATTTTCATCTCTGCAGATCTGGATTTAAAAGTAGCTAAAAACTGGATGATCAACAATTCCACTGCCTGTGGAAAACAGGTGTAATTCCAGTTTAGTATCAATGACTTAACTGCAACCTGCTCAGTTTGGGGGGTACATAGGGTATCAGCCCAAACCAGGTTCACGTTTTCCGTAACGTTTCATAACATTTTGCGTTTCTGTAGTGGTGTTGGCCTTTCATGGCAACTTGCTTTACAAAAGGTTAATCCAGTTCAACAACGGCCCGTGGAACAGGAAAGGGCTCCTACTCCTGTGCACACAGGGGCAGAGAAACAGCAAGCAGCTCGCTGCCTTGGGCAGAACGATCCCACGAGGGAGGCAAGGAGCAGGGAGAGCCGCTGGGACATCCAGGCGCCGCTCCGCGTTCCTCCAGGAGAGCTCCCTTCCTCTCCTGCTCTCTCCCTGGGGCCAGGAGAGGAGTGTCCTCCCTTTGCCGACAAAGCGGGGCTTGATCAAGTGGCACTCACTGCAGATTCAGTGAAGGAATCCTCAATTCCATGTTCTTAGCATACATGTGGCAACAAAACAATAATAATTTTGATTAATTATTAAGTAACAGCTATTTTTTTAAGTGAGGGACCATCATTTAGAAGGTAGCGTGGAGGCTTTTGTGGATCTGCCTTGTGATTTTTCCACTCATCTTTTTGCTGCGTTTTTTTTCCTCTCTTGCAGAGCAGGGAGAGTGATGATTTCCCTTCTCGTGAGTATGTGCTGATGTTTGTTGTTTACAAATAACAAACATGCAGCCCCTTGAATTATAACCATACTATTATTTATCACTTAATAGTACCACTTAAATAAAAAACAGGATTTTTGCACATTAAGAATTTGCTCCACATTGATACTGCTGCTCTTGAACTTCGTTTCTGGTAGCCCTTGGGGTACCAGGTTGAGAAGACAATAGCTGCAGTGCAGCGCTCTGTTTATAGCCCTTCCCTTGGGCCCTAATCCAGTTCTATTCAGGTTGGAAAGAGCTTGTACAGACAAGCTGTTCCCAGAGAGCATTTCTACTTCTTTTAATACTTCTGTGAAGCACTAGGGTGACATAGAGGAGCCTTTGTATATTTGAGGAATTAGTTTAAGCTCTGGAATATTTATTAAATTGAACAGACTAAAAACTCTCCTACTTTTCCGTTGTGCTGAAGAACGCTGCAGAGGCGCCGCCTGAAGAATGCAAATAATGTAGCAATTAAAGACAGCCTCAAACACGATTATTGCAAAATTGCACAAGTCGTGCATGAGATGAAAGAAAAGAAAGAGCAACAGTTGCTGGATCTGGACAGACTCACAAATATGGTCACCGCCATAGAAGAAGAAATTGTAGTGCTACGCAAAAAATATGAAAGGGCTATTCAGCAACAAAATGAGAGGTATAAATATAAAATTGATGTAATATATTTAATGTTGAAATGCTGAAGATGTAAGACTGGGCTTTTTTTTTTTTTAAATGAATGCTATGAAAGGCCAGAAGAGCTTTAAAAAATAACATGAGAAACTAAAGTAGCTTTGCAATTGTGTGTTCCTAAATTTTCAGAGTATGAATTTGTTGTTATCTATTAATGATTTGACCTGTTTACATGGTATCGAAAAAGTATTTGTGAAATCTTTGTACATTTTGCCACGTTATTACTATCTTTCAAGTTATGTTCTGAAGTGGGATGCACTGAATATTAATGAAATGATTTAAAATATGTCCTTTCCATTTTGGGCTTATTGCAGCGGTGTTTTGCTCAGAACTAGAGAAGAAGAAGTCTGCATTTTATATGACAAAATAAATTTGCAGGAGATGATGTGTAGAAATGGTGAAATTGAGATGCATGCCATGGATGAAAAAATCAGATTTCTGAAGATGAAAGTAGCTGAGAAGAAGAGACAAATTGAACGGTGTTTCAAAATGCTACCCATGAAGAATGCCCTCGATGCAGATCTGGTGGTACTCCAGATACAGGTGGGTGCAAAAAGAGAGCCCTACTGGTTTGCAAAAAAAAAATACTGCTTGTACAACATGGTTATTGACACAGAAAACTTGCTAATGTCCCAGTCAACAAAGCACTGCAGCATGTTTGCAAACTGGAATATATGAGGCGTTGGGCTGCCTCACACGCTCTGCTATGCACATACCAATCCCTTCCCTGGAATGCAGAATGAGGGAACCCCATGGCTGGAAATGTCAGTGTGGCTGAAGTGGAGAATGGGAGTCATGAGGGAAAAATGGGAACCGAGATGCAATTTATTACAACTGGGGGTAGGTGGAGAGGGGGAGGAGGACACTTAGCTCTTCAAATTTCTAAAATAATAACTCAATTCACACTTGACCCTGAACCTACTCTGGAAACTCTGCTGCCTACAATGATATAATCCACATACATTTTCCTCCACACAAACACAGTGAAAGTTTTAGTTCTAGTTACAACATGACATTAAGCAATTAGCAAACTGCAGCGTTCATCACTGTTTTGGACATTCTTTCCTTGCTTTCTGAAATGGCTCCTTTACTTTTGACCTTATCTCCAGATGGTAATTTTTTCCATACATACTCCAGTGGTGTCCGCACAAAATCCTAATTTATGGGATGCCATGACCATTGGTAAGCGCATAGATGGGAGCTGTGACTCACTGGAAGATGCTGCTTGCACTGCTCTGTGTGTCTGGCCTTTTAAAGAAATTATGCTCTGCTTAAAGATTATTTTTTCACATGAACTTTTATTTTATGCAAGTTGTATCCCCCAAGAGTTTGCAGTGAGATTACAGATTTAAATAATGAAGAGACAGAGTATGAAAATTTGATGATAGACAAAAGAACAAGAGTTGTTTTTTGGATAAGATTTAGTATGAGACTAACGCAGTGACAAAATGCAGATGATTTTTTGAACTGAGATAGGCAGTTGTGAAACGCTGGTTCTCCTCCTCAGGCAGATTTTGTAACCTTCCTGGAACCCTCTCCTTGGTGATGATGGTTCATGTGAAGCATGAAGTCACAGCTAAAGGGCGGCTACTGTGACAGGTTCTTGTAATTTTTTGGTAAATCAGCCTAAAATTAAAAAGTAGGAAAATGCAGACTATTGTGATATTAAAGGCAGTTTTCTCAAGAAATGTTCTCAGGTTTTTAAGATTTTTTTTCAGTGGCCCATGGCAAATAACCAGTTATCAGCATTTTAAATATAACTTGACACAGTTGCTCCTGAATGCGGGGTGGTTCAAACACAGCACAGGTCCAACCATCTCCTCATGGGTCAGCTGTTCTAAAATTAACGTCCCTCCTCAAGAGGGCAATAACCATTATATTGAAGGAGACACAGTTTCAATACGTTTGTCTTTATCTCCAGGATTTAAACACAAGCCATAAGCCTGAATCTCTGAATCTGAATTCTGGTGCTGGTTGCCAAGTTCAAATTCCTAATTCCTGCCCTGTTTACAGTCTTGTCCCCATATCCATATCAGACTCAACTTTGTTCAGTTGTGATGTACAAAGTTTCCTATAATAATGACCATTTGCACAAGTCCTTTATTCAGTGTGGTGAACACTGGCCTCAATCACTTGACTTGCCTATGAACCCAACCTCTGATGCCCAGCTGAGATCCTTCAGGAAAAGACTTCCCTTTCCCCTCTCATTTGTCTTTTTTATTTAGATTTGTTTGCAATACAGTCTAGAATCTGAATTAGACAGGCTGAATCCTGCCCCTCTTTGATCATCTTCTTCCCCTTTTGCCTGCCCCTCCTGCCTCTTTATACCTGGGGTATTTTCAACCTTTGCCTTCTTATTCTCCGCTCTGCTATTTTTCTGCTAGGCTGCATTTCCCAATCTTATTCCCCCAGAATGTTCTTCCTTTTGCTCACTCCACAACGGAAGTAAACTTTTTAGTACTAAAGGAACTAGATACCAGTTATTGACAATATTTCAAAGATATATAGAAAGAGATGAAAGGAAAACAAGGTTCGGTGTCACAAAATAGGAAAAGGTTTCAGTATTTGGCTGGTGTTTGACTAAGATGTTTTAATTTTTTTAGCAACGCTCCTTGACTCTAAGTCTCCCATGTTGTCCCTGGAGGCTTTAATTGCCAATAAACCAGCTGAAACAGGAATTTCCTTATTTATTTCTGTTAAGAGATGAATGGATGAATGGATTCAATGGGCTAAAGAATTAGACCCAACATCTAGGTGAATATAGTGCTCACTGGGAAGTGGAAACGCACAGGTTAAGCCTGTGGCCTGTTCAGGAAGGACAAGAATTTCTTCTGGGTCCCCTATATTCCACACGAGCTGCTTAATTGTCACACTGATGCCTATTCCACTCTTACACATTTTGTCAGAGCCTACATATTTCCACAAAACAGTGGAACTTTGATGAATAGATATTATTTAATAAAATACTTTCTTAACAATATTTGATCTGTTCTAATCAAATGTTAATAATGTAAAGTAGGTATTTTGTGACTACCAGTGTAATCTTCACAGACAGAAATGCTTAGAAATGCTGCCTTTATCTGACACACAAAAAAAAAACATAGTGAGAGGCTGGCTTTCCCAGGGTATAAAATTTGTGTAACTTTTAGATGTGATTGAACATCAAGGGGCTGTTCCTGCTGACTGAAATGACCCATGAAAATTAATCTGCCTTCATGCATCAATGAGAAATATTTAGCATTAATCGTTAATTAGGCCAACACGTAGACCTGCTGAGCTGTCAAGTCACTCTAGAAGCGGCTCATGCCTCAGGGCGAAGCCAATACACAGGAACTGACAGTTGTGTAGAGGCATTTGGCCTCAAAATTCGTCTAAGTCTTGACCTCATGAAAATCTGCAGTCTATAAAATCACAGTCACCGAAAAACAGGGCTAAAGGGTTGATCTTGGCAACCTGCTCCTACGCCAAGTAGTTCTCCTGCCTCGTGCTGCTCAGGAGCCTGAAGGGCCAGCGCTAGCGGAGGGGCAGAGTTTGTGCCCGTGGGTTGGGAAGTGGAGTCTCTCCCAATGGCCAAGGCTGGAAGCTGGTGACCTCTGGCACCAGAATGAACCTCCTGCTGCACCCAAACACTCACAGCTGTGGTCCAGGGCACGAGGGCCCCGGGCCGGTTCCTCTAGATCCCGTGGGAGAGGGGATAGGCCTAGGAGACTGGCTAGATCCTGCGGGCCAACAAGTGGTTGTGCAGCTGTTATTGGCAACGGGATTTTGTTTGCTGTGACCACGGGACCTTCTCTGAGGAGCAATGATGGCTCCACACAGCCGAGGGGCTGAAAGTATCTCGGCCAACAGTCCGGCCAACGTGGGAAGAAGAGTTTTAAATGAGGAATGATGAGGAGGGAGAGAATGACCAACAAATGAAGAAGTGGTGGATGGGGCTGGAAAGCAAATGGTCTGGAGAGGTGTGAGCAGAAGGGACCTCCTAAAACAGGGCTGAAGTGAGCAGCCCATCACCCCGAGCATATGCACATGAGTAAGAAGTGCCTATAGGATGCCATTATGGGAAAGCTCCGATACCTTTTCTGGGAAATGAGGGTTACAGGTACCTCTCTGGAGGGCCCGAGGTGGGTGAAGGACCAGCTGAGAGCCCAGGGGTCAGGATTCGCGGGCAGACCGGCCTGGGGGTCTGGGTAATACGTGCCTGCTATGGACAGTGTGATCAGGAAGGAGAAGCAGATGAGACCTTTCTGTGTTTTTCTTAAAGTTCAGTGTCTAAAACTTGACACAATCCCACACCCATTACATTATCCTAGTAAGAAATCAGATGGTTTTGGTATGGCTCAAGAAATCCATGTGGGCCGTTATTCACAACCTTTTATTTTCTAACTACTTACAAACAATACTCGATTTTTTGTTCCAGATTTATTCTTCATAAAATGAAGATAAGTTATCTGTAATTCCATGACTCCTTTTTTTTTTTTTTTTTTAATAGAGGGGAAATATTTGCCCTTTTCTAGTGCTCTGGATACATCACCCGCTTTAGTTTCCAAAAAGAGCTCCCAAACTCCACTTTTTCTGACAATTTTTTCAGTATCTGAGCGTGCATTCCCTCTCATCTAGTCTTTCGGGACTGGCTAAATCAAACTGAAGAAAAGCCTCTCTTGTAAATGCTTTTCTCATCTTCTGTTTAAAATGCACTTCAACAAGGCAGGGCCTTTTTCGCTTTTCAGACTTAGAATCTCTAAGAACGTGAAGCTGGTTGTATACTGAATAACATACATTTAAACCAAATCAAGATTTGCTGAGGAAATTTTTCATTACAGTCATTTAAGGGGTTGGTTGGTTTGTTACTTTGCCTTGTTCTTAGAAAACGTGCAAAAGGAAAGATCTGGATGCTGCTGCTTCGCCCTTTGCAAAACAGAAGTTCTGGTAACGCTCCGTTATCGCCTAGACCATCTGTCAGGTTTCCCTCTTCCATTTCAAATACGAATCATCAACTTTCAGTAACCCTGTCACTGTAGCAACATCTAAATATTTACTGGGTCCTGGTGGCCCTTTATAGCTTTAGGTGCCAGGGACCACTTGCTCCTTAACGCTATCACCTGAAAAGGGTAGCGTTTATATCGAGTTATCGGAGTCCTGTTTATGTTTGTACTAATGGGTTAAGGCAGTGCTCTGACGGATGGCCAGCTATGTATATTTGATATGTGTGTATATATATGTATTTGATATGTATATCAAAGCAGAAAAAAACTGCCAGTGCTGCAGGTTCAAACATCAAAACTTGGTGGAAGGTCCCGGTTGGTCACCCCTTCCGTGAATGTTTATGAGAAACGGGTTTGCATGGAGAGTCCTCTGGAAAAATCTTATTAAACGTCACCACCTCGTGTCTGGAGGGGCAGAGAGCAGCTGCCCTCGCGGGTCACCCTGGCACCACGTTGCTCTGAGTGCCACGGCCGAGCGACTCTCTCGTCACACAGTAATAATGGGACTTTTTGCTCGTTGTCTAAAGGTAACTCATGTGGGTTTTTGTTTTTTTAGTATTCCCAGTGCAAGGACAGGATTAAACATCTCGAGGAAATCTTTGCTGACCCTGAGAACGAGACTAGAAGGCGAATCTTGGGAGGGAAGGACCCATCTCCACCCGAACTGCTAGAAAAGATCGAAAAGGTAACGCAAGCTCTTGCACCAGAGCCTCCTGTGCTGCCGCTGGCTTCTCTAAGAAAAAGTAAATGATACACAGAGATTTCTTTAAACTTTCTGAAAGGCAAATTAGAACACTTCGGACTGGCTAATGGGAATGTCAGCTCAGCCACTGCTTTCCAGGAAAAGTGGGCAAAGGACATTGACTTCCTCCGGCCAGGGCTGCGGAAGGCAGGGAACAGGGCTCTGTGCTGCCAGGCTGGCTCCGCGTCCAGAACAGCGAAGTGCAGAGGAACGAGGTGGTTTCCCTCCAGCAAGCAGCATTTATTGGCTGTTCTGCCACAGAGACGTAGGGCAAGTGGGCACTGTCCCCCTGCCCTCCTAAGGAACCTAGGGAGGTGAAGCAAACATCCTTCCAGGATTTGGTTTCCACTTCATTTCCGCTTCCGAGTGGGAGCTTTTTATGTTAACAGGTCCTAGGCCAGCCAAAGAGCCCCACACTTGCCCAGGATTCCCAGCACGGGCTTCAGGAATAGAGTGGAGCATCAAATCCAGTGTAAAACCCACTTACAAGGTGCCTCCTGTACTGCCTGCAGCGGGGGAAGGTAAAAGAATGGCAAAGGGAACCATGTTCTTAGTTTTAACCACCTTTTCTCAGATGCAGGTGTCCACTCCCTTTACAGGGACACAATACTGTCCCCGCTCTATCCGTGTCGGAGCCCAGGGAGGGGGATCACAGCCCACTGCTGCCAGCCCCAAATTACAGAGCAGGCTCCTTGCAGGGTCTTTGGAGCTCCTGTTTTCAAGTGTTCTTGACCACCAGAAGGGATGGGAAAAGGAAAGTTCTCATTTAAAACAAGAGCTGAAACCTTCAACCAATGATGTAACTCAAAGATACAGAAGCTTTAAAAAAGAAATCACTAGGGAAAAAAGCCATTGCTTTCAAGGAAATCATGGATGGCAGCAATAACTAAGGCTTGTGTAATTCCCCACCCCCAAAAGGGGCCAGACTGGCACGGAGGGACTGGGGTACTGACGGTAACAGCCTGAGCTGACTTGGGTCTGACCTTCGGGATGAAAATGGACCTTTCTGTGATGACCCGTGGCTGCTCACGGACGTTACTTGGGAAGCGATCCCCGAAACCCCTTCCGCAGTCACCGGCACCGTGTCTGTCCCTTCCACCCGCAGCTGGAGCTGGAGCTGTTGCGCAAGGAGGAGAAGCTGCTGGAGACGGATTTCGTGCTGGAGCAGGTTTGCCGGCTCACGGAGCGGGCGCGGGGCCACGCGCGGGACGGCGAGCGGGACACGCTGCTCCTGGCCAAGACGGTGAGCGGGACCGCGCTCTGCTGCGCCCGGAGCTCCCCCGGGGCAGGACCTCCTTGGGGCTGGCGTTACCCATGGCCAAACCTGCCAGTTACGTCTTAGGCTTCGGAAACTATGCAGGCTTGGGAAGAGCTGCCGTGCAGACATAGCCGGGGCAGCAGGGCAGCACGCTTCCTTCCTTTCTGGAAGCAGAAATACCATCCGCCCCCAAATACCCCATTAGCTGTGTCTCACGCCGAGCAGTTACTAACCTGGGAGAATCCTCCTTGTGTGTGTTTACTTGAACATTTGAACATCTTTCCACAACAAGCACATTAACGGCTAAAATAAAATAAGGGCAAGTCCTGCAGCGTGATAGAAGCTGAATTTGTTATGTGGCTCACAGAAGAAAGATGTAATTTTCAATAGTTACTTCTGTACTGTTACAGTTATTTCCTTCTGACAGCAACATATTCCTTAATGGAGAATCTCTGAACGCAAGAGAGCTCAGTGAAAGGGAGACACACAAAGAAACCCAAGCAGCCGCACGATGCAGCTGCTGCAGAGCAAGGCCGGGGTGATTTTCTTTCTTTGTTCGGTCTGGCACATGGAAAGGCTTCAGTCAACCCCTCTCTTTGCTTTCATGTACCTAACACCTATCTACCTGCTATGTCCAGTAAGTGTCTAAAGAAGCAAAGAGCTGATTAAAATGCAGCTGTTGCTGATTTCAGACAAGTGAACTGCAGAAGAAGATCAAGGATAAAACGCGGAAGATGATGGCTCTGGTCGCAGAGCTGTCCATGAAGCAGGCGCTTGCCATTAAGCTCCAGCAGGAAGTGAGGGACAGAGAGCAGTTTCTGGTGACCGTTTCCTCGAGGGTGGATCAAGGCCTCCCCCTTCCCCAGGACACCGAGAGGGAATGGCTGAAGGTTTTGCGCAACGAGGAGATGCAGAAAGCAGCAGCTGAAGCCAGAGCTCGGGTAGGTTTCTGCCGCGCGGCCTTCGCTTCGGGCTGCAGCTGCTGCTCGTGCCCTGCTCTGTCTCGTCTCACTGCAGGCAGCCACCAGCCCTTAGTGGAGGTGACAGTGCAGGCAGAGGCAGTTACCAAAAAAAAAAAAAGATGTCTTATGCACTGAGAGCTGCGGCCTGACTTACTCAGAACTGGTTCTCAGTCTTATACAGAGAATCCTTCAGATTAAAAGGGGCAGTTATCTTCAATTTATAAAGTAAATTTACATGGCAGCCTTTTGGGGTGATGAGAGAGCCATCAGGGAGGAATCCTGAATTCAATTCAGTTTCAGGCTGCAAGGGGAAGGGAAGAGAAATATCCATCTCCAAGTATCAGAAGTAGTAGGACTGCTGCGTAAGACGGTGGGGATGGATAGCAGTGTAGCAAATAGCGCTTCACATTCTACCGTACGGTAATCTATGCCTCTGCCATTATAAAAATCAGTATAAACATGAGATGTGTGTACTAGGAACCTCTTGGAGATGGGCAGTTAACTCTGCTCTAGGGAATCCTTTAGTCTTTGTCGATCTCTCTAAGAAATTTGGAAGGAGAGCAAGGTTAGGAGGGGAATACACAGTGCAGATATTTACAGACCTTGGAGCCAAGCAGAACTTCTGCAGTGAAACGGGTTTAGGATAAGAGAACTCCCTGGCACCGACCCTTCTCCTCACGTGAGGGCTGCGTTTCCTTCCAGAGCTGCAGGGCCTCTGCTCGGGGGCTGCTGCCCCGCGGGGCTGAGCCAGGATTCTGAGGCATCAGCACCGTGCAGGAACTCGTGTTGCTCTCAGGGTGCCCTCTGCACCCTTTCTACAGCCATCAAAAGTTCATGTTTTCTTCAAAAGAAACTAAAGAACTACAGGCTCCAACTATTGTGGCCAGGAAGGCCAATGGGATCCTGGTGCATCAGGGGGAGAGTTGCCAGCAGGTCAAGGGAGGGGATCCTGCCCCTCTGCCCAGCTCTGGGGAGGCTGCACCTGGAGTACTGGGGGCAGTTCTGGGCTCCCCAGGACAAGGGGGACGTGGAGCTTCTAGAGAGGGTCCAGAGCAACAAGATGATTAAGGGACTGGAGCATCTATTGTATGAGGAAAGAGTAAGTGAGCTGGGCCTGTTTAGCCTAGAGAAGACTGAGCGGGGATCTGATCAATATGCACAAGCACCTGAGGGGAGAATGTAGGGAGGATGGGGCCAAACTCTTCTCGGTGGTGGCCAGTGACAGGACAAGGGGTAATGGGGACAAGTCGAAACACAGGCAGTTCCATCTCCATGGGAGGGAGAACTTCTTTCCTGTGAGGCTAACTGAGCCCTGGCACAGGCTGCCCAGAGAGGCTGTGCAGTCTCCGTCTCTGGAGATCTTCCAGACCCACCTGGATGTCGCCCTGTGCCCCGTGCTCTGGGTGTCCCTGCTGGAGCAGGGGGGTTGCACTGGATGATCTCGAGAGGTCCCTTCCAACCTCAGCCATGCTGGGATTCTGTGCCATTATTTATGGGGACCACCTTGCACGGACAGACACGGCCAGGAAGCAGCCCTTACCTTTCAGTGAAAGGATGCACGGGCTTTCCCGACCTGCCAAGGCTGCGGCCGCCCGCGTTTCCCTCCGCCCCCGTCCCACGCTCGGGCCCCGCGGCGGCTCCCGCGTGACGGAAACGCCTTCCCTTGCAGGGGGCAGCCGAGGCGGCGGCCGCCGGGCCGGGCTGCGTGCGCACGGCCGCCGAGCAGCGCCCCAACGCCTACGTGCCGGGCGCCGAGCGCGACCTCCCGCTGCCGCGGCCCTACGGCGCCCTGGCCCCCTTCAAGCCCAGCGCGCCCGGCTCCAACATGCGGCACATCAGGAAACCCGTCGTGAAGCCCATTGAGATCTGAAAGGCTCTGCGTAACCCCGGGGAGGCTCTTACTGCTGCCGAACCTCAAGCCAGGGGCTCCTAAACTACTCCCAAGGAAGGTCCGGCAGGGTCCTGCCAAATTCCATCTTGGCAACAAAGCAGCTGCTGATGCCCGGTCAGTGATACAAGTTCCCTTCGTCCTGCCTGGGAAGGGGCTATCCCACGTGCAGTGCGGTATGTAAAATGTTAACAAAAATGAGCAATTATCATACTAGACTTACTTCTCTTCCAAGTGAAGTTTATTGTATCTGATTATATTTTACAATACTTTCCATTAAAAAGAAAAAAAGCTAGAAAACCTTCTCTTGTAGTAACTCTTCTCTTGTAGCAACTCACTATAGGTGAACACAGTCCCAACCCCTTGTACAGAGAGACCAGCACGGCCTTTGGCACACAGGGACTGAAGCCCAAGGTTGCCCAACAAATTTTCACTATAATGTGAAAATATTCCTCCTCTCCGGGCAGTTGGTGTGAGAGCTGAAACTCTTGCTCCTCTGATGCCCATGACAGGGGAATGATCGCGCACTTGCTGGGAAAGGCAAGAAAAAGTGCGCGCTGGATACGGAGTTCCCGAGAGCTGGATCCTACCACCTCCCTGGCAACAGGAAGTGTCAGACCAGAAACTACCCGGAGAGGGTGTCACAGGTTACACCTGAAGCCTGAAGTCACAGCTTGAGGGAGAGGAAAAAATGGTTCAATCCTGTATAAATACAAGTGGAAAATGGCAAGGGGGGGGGGAAGCTGCATCAATTGCTTTTTGAAAGTGAGATTTGACCTGTAACACTAAAACTTGTACGGAAAGAAATAAATAAAACTCCATTGCTTACAATTTTATACATATGTAAAACAAAACAAACAAAAACTGTCACAGGCACTTAAAGGAGACGGTATTTTGTGCTGCTTATAAAACCAAATACATCAGAACACAATCCCAAAGGCAGAGGCCCTGTAGATAATGACGAACAACCCAAGAAATGAAAATATCATTACTGATGCGCTACCCACAAACTGACAACTCCTCTGTTACTTATGTCACACAATCGTACCAAGAACACCTTTATTAACCCAAACAAGCACAGTTGCCAGTCTCTTGCTACTTCACAAGACAACCTGACCACCTTTCTCAGGATTGGCCTGCTCGTGGAGTCAGTTAACTAAGTCTAATAGCAATTTTCACAGCCTATTTTAATGCCTCCTGTGGCTCCCTGTGACCACTTCACAGGATAAAATGGAACCACAGAGGCGTTTCATCAGAAACCGGCTGCACATCAGCTGCATTTCTCCTGGATTTATCTACAAGTCAGCAACTTCAGTCCAGTCATTTCTGAATGCACTGGACTAACTACTATTTTGAGTAGCTTTGTCCTCTCAGTAATGATGGTTACTCCAATGGGAAGGTTATTTTGAAAACAACATTACATTTAAGTTAAAAAAAAAAAAAAAAAAAAAAAAGTGTCACAGTTGGGAGAGAGTGTTTCTGTACAAGTAGCAGGGCTCAGAGGCTGCTGAAGAAAACCGTCTGTTCTAGGAATACTTGAGGCCCAGGAGCATCACGGTGTGTCTGAGCGCTGTCTCCTCTACAAATCTGACATTCACTCGATCTTGCTTCTCGCACGGACGCAGACCTGCGGAAGCACCACGAGAAAGTTAGTACCTACAAAAACACACGCACTCCTCACAGTCTACTGAACACCTTCCCATAGAATGCCAAGGCTACTGGAGATGGAACTGTCTGCATTTATTCAGAACACCTACAGCTTCCCACCAGCCCCTTGGGTGCTCAGCAGAGGCAGAAAGCTTTCGAAGGGCCTTTCGAAGGTTTTCTCTAGCTGCAAAGTCCTTCCCTGGGGCTACTGTGGTTTGAGGGAAAGCCCTGGTGAAACTTCCCCAACGGGCTGCCTGGACAGTCCTGTTGTAGCTTTCCAGGCCTTCCCTCGACGGGTTGCACAGGCACCACCAGCCAGGCCAGGCAGCTTCTCTCCCGGTACGTGGCTCTTCGGCGCCGGCCGGCACCGCAGGGTGCTGGGCTCCGCGTCGGCTGCGTGGGGAGCTGCGCATCCCCCAGCAGGACCACAGGGACTAACACCCGGAGCAGCCCGAAGGAAGCCCAGAGGAGGCAGCCTCGCTCGCCAAGCTCCTCATCTGGTGCACAGCTGCTCGCGTGCATCCTGCTTTCCTGAAGACAGGGTCTTTACCCACAGGTGGGCTGGCAGGCTTACTGTAAAGGCAGCGAGGTGCTCCTTATGCCTCTTGTCACAACTAAGCAGAAAAAGATCTTAAAATGAACTAGGCCAGAGTGAGCAAACAGCAAAAACGAACGAGGTGTGTGCTGGGAAATGCCAGTTTAGCAAGCGGACTCCACGCAGAGGATTCTGAAGCAGGGACATCTAGTGAGCAAGTTCTCAGACAATCCCCACCACCAGAAAGAGACCTGAACCTGCACGTCCAGAATCAGCAGAGCTTTGGAACACACTGTTATCAATACACTCAAGATACAGCCACACACGAACAATCAAAATGTAGCAATTATCAGTCTTCCAAAGGACAGAATTAGCATTACCTTGGTTCTCTATCTCTGCCAGAATATTAGTTAGGTAATTAAGTGGCAAAAACTCTACAGGGACCGAGTGTCTCTCAGGCACAGGGCTGCTGTGCTGTAAAGGAGAACAGGTAGAGTTAGTTCCAAGTTGCCCAGTAGCAAGTGAAATGTTCAGTTATGGTCTACAGCAAGGTTTGGATCATCAGCACTGTCCAACCTAAAGATAAACAAAACATTCTCTCACCTGTCTCTTCCCCAGCTTCTCAAGTAAGAGTTTAACATATTTCCGTGCAATGGAATTAGCATTTATTGGGTGATTCCAAAGCTGGTGGACTTTTTGACCAAGAGCCTGGTAAGTATTTAAAAAAAAAAACATCCTGAGAACAAAGGCAGATGGCAGTGGGAGACAGATAAATAAAGGAAAAATTTAAATAAAGAAGAAATACACCCAAAAGCAACAAGCACAAAAATATCAGACTGGCCAACTTCCACCCCTTCTCTCCACTAAACATTCTGCATT
>VZSV01000088.1:341972-355492 GCA_013398735.1 Nothocercus julius
ATATATATATATATATATATATATATATGGGCCATAACACAGACTTTTCAGACATTGGTGATAAAAGCTAAAGGGTCATAATTTTTAGCCATGAGGCTATGCCAAAATAGAGAGTAACCAAGAGATTGGAAGAGGCTCCAGTGAAATATGGGAAGCATCAAATCCTTGCTACTCCCCCAAGTAACCCGGTAGTTTCTAGCAATCGGTCTGTCCCATTTGCTCTGTTCCCCTCTGTATGAACCGAGGCTCAAACGATGGTTTATCCTTCATGAGACTCTGGCTTAGCCTCTTCCTCCTTACAGAATCAGGACCCCAGTGATGGGAACGTAATCCCAGCCCTTCGTTTAGGGCACTGGCCGGGGAAATGGTTACATTGATTCACATTTTCTCAAGCAAAAAAAAAGCAGAGATTCAAACCCTGCCTCCGAGCTTCCTATCCTAACCATTAAGCAATCAAATATGAGCACACTGTGAAATTACCTCCTGCTCTTTTCCTAATCTAGTCTTTGCTTCCTTCCTTGCAGCCAAAATAGAGGCTACTGAAAGAGCCCATTTAGGAGACGATGAACAGCTTCGCTGTTGATGAAATGCTTGGGTTTGACTCAACCGATGCCATCCAGTGAATATAACCTGAACTTAAAATAGTCCGAGTCACCCCAGAGTGCCCTTTTAGGCAAACAAACCACTCTCTGCGTTTTTTTTTCCCAAAAAAACTCCCATAGATAGGACGAGGCTCTGAGGCTGCCATGCAGAGGCAGCGGTTGTGTCCCCTGCAGCTTCTCCCTGCACGTCAGGGTGCAGCGGCCCCAGGGTCCCCACACTGACCTCCCAACCCCGGCATGAAACAAGAGAGAACAGAGAACAGCTTGTGGACTCCTCCTTCCCGAGCCCTTTGCAAAACTGCTCCCAAATAAAGCAGTCTCTGTTAAGAGGCAAGCGAAGCAGCACTCTGGCCATTTGAGCTATATGTAACAGGCCACACAGAACAAACAACAAGCAGCCTGTGCTGAGCAGGGCCCTTCTCCTGCGGGCACTGCCAGGGAGAACCCCTGGGTCTCCTCTGCTCATTGAGATAATACAAACAAAGAAATCCCATCAACTTCCTTTAAACCCTATGAAACCTTCAGTGCTTTATGCAGCTGCAGCAGTAGAGCAGTGCCAGTTTTGCCTATTCGATTCCTGCAGAAACCTGGAGTCACTGGAAAGCATTGGGGTCAGACATACAGTTTGAGATGCCAGAGAACCCTACAGGACACGAGCAACAGATGGAGAAACTGGAGAAGCGTCCAGTTACACCCATTTGAATCCCAGCAAAGTCTTCCACCAGCTTGATCCTACACACAAGGAGGAATTTCACATCCATTCCAAGATCCAAGAAGTGACATCCAAAGTTACCTCAGGAAGCCTTGTGATAATGCTCAGCTTAAGCCTTTCATTCTTCTCAGTGTTGTCCAGATCTACAAAAGAGAAAACAAACTGAACAAACCCTTTTATGGTAACCACGTAATTAGAACTTCCAACTTTCATTGAAGACATTTCAAATAAGATTTCTCTCTGTAATGAAATAAAACTTTAAAATAAGGCCTAATAATAGGAGTGCTGTTTATACAGTTTATATACATTCTAATTGTAAAGTTGTACATAAATTCATTTTGGGTAACAACTTGTAGAGTAACTCATTCTCACTAGGTACAATTCCCCATATGTGTAATATTTCACATATCAAGAAGAAAAGGCCCCAGATTGATACCGTGCCTTGCTCCCCATGTCCTGCACACTGCAGATGCCTCAAGTTACAAGGAAACACTGCAGCTGCAACAAGATGCTCAACTGCCAGAGCGAAGTCACACTGCAACACTGCTGTAACCCAGGAACATGTTTGGATAAACGTTAGCTACAGCTCCCTCCTCTTCCCCTCCAGTTTGAAAAATCGCAATTAACCCGGGTGTGATCACAGCTGCGTGAGACACTGCCAAGTTTCTCCACTCCCTGTTTGTTCCAAAGCCCTTGGTCCTGATGGTCCCCACTCTGCATGGGCTGTTGGCTCCTCTCCTGCTCAGAGAAAACCCACACACAGACAGGATCAGCTCTGGATGGCTGCATTGGTCCTTTAGAACCAATTTTAGCTCCCTCTTTTGATAACACTAAGGTGTGCTCAGAAGGTATCTGCACTTTTACATACCTCCGTATTTTACTGGGTGAGACTTGTTTGCTTATTTCAAGTTATTCTCCTACACAGAATTTCCAGCCCTTTGCAAATCCCAGCACTAAGATTATCTTGCCCAAACATAATTAAATCAAAGCCTAAGGACTGGATAGCAAACCGATTTCCTTACAGACAGACATGTGTTTTTGTAATGACTATTTCACCTCCCCCAAAGGTTTTGCAGTGACCAGCATTAATTTTTCTAAGAATTGGCAAATGGAACAAATGACTAGCTGAAAGCTACCTGCAATAACGGTCTCACAGAGTCTCTACCCTCATTTGCTCCTTGCAGCTGGACCACTGTCACCTACCACTGGCATCACTGTCAACTACCCTCTTTACTGAGCAGCACTCTGGGCGAGCACCTCAATCTGCTGGGCTCTTGTGCCCGAGTCCAGATGCTCGGAGGACATCACTGCCTGGGCAGTTGAATACACAAAACTCACTGCACCTTCCAGCAGTTTCCTGACACACGTTTCAGTCAGCTGCAAGACTCCGTTATCAATGTAGTGCAGGAGGGTGTGCAGAGGGAGGCATCGAACACCAAGCCCCAGGTGTAGAGTGTGAAAACCTACGAGAAAGAGACAAACGTGATCAGAACACCAATTCGTATTTTTCTAAGAAGTCCACAGGAAGTGAGAAAAAACAGCTTATCAAAAGCTACTGAGCCTTGTTTCAACACCCTTTCCTTTCTCTCATCTACATCTCTGTCAGAAAGAGGAAACCAAGGGGACTGAAAAGCAGACTGCACAAATACCTTCAAGCTTCCAGCTTGTATCCAAACTGTGCCATTAATTTGTGTTTTATTTCTCTTTATTTTCTACCAAAACAACAAAGGCCTCATCACACTCTCTAAGAGGCCGCCGTCCTCATGCTTGCCCACACAATGAGCACCAAGACTTCAGTTTCCCACCTCACTCAGCCAGCTGATGGTCTGGCATCAAATGAAACCACCACACCGCAACATTTGTCCACACAGAATGCAAGTCTGCAGCACAAACTGACCCAAACCAGTCTGAGATTGATGTAAATCAGATGTAAATCAGAAAAAGATTCAAAGGGACTTGGCTGTAAATCCCTGTCTGCTTTGACAAATTTAGTCACAGAAAATCTAGATATCCAATGTTAAGAAGTCTTTCCCTTTATATAAAACAAACAAACAAAAAAAAAAAAACAAAAAAAAAACAAAAAAAAACAAACAAACAAACAAAAAGGCCATCTTGATCAATGCTTCCATCTAAGGTGGGGACAATCCTTTCAGGACAAAATTAAGAAAATACCAGCAGGGCAGCAGAATGACAAACCCCACTTTTTTCCTCTAGGAGAGTATTTTCCTTTGTAGCCCTTGACACTGAAGTCCAGTTCCTTAAAAAAATAAACAGAAAAGAAATAGAGAAAGAAGTCTACGGTTTAGTTCTGAGCTAAAGCTGTGCCCAAGCCCTCCACTGTGGCCTGGTAACACAGAACCCACCCCTAACTTGCTGTCTCGGCAGCCCCTTTGCTTTGCTGCATGTGTCTCCGGAGGGGTTTCCCCTCCATAACCGCGTAGAACAGATTCCAGTAATTCCACCTGACACACGGGCTGCTGCTCCTGCTTTGCTGGGAGGAATTCAGAGTTGTGGTAATCCACATGCGAGCAGGGCAAACACCCCCATCCCCAGGGCTCACCTGGAGGTAAAGGCAGGCACAGGCCATTTGCAGCTTCCAGAATCCGGCTCATGATGTGGAACACGGCAAACTCTGCGGCACCTCCTCGCTGATCGCTGCATGTGACAGAGCAGTGACAGGTCAGCCCCCCGAGACACCCCTGCCCGGGGGCAGCCCCACCAGTTCATCTAAACGTGGATTTACAAAGTCTTTGTGGTGCCTCCTTTCCCTGTCTCCCACATACTTAAAAGTCTCAGTGATACCTGGTAATTACATTAACAGGCTGGAATGTGCTGAGTGCTGCGCTCAATGACCTATTTTTCATTGATGTTTAACACCTATTACCTAGCTTGAGGGAGCTTCTCAGCTTGAGCTGAGAACTCAGCAGCTCTGAACTCAAGGTGTACAAATGCATACAAATGTAAATAAATACACACTTGCAGTATGTTAAGCTTAGAAGGGCCATCAAAATGGGTAAATGCTCATAGAGCATCTCCTATCCCCTGTTAAAAATATTCACAGTACAGAGTAAACACTGTTCAAGCAACAAGTACTGTTGAACATCAAATTAACCCTGTATTTTAAAAGATAGGCTGAAAATTTTAACAAATTACTTGCTCACAAGCAGAAGATGCAGGAATGAAGCTGGTATCTCTTCCAAACCTCTTTCAGCATTCGATGGATCAAATTCAGCTAAAAAAAAAAAAAAAAAAAAAAAAAAAACAGAAAAAGTCTAGGTGTCCTTGTGCAACAGGCCCTTATCCTTTGTCTCACACATCAGTCTACCTATAAATTTCTCATGAGATTCCTCCTACTAAGCCTTCAAAATTTCTCGTCTTTCTCTTCCTAGTGCTTAAAGTGGCAAATTGCAAGTGGGTGCTCCAGCTCATGCAAGCACTGTGCATGCAAGCACACGCAGTATCCCAAAACACGGTGCTTCTCAGGGACCAACTGATCTCGTACTCCTGCATCAAATCCTCACCGACCTGTCTGCCACGACATGAAAGCAACATCTCCAAACGGCCAAGCGTTTGCCAAGGAGAGGTCCCTGCGGCCTAGAGGAAACTGGAAGATGCTACAGACAGTGGAGTATTTAGTTTGTTGGGAAAGCCTACAGCCCCACAGAACTTGTACAGGCGAACAGGAGAGTGGCAAGTGCCTCTGCTCGTTGATTCAGTTTCCTTCTTGTCTACAGGGAAGTAAAACCGCCGGCGGCCGCAGAGTTCCTCTCACAGGCACGGCAGCCTGTGTGTGTGCAAAGCCGCAGGCCCTGCTCTGCCGGGGCCTTTCGCAGCCTCTGCAGCAGCCCGGGGGCTGCCGGCGCAGCCACTCTCACACTCCTGCGCATCCCTTCCTGCAGGACCCAAGCGCTCCGCGCCACGAGGAGGCCCAGCGTGGGCACGGCCACGGTGCCGCTCTGCAACGAGCGGGCACGGGAGGCACAAGCTCTCTCCCCGCGGAGGATGGCCAGAACCCAAGAATCCTGTTTCTCATTCCCTGTTCTCCTCACAGACGCTGCCCCTCTGTCCTCTAGCTCTGGACAAGAGGGCAATAAGGCAGCGAAAAGCGCACACAGAGAGGCCCCGTTCCCTCCAACACGCCCGGCCTCTCCTGCACCACCCCTGGCCTCGGCCAGGAGGCTCCATCACGTAGCACTGGCTTCTTCCAGCCGCACAACGTGCCCAGCCTCGCTCGGCAGGCTGCCGCAGCGGCCCTCCGACACGGCACAAGCTCCTCGGCTACTCCTGCTCCACCCTTTCTGGCTGCAGTTGGAGCTCTCAGCTGCAGGGCAGGTTTTCTCCACTCATCTTCCAGGAAACGAGTGATTGCCAATTTTCACACAAGGGTCCAACCTGCCGCGCCTGCTGCCGGAACGACTTCCATCTCCAGTCAGCACGGAGGGCACCTACGGCTCCCACCTGGGGAGCTAAAGCTGCATCTGGGCCTCAGGGCTGAGGTGAACGGCAGCTTCTCACAAAACTCAGAATCACCTAATCATCTAATCATCAGAATCATCTAATTCACACAACAAAAATTACTTTCACAAGGATGGTATTTCAGAATCAATACTGTTTGCTTAAGAACACAGCTAACCCTTCACAGCTTTTGCAGGGTCAGAGAGACAGCAAGGTAAGAGTCAAAGTCAACAGAGTTGTGACGCCAAACACCTAAACCTGAAACCCACACAAGCTCCTGACGTGCTGTCCTCACCTGTGACACAACTCGCCCTGCACATCTGCCATAACGGGCACTGTAGACAACATATGGAGCAAGGAAGCCACGTCCCAAAGCAGTTTCAGTACGAAAGACACAAACAAAGGACGTAGGAGAGGAAACATCTGTTTTCCAGGAGCAGCACGGGCAGCCTCCTGTTCAAAGCTAACCACGGCCTCTGGTGGAACCACAGAAATTCCTTTGCAACAAAACCATTCCTCTTTGCAATGATGACATACAATATGTTTTTTTTCTAGGAAGGCATCAGAAACCATCTGTCTTGGGGAGATCAGAACTATCTAGAGAAGACACGATCAGCAGGGAGCTGCCTCCTGCTGGAGGGCCCGGCCAACATCTTCAGCAGTGCCTTCTTGCCTTGAAACGCTTGTGTTTCTAGGCTGGGGTGCTGGGTAAACTCAAGTTCCCCTAAAGCCATTGCAGACCAGAAAGGCTCAACTCCCACACATCTTCTGTAGGAGCAGCCCCATAAGCAGCTAAAGCAAGAGCCCTGGGAGCAAAGGGAGGAAGACGAGGCCTCATTGCCTTCCAGATGCCAAACTCTGTAGGAAATATGAGGGAGTTTTCCTCCTTCTGAGGAAACCCAAATCCAAATGGAGTCTTTCCCCTACTTCTCCCCAGCGGGGAACACTTCTGATAATGAGCTACAGACACCTGCCAAAAAGGTGCAGTCACCTGAATAGCTCCTCCTGCTCTCCCTGCCTGTTCACGCTGCCTCCTCTTCCACCTGCTGTCAGGGCAGCAAGTCCGGCTGCTTCTATAAACTGGCTCCCCCACTTACCTGCTCAGCTGAAACACAGTGAGAGGGGCAGGCACAGAGTAAAGCTGCGATAAAGAGACTGTAGAAGGCAAACACACCAGCAAATTCATTTCAAATCCTCCCTGTTTCACAGCTGCAGCACTGCTACACACAGGGGATATCGTAGAAAACTGTTAGAAGCAGCGAAACGATTCACTTCCTGCTTCCAAAACTGAGGATATATGAAAGTCAGAGATGTGAGAATTTCTGACTAGGATAAGCAGGAACCCAAGCCTAACAATAAAAGGGTTTCTACAGATAAAGGATCTAGCAACATGTGCAAGCCACAGGGCTTGTATTTGTTTAGAGCATCTTCTCCAAAAATCAGAAGTCTATAAATTATTTTTTAGTGAAGTTAAAAAAAAAAAAAAAAGTAATGAAGTGGAGCACACATTCTGCTTCTTTTCAGCACTGTTTTCACAAACAAAACTGGACTGTGCTATACTGCTCCTAGTTTAATCAGCCCTTAGTTTTCTCTTTGTATCCATAAAGAGAGAGCTACACAGCAGCGATTACAGCTTGACCAGCTGGTTCACTGGTAGAGTGAAACTTCAACATAACTTAAAATAGGTAATCTCAACAGAAGCTGTGGCAGGTCAGATATTATCGATGCAACTGGCACTAGCAAATTAAATTTCTGGAGATGTCCAGCTCTAGGAAACTGCAGCATGGGGAGTTTCTGGCATCCAATAGCTACATAGACTAAATTCTACTGAATCCAGGACTGGCACAAACAAAGGACTTCACTGGTTGCCAGGTGAGCTCTCGCCTCACTCTGCATTCTGCACTGAGAAGATTTGGGATCAAGACAGAGAAAAACAGGTACAACAATTTCTATGCACAATAGGCTTTGATTTTACAGCTTACTTAAAGTTTCTCTCAAAATGATGAAAAACAGGAAAAATAAGGATGCTGAAGTTTGCACTGCAGGTTATATGGATTTGTCTGGGCAAGACTCTCTACTGTTACACTCAGCCTATCAAAGACAATATGTGGCGCTGGTGAAAATCGACTCCTGCACTGCACCGGGGTGAATTTTTTTTCTTAAGCCATCCTTTCCCCCCGAGAGGCACTTTCATTGTTCAAACCATAAGGCAGATTTATTCTAAAGCAAACACAATGGTTCTAACAAACACTCCTCTGGCACTTCAAGGATGAGTTCAGATTTTCACTTTTGGGAACAGACCATATATGTACAAGTTGTACAGGGAAATTGTTCTGTATTCTGAGTGCCCAGTATGATTCTTTTAAATATTATTTAAACATTATTATTTACCCTATAAATACATAATTACTAAGCAGCAAGATATAGTTAGAGGAAAAATAACTTTAAAAAAGCCTCCTCCCACCAAACATATGCTATATGCACACAGCATATACACCTCCCTCTGCCCCCAACTATTACATGCTTATTCACATTAGTGAGCATGGACTCATACTAACCAGATTTGCAACGTAATCCAAAACTATTTGGTCAATCTTCTTTTTTCCTACGTACTGGAGATGCCTCATAAGGTGATCCTTTAGCTGAGAGACCATCTAGAAAAACAAGCAAACAATTCAGAGTCCCTGTGCTCTCTTAAAAGATTCAAAAGCTACTAAATAAATATACCATAATCTACCTAAATGAGTACTAAGTTAACTTTCAGTGGCTCTTAAGAAGAAAAAGCTTAGATGTCTTAAATTTCTTCAAGTCAAACTAAGTTAAACTTGGCAAGTATTACAAGATGTGCTACAACTTTCCTTACCTTTCTTCTAAAGGATAGCAGGGAGAAAAGGTTTTGATATGAATGGCTATTCTGAAAGTAATTATTATATACAAATAAATGTGGAGGACTTTACTACAGATAACTAGCACTAGCACAAATGCAACAAGATAACCTGAGTGATTTAATAAAGCTTCAACTTAAATAAAACTATTTAATGAAATGTTAGTGTACAGAGTCTTTAGAATCAGCTGTTTATTATGAAAAGGTCTGTACCACTGCCTGACCTGTCCCCTCTCTGTAATATTCTCTGACTTCTCTTCGGTTTGTGATCTGGCCCATCTGGCTCCTGACTGAGCTATACTATAAATTGCTACTTGCATCAAAGTCCACTGTGATTAAAAAAAATAAATAAAAAAAAAAAACAACCCTCTGTCTCAAGCAGTTTATGAGGAGATTAGTCTCAGTGTGTGAGGAGGACAATTCAGGCACTGGGAAAGCACAGAGAAAAGAGAGGGAAGATCTGCTTCTTCCTTATGAGTAAACTAAAGGGAAGCAATGCAGAAGTTCCAGAGGATGAGGGGCAGAATTTGGAAACAGGGAGGCTTTGGACTGACAGGTCGGCATGGATGGGCTCTGAAGAGACGCAGCACTGAGGCTTTCCAAGGCAATCTCAAGAGTTTAAGTTGGTGATATAGTATCTAATAATAAGAGACCAAGAGACAGGCCAAGATGTGTATGAGACAGAGGAAGGAGAAGCAGGGGTTTGAGGTTAACATCCAAGAGCGTTAGGGTAAGAGATGAAAACACAGCAAATCACTATGAAAAATGGGAAAAAAAGGCAGTGGTCTCAGAACAGTCCTGGAAGTGCGATAGAAGGGGGAGAGACAGTCAGAAGGTGTTAACTGGAGGAGCAGGGCAATACTGCATGATCTTCTCCAAGAGAAGCAGAGGGTAGGGAAGTCACCAACACAGGTTTTAAGGACCTAAAATTGCCTAAAAATAACAAGCAGGTTAAGATGAAGTGCAAGGAAGATGGAATAACAGCTTCTAACCACAGAAAAGTTGTACTGGGGAAAGCCACTTTGACAAATTAATCTTTTTCTACTGTTTTTCTCCTGGGCCTCATGGTATCTTGACCTATTAAGAAGGAAGCCAAGAACTCTGATACTTAGGGAATACCAGGTTTGTCCCTTTGCTGCTCTGAGTGAGCTTCCCCCTCAGCACTGGAGCTTATAAACCTAAATCTTTAATTTGCTGAGGCTGTGCGTCCTCTAGCGTGCAAGGTGACCAGAGCACATACCAGTCCCATCAGTAACTGCTGCTGAGAATCCTCCTCCTGGAAGAGAGGGGGGAGCCTTTCCTCTGGAAGAAACAGCAAGAATCATTCACGGACACTGCTACAGAAACACCATGAGACTTCAACCAACTTTAAAAGCAGGCAGAAACACACACAAACAACAGAAGTTGTGCTTCTCTTCACTCACCTGAAGAACTAAGATAGGGACAGAATCAAGGATTGCTTAAGAGAACTCAGGAATGGGATATAATCCTGTATCTGCCACCTTTCTCCTCAAACGTTTCAACATTGTTTTTGCATAAACCACAAGCATAAACCACAAGCTTACTGCACTATTGCACATTCCATTTGCATGCGCTTTTCTTTGAGATTTAAGAGAAGTATCACACTGTGGTAACTTGGCAGAGCAAAGAGGCTAGGGCTACCACCTGGATACATCAGTGCAAACAGACAGATGGCTTCTCTAAGGAAAAAGCCCCTCTTCAATGGCCTGGCTGCTTCTGTTATTTTGATTTGCAGGTGTGAAGAAAAAACTTTTAACTACATGAAAGAACAATATAAGAAAAGATATAGCCCAGTATCAGCTGAAGCACCCTCCATTCCCTACTCAAGTCCTTCCTGTCTACTGAGAATGATCTACTTCATCTTTTAGCATAAAACCATGTCAATATTTTCCAGGAGACAGTACTAAATTCTTAAAGAGTTCTTTCCAACTCTCTTTGTTCAGTTTGAAATACGTTTACTTCACCACTTAACATCTCAAAGACCTGCAGTGCTCAATTTTAAAGGACCTGAAGAAGGAGATACAGAAAAGCTGCATTACATTGATGCTCATTAGTGGCTGGCACCCATCTGGAAATTCCTGAGGAAGAGCAGAAAATCTGACTGATTTATCAATGAGCATCTTTGGAAACATGCCAGTAGTCTGAACCTGAGGCAGCTCTAAGTGGACAAGACTCAACAATAACATGGAGTCATCTATACTCTGCCCCAGGAGAAAAATCCTGGAGAAAAGAAGTCTTAGGCAGAGGAAGGTTTAAGGCTAATGTTAAGCTGGTACCTTTAAGAAGCAGTAATAACAAATAAAGGATTCCTAGTCAGTATATGATCCTATCACTACCACCAGAAAGAATGTTTTTCTGTAATTTAATGACCAGTCATCTTCATCCCTCAAACTCTTCCATGCTGAAAATGCACATGGCAATTTATTTTTCAGCCCAAAATAGCTAGATGGAAATATTCTAACAAACCTTCCAGGTAAGGCCTACACGAGTGTGAGTTCTACTTACCGCAGTCCCAAGCGTCCAGATGAGACAACACCCTGGGGTTGGAAACAAAAATCAACTCGTTTCATAAATACTGCTCTAAAGAATTTATTTAGGACATCAAAAAGCTTAAACGATCCTTTGGTTTTTCAAAAGCAGAAAGAGAGATCCAAGAACTGTAATTATGACTTCATTTAATAAAACGTTAAACAGTGTAAAAGAATTTTATCTGCCTAGGTTGCATAAGGCGGCTTCAGATCTAGCATAAACTCCCTAGTGTAGGAGGCTTGGGTATTTCAGATCAAGAAGTAATGATCTTAAAGGACTCCAACACTTGATTATCAGCTAAATAACTTGATTCAGAGCAAAGTAGCTGATGAGGTATCTAACGAGTCAGACTGGAGAACATGTTTAAATCTTTCAACACATTTCAAAAAAAAACAAGCCAAGGTAAATACAATAGAAAGTACCTACTTTTTTGCATTTTCAAAAATATTCCTCAAATACGCTGTGGTTCTTCTTTCCTCTTTCTGAATTGTAAACAAACAGAAATCTCCAAGTGAACAAACAAACCAGGAGGCCAATTAAAATACTTCCTGATGAAAGGTAGATGAGAAATTGAGTTGGTTTTCCCTTTAAATGGAAATAAGCACAGTGGGCCTTCAACTAGCCTTCCCATCATCCACATGCAGAGGCACCCACATACATCTAACTGCATGATAATTATAGGTACGTGCAAGCTCTGCTTTTGTTCTGCTTCACTGTTTTCACAGAGTAAGTTCTACAGACAATTACTTTGTAAGTAAAATGACTGAAAGTCTTTACACCTCTCACAACTAGCTTCCCATCCCTTTATCCCAATTACATCCTTGAAGAATTCAAAACAAAACAAACAAAATAATAAAAACAAAAATAAATAAATAAATAAAATAATCTTCTATGTTTAGCTTTAAAACCTGAAGAGATCTCATTTAAGTGATGGCTCTGGAGACTATTTCAATGAATGCAAACTTACCTCTTCGGAAAGGTTAAGCCATTCCCTCCTCAGGACGTTGCTGTGGTAATGCAGGTGGGGCTCTGCATACTTCACGCTTTCTAGGTTTAAGTTAAGTTTATCCCAGAAGCCTTTAGAGTTTTGAACCTGCAAAACATTGCGGGAAAAACATGAACACAAGCTGTGCAATTGTGGAAATATCTAATAAACCCGTCATTAAATGACTGGAAGGAATGGCAATAATTGTAGTTAGATAACAATATAGCAGGGGAAAAAAAAAAGAACAAAAGCAGCTGCATTCTTTTTTCAATACTTCTTAAAATTTATCCTAAATGCTCTCTACATTTAACAGCAGGTGTAGGATCTACTTACACCTGAGCTCAAGAGCTCATAGCTGCAGGGCAGGGACCTGCTACCTGGGCAACGCTGCAGTCACTGGGGAGCAATGGGGACTTTTAAGACCCACTGCAGATGTTTGGTTTAGGACAGGAAAAAACGAATTGCAGCCCATGTCGACCACACTGCCTAGAGCTCCACCACCTCTGAAAAGGTGCCTCAGTCAACCAGCTCCATGTAAATATTTACAGCAGGTCACATAAATCCCACTCTGGCTTTCCAGTAGCTCTGAGCAGAGGAGAAACGCTACGACTCTGGCAGCTGCAGGCTAGCAATATTTTCAAGCTGCGTTAATACTTCCACTGCAAATATCCATTTGCCAACAACAGACTCTCAACCCAGAGAAGAAACGTAATCCAAACATTCCCACAGCAGTTCTAAAACCTTTGACTCCAGTGCCGAAAGTGATTTAAACCCAGCTGGGAACAGGCAGGAGGAAACACACAAACATGCACTGGTTTCCTGAGCCAGTTCCTAGGCTGGCTAGAGAGATTAAGGCCACTGACCATGAAGGGGGGGTGGCTGAGATGAAAAGATGGTACTTGAACTTCCCTTTCCTCCCCATCTACCTTTCCAGCAGAGATACTACAGTAGAAACTTTAGCAGGCAGAGAGCTTGGATTCACAATATTCCCCTTGCTCATTACAACATGTTGGATTTTTCAGAAAACGGGGAAGGAAGGCAAGGCAATAAACTTAGAAGAAAACCCCAGAGGTCTTTAAGCCATTTCCTACTCTAGACTACAATTTGCCAGTGGAACCAACGTGCAGAGACCCTCTGCTGCCAGCCACGTCCCCCTCGCTGCCAGGGCTGATTCCTGCTTCATTGTTGCAGCTGCAAAGTAAATGCACTTTTTTGCTGCAGGCTAGTTACACTTTGCAGCTGGAAACTGGAAGGACATACAGCACCATATGTTCATCCTGCTGGTGCTGATTAACAAGATCTATGTTGGATTACCACAGTGTTGCATAAATG
>VZSV01000088.1:357549-381769 GCA_013398735.1 Nothocercus julius
TACACACATATATATATAAATAAAATATATACACACATTCTTGACCTAGCAAACATCAGTCGGGAAGACTGATATTTTATGGAGAGGGCCACACATTTACAAGGGGGCAATTTTCTGTTCACCTGTATTTTTGGACAGGGCTGTGCATTCCAACACTGTACTACTATGTAGTCTTAAAAAGCAAAAACAAAGCTCCTACCTGCAAGCATGACCATATTTTTTCCTGCAAGCATGATTATATTTTTCTATAGAAACTCACCTCTAATATAGGAAGAGAAATAATGTCTGTTGTACATGTTACTCCAGGGATTACCTATAAATACATGCAAACATTATGAATACAATTCACTTGTCATAGATACTCAAATATGTTCTAGGTAAATTTCTGTTACCTGTTTCCTTTGGGAAATAATCTAACTAACCCAAACTGTACATTCAGTTTTGCTGATGATAAAGAAGGCATTTTCTCTCATTGATCCCATTTAGAAAAAGATAACATTAGAACATAGTAAGTTATAAAAGTTCAAATTTGCTATTTGGTACGTGGTAACTGTCTTAAAATTATTTTACTTCCTCACACTTATTCATAAACCTTCAGTCTCTCAAAACTATTTGTCTTAGAAGTAACTGTTGGTTAAAGATGCTTTGTATCCATTACAAATATCATAGAACAGGCAAGTAGTGCTTTGTTCCAAGCTCCAACAAATTAATCATCCTTTACATTACAGTAACTATCACTACAGTAACATTTTATAAATCATCTGAGGACATTAGGGCTTGTGAAAGACACTACTAATGTTAAGACTCAACAAAATAAAATTGACATAAAGCACAAATATGGATTTAGAACATATCTGAGAAGAAGTGACATATACATGCAAGTCACTTGGTAGCTTTCACTAAGGGAACAGATTCCCTCCAGTTGTTAATGGAAGCTCCAGTTGTCCTCTTACCCCAGTCCAGTCCAGCAGGGATGTGTATGGCAGAAGTTTATCCAGATTGTACATTTCTGGGCACATTCTGCAGTACAAGGAGGCTGTAAAAAGGTTGAGAAGGGCAGGATTATGTAAACTTCTCTGTTATCGAGAACACGCTTGACAGTCTGTTCTGTATCCGTCTAACACTTGTTAAGGGACAAAGCCTGGTGCCAACTCTGGAGCAGCTTCCTCCGGCGTGGAATCGGTCCCATTCTGTGCACCAAGGGAGGAAGGGAAGCACAACTAGGGCAACCCGCACGGGTCCCCACGCCGAGGCCCTGGACACCCAGGACACGCACCGGCTGCACTGGGAATCGCTTGGCACAGGGGAATGTCCTGCTGTGCCGAAGCACCACGAGAAAACACTCCAGGCTACCCCAAATTTGTTACTCCTCTCCAATCGTAGTTATTTACATCCCAGATACTCAAACCAGGTGCAAAGCAGAGAATTTGCTCCCCAGTGACCTATTTGTCCCAGCAGACAAAAGGCTGCATTTGAGGAGTTCTGCTGCCATTCGGATCTATATATCTCCCGAACTAGTGACACTGACGCATGAAGATCTATTAATACAGATTATAATCAAAATGTTAGCAAAAAATGAGGCAGTTTGTGACATTGTGGCTTTTCCTTAAACTGCAAGTTAGGCATTCTACCTTAGTATGCAGGAAAAAAATACCTACCAATGAAAAATTCTTGAATGGGGTCAAAAGTACGACATGTTGACAGGTTGTCAGAAATCCACCAAATAACCTGTAAGAATGAAAACAGCGTCATTTGTCACATCTCTTTGCTTAAGCCTGTGTTGTAAGAGACTGGAAACATGTCGCAGGAACTTGATTCAGCTCCTTGATTTTGCAAGGAGCTATATGGGATAAACATTTTCAGAACAACTTTGGCCAATAAAGCACTTTGGACAGCCCAGCTGACAAGTCTCTTGGTACTACCAAAAGGCAGACGTGGATCAGGATTACTTCTGTTTGGTACCATCCCCTGACCCTGCTTTGCATGAGATGTCAGCCAAGGAACCCAGAGCAGGTTCTCTTCCCACCTGCCTTTCCAAGTCTGCTGTGCTTCCAGCGCAGAGAAGAGCACAGTGCAGAGCTGCGAGCCGTTCGCTGTCCTGCTTGCTGCTCCTCAGGAACCACAGCAAGGCACTGCTGCTGATGCTCACGGCGTAGAGGCTCCCTGCACTGCGATCCAGGACAGTCGACACCAGCGGGGACTGGATGGAGCAGTTGGGCAACAGGTCAATTCTTGCATCCTTGCCTGAAGGACACGGGTTTGAGGAGAGAAAGGCCTCACAATGTCCAATGTGGCTGCTACCAGCACCGTCTCCTCCCAACACTCCCTAGTCCCTAGCAGAAAGAAACAGTTTGCCCCAAGTACTACGTGCACTGGTACTGTGCTGAGGAAGAATGTTGTTGGCTGAGGGGACGGAATAAAAAGGGAGCAATGTTCACATCCAATGCAATCCTTCCCTACTCTTGAAGCAGAGAAGCTGCACAGATCTGAGGCCCACAAAGCAGAACAGAACAAATGAGGACATGTAGGACAGGGCAGGGAAGGGCACCGGGCTGCTAATACAGATAAAATAATGGACCTGGCACCTAAGCATCGCTACAGCTCGGAAGTCTTATATTTAGAAACCCAACACATCCTTGTATTAGGATGTATCGTGATTTCCCAGGAAGACCAAATATAATTACCGATTAAAGCTCTAGATCAAAACCACTTTATTTATGCTAGCATCACACACACCACCACAGCACTATGCTACAGGACTCTAGAGCCTTTGCATCAGAGAAATCAGGGCCACCACGTAACTTCTCCCCTCATCTCCAGCAAAATATTTAAGCAAATACACAGAACAGCCACACATTTGGTTCCTACAGTGCCCCTGCAGCACTGCCCACTGCTTACCTCTCCCTCATCCAACCAGAAAAATGGACTTCTGCTTTCAAACAAAGACCCTCCAAAAATAATCCATTTCCCATAAAGACGTGTTTGTTGGAAATGAAATAATGTGCCTCTCAGATGAGACTCTAAATCAAGTTCCATCAGTCTGATCAGGTGAAGGAAACACAGATTTCCTCTCCCCACACCCTCCAGACAGACACATTTAGAGCAACTCAATTGGAGGAAGGAAATGTAAAATCAAATTTACCTTTCCATGAGAAATTTGAGAGCAGCAGAGAACCAGTAAGCATGGGCAAAGGTTGGGGAAAGGAAACTGTGAAACTGAGGCAAATAATTTCAAATTCAGTGAAAGCTCTTCCATTTCACAAGTTAGAAGTACGTAATGGATGAAGTAAGAAAGGTCACAATCTCTTTTTAAAATAACATGATTCTTATTTTTCAACTTCTCTTCTAGGGCACACAGTGCAATAAAGCAACTGTTATGGCAGCTCAACTTTCTTGTAAAAAGATATGAACAAGTTTTCACCACAATAAGAATTACTTCAAAGCATCAGTCTTACTGTACCTGTCAGAAACAAACTATAGCACAGGAGATCAGGATGTTGAATATTCAGGAGGTGCAGGAACTGGCCAGGCAAATAAGCAGCCACATAATAATCTATTTAAAGAAATAACAGGCAAATTAGTACTTGTTCACTTATTTACTCTAAGAGATTGTTTCACATGATTCTCATCTTGCCCCATTTTGCTTTGAAGGAATTGATTTTGTCTAGGAAATATAAAAGGAGTTAATTAAAAGCAGCTGTTGTATTAACACAGGAAATGTGTTAATACAAAAACTATGTTTGAGTTTCCAGGGGAAGATTCAACAGGTTAAAGACAATCAGTTAGTGAGTTGTTCTCACTAACTGATTGCTAGAGTAGAAGCTGAGTTAGTTTCAGAGGCAGTTGCTTACTAACTATGAGGTATGGCAATATCAAATGCCAAATATAAAAGTTAAGCAAAAAGGAAAAAAATATGTATTTTTTCATTTTAGAGAAGAATTAGCCATTTGTCTCCCTACCAGGTACAGAGAATGACAGCCACACAGGAAAACACCCCCAATAACCTACCAAGATTCAAAAAAGCCACTTCCTTCAATTGATTGGTTTCTGCTCTTTCTAGAGAGACTGTAAAGGTTTTGTTGTAACCTGGGGAAAAATAATAATATTAAAAAAGAAAAAGATCCATCTGTTATGAGCCACGTTACAACTTTATAGCTAAAATTTTCAGCAATGCAAGTTTGCCCAAACAGTAACATTTCAGGCTATTTTATGAGCTTATCTGCGCAGATGGATTACCTTCACACTAAACAGAGTTGCTGCACACACAGCAGACCTGCACCCACACAACACAGTTTTTAGCATACAAAAACTGGCCACACACTACACAGCCCATGTTCCTGTCTTAAGAAGCTTTCCATTCCAGGGTGAGCTTATGTGTAAAAATACCTCCCCCTCAAAAACCAAAACCCTTCATATGGTTGCGCCTCATATTTTGGTGATACTTGAACTGCTTTAGAGAACCTCCAATTTGTTTATCTGCTTACCCTGTTGCTCCAATTTAGTTCTCCTCAGTTTAAGACACTAGCTACTTCCAGACCCACTACACTTGCGTGGACTTAGCTTCACCACAGATGTTCTATTATTCTAAGCTTGCGCCAAACCTCTTCCTTGGTCCAGCAAGTAGAGCACAGAACTCTAGGCCATCAACCTCTGAAAGAAACTGAAGATTCAGGTAACTGGAGGATAATGACTCAACTCCAAATACCTGTGATTGCACATGGAATGAGTGCTGTCATGATCTATTCTACTACCTAAAAATGTATGAATACACAGAATAAAGACAGATCTACAGTTTATAAGATCACTAAAGAAAAAAAAAAACTGAACTGTGTTTCCCCCACCCATTCAGGTAGACAGGACTTTGATTCCTGACCCCAAAAGAATTTTCATGCTGCAGCAAAAAAGAAACAACAGATTTCCAGGACCAACAGCAACTGTATAGATAAAGAGAAATCTAAAAGAAACAGTTTCTTTGACACTGGACAGTGATGGAAACTTGCTCAAGATGCATGGTTATAACTCAGGATATCCAACCATTCCTGGCGAATCTGAACTAAGCTAATGCTAGCACTGCAGGACACACCTGCAACGTCACCACTTCTGCACTGATGCTACATCAACCCCCTGGGGGGACTCCCATTCACGTGGAAAAGCAAGTCCTCCTCCTTCTGGGAGTGCAGATGCTGCAGCACAGACTGAACTCCTAAGAAATAGAAATCACAAAAAAGGGACCTGCTCCTGATATGCTGCTGTCTTTGTGGCAGTAGCACGAGTCCAAAAACAACTCCATGTTAAAAATAAAATAACCCCCCACCCATCCAACCCATTGCATGGTCATTCCAGCTGCAGCTGGTCAAAATCAGCATCGTTTTTACCCTCACTCTCCCCCGATACACACACACACACACACACAGGGAGATGTGACCCTCCTCCTCCCCCTGCGCCATGACCATAGGACACATCTAAGGAAGTCAGCCCTTTGCAATGAACCACTGCTGAGTGCTAACACACCCCAAATGGCTTCTTCAGAGTTTACTAATGCCCCCAAGAACTCCCAAAATTAAGCTCCAGCAGCAAAGTAACTTGTTAGTGCAGCTCCCAGTGCTGAAGTCCTCAGTCATCTTCCTGAGGCAAAACAGAAGCATGTTGCCTCCTTGAACACGGCTACTCCATTCTGTGCAGCTTCTTCCTGAGAAATAATTCACCTCTCTCCTCCATTTAACAAATTAAAGAAAGATATTTTGCAAATATCTCTGATCAAGATGAAACAATGCTTAATTCTTTCCAAGAAAACAAACAGGGCCTGAAACTGAGAGCTAGGACACCACTTACACACACCATTCTTCAAGTCAGTTGGTGCTGCACATGTGAAAATGAAGCGTTGAACTGAACTCCACACACACATTCAAGCTAAGAGCTGCTGGCTTCATTTCTTAGGCACCGAGTCCTTAGGCCCAAGTACAGCAAACCTGCAGCTCCCTCAGGTTTCACTGACGCTGTTTGTGCTCAGCACATCGGAAACACCACCTATAAATACCCCATTAATCGTCATCATGAAGCCACTGCCTTGAAACAACTTGTTGAGTCTGAGTCTTGTTGAGCAAGTCTGCAGCCAGAAGGTTGATTTAGATGCCAAATGCAGCCACTGGCTTTAAAACATCAGCCCTAGTAGTTTATATTGTCCGCAGCCTGAGGTAGCTTCCTGTTTTGACAAATAGTCTGTGACTCCTCAAAGTTATCCCCCAAAATAAAGCAAGTATAACTGATGAGGATAATCTTACCTTTATGTAAGAAATATATGGAGTATGCTACTACATCAGGAGTATCAGAGGCTAGACTGCAACACACACACAAGCCTCCTAAAAAAGACAAAAAGAATGGAAAATTGTCTTGTGCACTTTACTGGTAGACGCAGACACCTTCATGTTGCACAAACTAAAGCAAGACTGTTACAGATCAGAAACAAAGAACGATAACCTCTCAAAAAAGGTCAAAATATAGAAAAAACATGCTATGTATTTCTTTAACTATCCGTTACCTAGTGATACACAGAGCGAGAGAACAGAGGAGAGGATGTGTCCCCCTGGGTAATGCCATTCTGGGCTCCGACAGAGCCAGTTCTTCTGCTGCACAAAAGTACATTTTCAGCCCTTAGCCACAAGCCTCAGGCTTGTAGTCAAAAAGTGATCAGGACTGTCTCTCCTCAGCTTACCTCAATATCTCTAGATACTTTCTGTTAAAGGACTATCAAAGAGTTATAGAAGAACATAGCAAAATACAAAGCTTGTTGGCTTTCTAAATAATCAATTCATGTCAGCAGCAGCTTGATAGGCTGTTAGAGCTTTCTCATACTAGAAATTTCTTCTATTTCCTTCTGCACTCTCCAGTCCAAACAGCCAAATTTTCTTTTTTTAGGAGAAAAGACAGTCCTTGGCACAAGCCTATTTCAACTGAGATACTTCAGGCAGGAATGCTCTTTCATCCTAATTCTAAATCATACTGATAGACTGCTTTGATAGTGATTATCTCTTATTAAAAAACAAAACAAAACACCACACTTGAAACCACTTCCATGTCTTGGCGAGCTGCTTTGGCACTCATGTTACAAAGGGCTTCCAAAGCACATTCTCCTAACTCAGCTGGGAGAACTGAACAACAACTATAGCCATTCACTTCTTTTAAGTGATGGATTTTTAGCAAAAATAAAAGCCCTGCTAATATTCTTCTGTAAAAAAATAAAGGTTCATATATTCCAAGTATACAGAAAAAAAAAGTACTGTATACAAAGTGCACAGGAAGGGGAAAAAAAAAAAAAAAAAAAAAAAAGCTCAAGTACAAAAGCAAAATTAAAAAGATATTTTACTTAGTTAAATGCCTAGTACTTTAGACCACAAGGCTGTACCATAGCTGTGAAACAAATCTGACCAAGGCACCTCACACTTTTAGGGAAGGTAAATAATTTTGTGAGATTTTTTTTTTCTGCTTATTCTCACCAGGTTGAACACTGATGGGAAGTCTGATACAGTTTTCCTTGGATGTTTAAATTATTTAGAGAATAGATGGGGCATTTTGCCAGAGCTTCGGGCATCTTTCAGAGCATGCATAATTTTTAAAGTAGCAGCATCAGGACTCAGCAGGGAGACTGGACTGGATCCAGCAAACCCACGATGCTGTTTTATTACCAACAGCTCCGCTCTGACACTACAAATTTCTTCCTTGCAAGCTGGAGGCTAAAGTCTGTGCTGTCCCATAAATTGCACAACATGCAAGTAAATGCAAGGCAATCTATTTAGCTTAAGGTATTGGGGGGTTATATACAAGCTGATAAAAAGAAGTGGCTCAGGGGACTACTGATGAGATGCACGTGCTTCCACGTGTAGGATACTGGTCAAAACATCAACAACCTGAATTACAAATGATAGATGTTATAATTAAATGGTGCTTCATTAACACAAATAAAAGGAGCACAACAGTCTCAGCGCAGCAAGTGCCCAGAAGGCACCATTACAGCTCATACGGTTTTGGCAGTCACAGAGCTGCCACTGAAAATGTAACCAATGTTTGAACTAAGCGCTACAATATGAGAACAGAGATGTAGATATACTTGGGCAGATTCCTTTATCTCTCTAGGAATTAAAAAAAAAAATCTCAATTAAGAACAACGAAGAGGGGCGGGCAAAAGCAACATAGAAAAATAAAGTTCTGAGTTGTGTGAAGTTGTGTAGAATAATAGTAAGTTTCTATATTCAGCAGAGATAACAATTACAACTCTGCCACTTGGTAAATAAACAGCACGCTACAGAAATTTTGAGTCATTAGTACAGACATGAAGACACAAAGTCTTTGTTAGGAAACTTGAGTGCAACCCTCCAACTTCTCTTCACTCAAAACCTGCAAACACGAAGCTCTAACAGCATCTCAACAAGGCACCGAGCGTCCTCCAATTCAAACATGCAACTGCATTACAGCATTTTGCTGCTGGAACACGCTCAGGACAGACTTGTCTCACCTAACTTCAGTAACCCAAACATCACCAGTTTAGACTCTTTCTACAGCAAATGAAGGAAAATAGAAGGAAGTAATCATCCTCTGGAGGGGCTTATTTCTCTCTATAAATGTAGTCCAGACACTTAACTTTTATGTGGATTAAATCAGGTGAGGGTAATCCAAGATTTGTACTATCTTACTGTCACTCTTTTTTTTGAAAATCCAGTAAGTTTCGCAGAAAAGTACTTCTAAAGCATCAAAAGAAAACATAACCACAAATAACCGAGTGCTGAACATACACAGTCACTTCTAAGATTAGAACTGTTTGATCTCAGCTAATCTCTCACAGTACATTAGCATTTTTATCTGTAGACATCTTGTCTTGGTTGTGCTGAATGTGAGGAACAGGGCTACTTTGCTTCTATTATGGAAGTTCGAGAGAGTGATTTCATCCCGAGTTCAGATTGGCCGTAGTCAATAACAGTTTTATCAACTAGGAAATTCCGTGGAATATTCCATTGGGAATTTATTCCAATTATTCTTTGCAAGAGATGGCTTAATGGAACAAATAGTAATATTAGTATTAATAGTTAATACTAACAATATTTAATATTGTTAATGGGTTCTATATGGAATTCAACCACTGTATTGCCAGATTGCAAAAGAATATTTTACTTCAGGATAATTGGTCAACAGTTTGGTGAGAGGAAGACAGAAACCCACCCTAGGGTAAAAACAGGTGCCCAGGTCTGGACAAACCCTGGAGAGTGCAGTCATAGAAGGAAACACGTATGTGCAAATTAATAACGTTTTCTATTACTGGACAGGTAGCTTATATACAAAAGGCATGTCAAAAATATTGTCTTATAAACATAGACTAAAAATAGTCCAGTCCACATTCTGGTAGACTGGAACTTGACTGTTTCTTAATTCTAATTCCTTCCTTGTAAACTTTGTAAGTGCTGCTTGTGTTTGTGAAGAAAAAGAGAAGTGTAAAGAAACTCTGTTTTACTTGATTTACATTAATGGTCACTCCAGTATAACTGGCAATTCACCCCTGTGCATAGACCAGTCCTTAACGAGATGCAAAGCCCCTTCTGCAATGCATCTTACTGCATGCCACTCTGCAGCCTATTCAAAGGCTGATCAGCTCCAGCGTTGCCTGGTCACCAATTCAGAAGGTGAAATTCCAGGTTTCAGCAATGACTGGCTGTCTCATGAGCCTAGTTTTCAAATCAGAAAAAGTTTGTGCTCTGCATTAGGATGAAGGAAGATTCCTAAATCTTAAAGGTTTAAGTAATATCTAGCAACTCACACTTACTAAACCACTAAATATCATATACTAACTTTAGCATTATATATACTAAACCCTGTCTGTAACACAACTAGCCAGAACCTTTTTTGAATTTACTGCTTTCACAACATATTTTTTGCTTTAACGTTACATCGGTGTGGTTCAACACAGCTGTGCTTTAGGGCCACCTGGATTCTGGAAGCAGCACAAAATGTTAAACATTCTTAGCCAGAGAAGCTTCACTTTACGAGTGCATTATATCAGCTTCCGGGCTACCAGTAAAGTTCTGGATGACGGTTTGAATGTTAGCATATAAAACCCTAGGAAGTCCTGGACAAAACAAAATAAACAAACAATAAAATAAAATCAATAATAAAAAAAAACCTCACAAAAAAAAGCAGAGACTTATCTACTACCACTTCTCTCTCTCCTCAAAGAGACCTGCCAAGTACACCCTAAAGGAAAAGTCTCACGTTCAAAAAACCACAAGTATTCAGCGCAATCTCTTATGAGGGAATTTTTCTTATTTGTTATTATACTTTATGATCGTTACATTTGTAAAATATTTTAATATAACAATATTGTATTTATTCATTACCTGTTTTATTTGTAAAAACCTGAAGATTCAAAGATTTAGGAACAACGTCTTGGTCTTGACAGTAATCATATCCAAAATTCACAAGTCTACAAGCAAAAGATCACTACATAAATCTTCTCATCCACACTGATTCATCATAAAACAAAGAAAACATGAGAAAGAAAGTGAAAGCAAGTCTGCCAAGTATTGGAAATAAAATCATCTATTACATTTGAGAACTGAAAGGCTTTGGAGTCCATCTCTACCACTTATGACTGTAAAGTTATATTTTAACCTGCAAGCAGGCACACCAACTTCAATGGAAATAGTGAAAAAATAAAGGACAACACCTAACAACGCTCATCCAGAATGTTACACCGTGACATTCATTCTCACTCTCACACAGGCAGGGTTTTAATAGTTTTACATATCTTTAAATCTACAAGTGTTAGGTTTTTTTTTTTTTTTTTTTTTTTTCCTTCTTCCATGCAGAACATGCAACAGAAAGTTGCACTCAATCTGCTCTGGGTTCCCCCCTCAGCTCCCAAGAAAGGATTTCACTTCTACAGGGATTTTTTCCTATCTTCTTCAGCAAGAATCCTGAGGGGAAGAAAATATATATATATAAAGTAACGAAGCTCCTACAAGTGCTGGATTTTTTTTCCCATATCAGCAGTAACAGCACACACTGCCCATTTAGAGCAACCTGTATGTTCAGCACCACCACACTGAGCTTTCTGCATTAGTACTGAGGAATCCTGGGGACAGGATACTGCTCAACAACCTTCTGATGGTGATACCTGAACTAGCAGCTTTGGCCTCCCTCTGTGTTTAATGAATAGAAAATGGCCACTTTAGAATTAAAGTTCAAGTGAAGATAGATGAGAATGAGATGAATTATGAGTGTAAGAGTATCCTGACTAGGTCTTCCTCAATTACAAGGGAGCCTTAGGAAGACAAGCTCAAATGCAGCATGTCTGAGCTAGCTCAAGTGCACAGTAGGCACAGACAAAATCCCATGAAACTCACCCCTGGAAACTGCACCAAACAACATGCTGAAGAAAAGGAGCTTAGAGGGTAAGAACAATCTAGGGGTCTGGTTAACTGTCTGCTAAAACATGCAATAGCAACGAAAAATGGAGAGCCTCTCTTGACAGTAACAGCGTAGGAATTTAGCAATCACCACTACAAATTAATTACTGCACACCCATGACAGCACAGGAGACTGAAGCAAATTTCTTTACTTTGAACAAGGTAAAGAATACTCAAGAGAAGGATAGTTTAACCTGTAACTAGTTCTTCAGCCAAATCATTCTCAAAAATGACACCCAGAAAGCAGTCAAGTATTCCACTAAGTTTTACAGTTGACCCTGATGAAAGTGAGAGGAACTGGAGCTGGACAGAGTGCTTAAATTATTCTTGTATTTCAGTCCTGCATATGCAACTCCAAAGATAAAGTGTTTCTGACTTAAACTGTACAGAAGTTTATAAAAAGTTAGACTATGCATTATAAGCAAACCAACAAAATACGCCCCTGTACACACACACAAACTTACTTTAATTCCGTGTCATGTACAGAAATATCCAGGTGTGATTCCAGCTGTTAATCCCAAAACAGAATACACCTATGTTATTCAGTGAGGCAGTATCCTATGGCTAATATTTCACTCAGTAAAATGTGCAATACTCACATTTCACCAGATGGAACATTTTAAAACAGAAAAATAAAGCTTATCTGTTATCCTGTAATCCTTACAGTCTCCCCCAAACCATTAAAAAGTTACTACTTCTTTGCTTGTTTAAAAATATATAAACAAGAAGAACTGTGGGATATTTAGCCTCCTGCATTAAAACAGGACAAAAAAAATGGTACAATTACATGCTCATGCTCACAATTACAGTTGTAACTTACATGCTCCATTCTATTTCTTGCCAGTATACACTTGGCTGCCTTACTTAAAACTGGTACAAAAGTACTCTGTGATTTCTTTATGTGGTGATTTTGATAACCCTGCTTTTAAGTACTTGGGTATAAGATCAGTGTAACATCATGAACTTCAGGTGAGAATGTGTGCAATTCCACTGAAGCTACACTTGACTCAATATGATATACTCTTGAAAAAAAATATATATCTATATATAAAATACAAAAGACAAATGAAAAAAAAAATAACACCACATTCCCTCTGCAAAACGTTCCCTCCAATAATAAAAAAAGAACAAAATATCTTAGTATAAGTGCCTGGAACACAGTTATATCCATCCCCAAATCATCATATAATGTAGTACTAATGACTTACTATTGAGTTAAAATTTTCATCAGGATAAAACTGCACACATTTTAAAGTATTCCTTGATTCCTGGAATTAAGAAGATATTTTATAATTAATGAAATATAATGCATATCACACAGACTGAGAAGTGACTAGATCCCCTAGTCCTCTACACAGCCAATCCACTTCACTAACAAATGTGCAGCAAGGAAACAAAAGACAAATTAAAAACCACATATAACCCCCCACAATAGCAGCATGACACACTTCCTTCCTGACCCAGATCGTTATCTACTAGTCATCAGTAATTGCGTGGGCTCTCCCTTGAAGCCCAGTGTTGCATGTGTCTCTCATGCACACACACACACACACAAAAAAATATTCTAGAAGTCTAAAAATGTTTTCTGTAACTCTGTCTTACTTCAATCTGTTCATAAAGGGCATCTCAGAAAGAAAAAGCAGGAATACATTCTCCCTCACAGTTTCCACTTCCTAATACCCACCCAAAATAAATGAGCATATAGAGGTGAGGGAAGCTGATAGTCATTTTTATGCAGAATACAGCAAACGCAGAGAGTCTCTTAGGGTGAGAAAAACAAGGGGAGGGATGAACACTTCTAGCCCAGAACTTGTGCTCAGTTGGTGCACTGAGTACATCTGTATACAATTTACACTCCCTAGAACACAGACAATATACTTGTGCCAGTTTTTCATAGATTTTCATCCCTTTGAATAAAAAAGCTTTTTTTAAAGGCAAAAAAAAAGAGAGTCCTCAAAAACCCACCCTCTGTTAAAGGAGTACCAAAACTACCAGTTCTCTTGCAATTCCTAATGCACTGACAGCAGCAAAGCCAGCTTGGCTCTTGGTTTGGGTTAGCTGAGGTATTAACAGACAGACTGCTGCAATGAAACCCAAAGCCACAGCATTATTACCACACGTGCTCTGAACTTTCCCATCATGAGACACACAAGGACAGAACCACTAGCATGACTTTCACCTCACCTTTGGAGCAATGTAGAAGAGTCTCTGCTCCACCATATCCCACTGGGCCCAAATGAGATCATCTGCAACTCTGGCTCTTGGAAGTTGACCAGAGTTACGAATCACCTAAAAGGAAAAGTAAAAGGACTGAGCATTAAAAATCAAATAAGGTTTTGGAATGACAATTATGCAGTTTCAAATTTGCAGAACTGCTTAAACTACTGAGAGATGTGGGGATGTTTTGTGTCATGTCAACACAGAACAATTCTAAGAGGACATGATCTGATTCTTCGGTGGCACTGATACTCTTTATTCCACTACTGCAGACCACTTCATAAAATCCATCTGCTTTACAAACAACCAAACACTTCAAGAAAAACAGATGAAAAGACTTCAAGTATCTGAAAATCAGCAACATAGCCTTTCAAACCTACATTTATCTGCATAAAATGAAACACTATTTTTTATGATGCAATTATTTACTATATTAGATGTATGATGAACAACAACAAGTATTTTAGGTAGAACATTCAGAATAAATTTGTGGAGTTACGTGAAACACAGGAAGAAAGAGCACAAATTAAAAAATAAAAACAAACAACAAAAAAAGCAGGAAATATTTTCCTCTTGCTTTTCTTCTTTTTTTTCTTTTTTTAAAATGAAACCTATACTGAGACACACTATAGCCCAGAAGGCAGAGTTAGAAAGGTTACTTAATTCTGTGGATATTTTTGAACACTTTAAAAACAAGCCTACACCGTGTTTTCTCCTAACTTCTAATAGTGTTTTTCATCTAGGCACATTTTGAGACAAAGAAAACTGTAATCTAGGAGGAAAGTCACTTACTTTACATGATACACAGGTTTTTAAAACAGCTTTCAGTTGTGTAAGTAACCATCAATATCTTAATATCTTCCAAACCCGCCTGGATGCCACCCTGTGGCGAGTGCTCTAGGTGCCCCCACTTGAGCAGGAGTATTAGACTAGATGGTCTCTAGGAGTCCCTTCCAACCTCAACCATTCTGGGATTCTGTGATATTTTGTGTTGTCTAAGTATAAAGTTACAGAAACAGTTAACATTACAGAGGACAGGTATTTCTAACTTCTCAGATAAAACATAAACCCTCAAAACCCAAGATTTTTTAAAGTCTTACCACTTTGTGTTCTTCTTCTGTAAGAACATGGATGTTGAATTGTTCAATATCTTTAAAACAAAAAAAAAATATATATATAGCCTTTAAAACTATACATTTATTATGTCTGACCTCCCAGAGTGCTACAAAAGCACACTAGACCCAGCAAAATCAGCTCAGTATACAAGGAAATCTATCTGATGTATGAATGCAAGTGCCTTGCCTATTTGAGCACTTCTTTCCTGAAAGAGGGGGGCCTAGTGGAAATGGTCCCCTTGTCCACATCATTGCAGCAGTGTCAGGAAAAGCACTAACAGAAATACTGAACGAAGTCAAGGTGCTTGCTTGCAATGAAAGAGCCTGCAGAGCTTTGTGCTAGTGCTACGGACTACACCTCAGTCATGTTCCACCTCCTAGCATGAGTAGAACCTCACAACCCCTGCCTAGGCAAAATTCCTAGAAGTTTTTGGTTGTTTACCTATGTTCAAGGCGCAAAATTTGCCAAACAGATGTTACAAATGGCACTGATCGAAACATAGTTTGAACAGACTACTGAGATGAAAACTCTGCCTACCTAATTCCTAATAACTGAAAGTTGGCCTCTAGATGAGATGAAGATGGGTGTCTTCAAAAGATGGCAAGAATGATCTTAGGTGATAAGAGCTAAAGGCAAGAGGGATAAACTATCTTATACAAATGTCCACCTCCACACATTCTCTCTCAAACATTCAAAGTCCTATGAATCCAAGGAACTTTTGTCCTATTCTTATACCACTTGGCATGCTGTTAAATTAGAATCCACTCATCATAGTCAGTTGACCTGCTCTGAATTTATAGAGACAGCTATAATAATCTAATTTAGTTTTACTAAAAATTCAGAAGACTGATAAATCCATGAACTATTTACTGTTTTTGCCATAAAAGCCTGCCAAAACTACTTTAAAGTATAAGAATGAAAACACGCTTTCAAAATAATAACTCACATTTATCTTCGGAAGCCAGCAAGAGACGACTTTCTGTAGAAGCACCTCTGCCTTCATCTGGATAAAGAAACTATACAAAACGTTTTACAATAAAAAAAAAAATTAAGATCTTGATTAACAAAATAATCTAGAGCATTAATGATCTAAATGTTTACTTGATTGGATATTTATATATTTTAATAAAGCCAGGCACACTGATGAGGCTCAATTAATAACTACTTATTATTACAGAATAATAGTCACCCATCACTATAAGCAGGCTTAGATAGATCAAAGCAAAATTAAAAAGTATCCCTCATGTCAGAGAAATATTCCACTTTTTAAACATTATATGACATTTATATTATTATGTCATATAGATATATATGATTATATTTACATGGGCAAATTATCTCAGCAATATCAGTTTGCAAAATAACATGAAGTATTTCTGCATTCAAAAATCTTTTTGTTTTAATACAGGAAGTGGAAAAGATGCATATTTAGATTGGGTGCATAACTTACCTGTACTCGAACACAACTATCCACAGCCTTTAAGACTCTCACATTATTAATAGGATGAATTTCAATCAGCAAGGTTAAATATTGGGATACTGCAAAAAGAATAAGAGTTCTGTTTTCAAAAGAGACATTAAAGGACATAAGCAATAATAAGGGTATAATATCTCTACAATCCATTTATAGTACCTGACTGCAGTAGCTGACTTACTCTTTCTTCCTCTGTATATTGTCGGAAACTGACAGCTAAGCAAGAAAGAAAAATACACAGTAAGTGTGCAGATTTGCTATTAATCTTAGTGAATATTTTAAGAGAGCAAACATGAAAAATCTTGCCAAAAACATGTACTTTAAGGGAACATCAGCAGCTCCTCTATATAGGAGGCATGTATAAGCAGAGGAGGGGATGCGACCTGAGCACATTGGTGATGCACCCACCGAAACACATGCAAAGCTATGGGCAACATCTGGGTCAAAAGAGAGTGAAGTAGTACTAGACCCAAACATATCAAACTATTAATCATCTTTATCACAACATCAAGAAAAACAATGATAAAAAACATACTTACCTAATAATGTCCTTTCACTGTTGACTGAGCAACTGATTATGTGCAGATCTCTCTCAAACATATAGAGGTGCTATTGAGAAAAACATTCATGATGACAAATTACTTTTTAAACTCTATAAAGGAAACCATTTAATAACCCCCTCCTTAGGAAAACACTGCTGACCAACATGCCCTTATCATTTTTCAAGCGAATACTTCCAAGGCCAGAAAGCTTATTTTAAAGCTTATTTATCACTTCTCCTTTTCCTCATTTGTTTGTGTGTTCCTGGTGCTCCGGAGTCTCAGATCTTGCCACTGGATCTGCACAACAGACCTCAACATCAATACAGGATTTCATCTAATTCATACACTTATGGACAGGCCTGCAAAGAATCCTACCCATCACAGATCCTGTCACTGAATCACAGCGTGTTCAACTTTCAAGTTTAGGTTACATTTTAATTTTTTTAAACAAATGGAAGCACCAAATAGAGAGAGAGAGAAAAAAAAAATACTACTTTTTCTGGACACAGGTCAATGCAAGGGGCGAGGGAAAGAAAAGAGATTTTTAGTTGTTCTCAAATAAAGATTGCGGATATGACCCTTTACCCTACATCATTCAGATGTTCTATAATGCTCTACATCTTAACATTACCAAGTGTCACTGAATGCCTTTTAGGTCTCTCCTCTGCTTAAAACAAACAAATACTTGCTAGAAATATAACACACTTTGCTTTTACAGCATCCAAGTCTACAGTGCTAGAGCACCATCCTCATCAGGAAGATGTCTGACACTGTTCTCACCTCATTTTGTTTAGTTTGACGATCATACAGTCCAATGTGGGTATTTCTCTGATTTCCCTATAGAGGAAAACATGTAAACAGTGGTAATGTACATGAGCACAGAGTTAAATACTGATTTCTTATGTCCTATCAGTTCCTCCTCCTTCCTCCCACCCTTTGAATTGACACACATCCACACACACACTTCCCTGTCCTGCCACGCAGGGAGTTCATTACCCTAATTCCAGGAAAGGGAGTCAAGCAGAGGAACAAAGTGGTTTTTTGTTTTATTTTTTTTTTAAGAACATATGGGACAAAGCTGAAATGCAGCCAACCCACTGCCCACAAACTGTCATAAGCCACATGCCTCTCTCACTTGGCTTATAAACCATTTACTATGAGGGCAATGTGGCAAGGAAGAAATATTGGTGTACAACAGGAAGGGGGGTGTAATGCTGGTCTCCATGAAGATATATGGCCAATATCCCAAACCTCTCAGACTCAGCAGGTCAGCGCTCTGAAAGTAGAGGCACAAATACCAACTTGGCTCCCAGCAACCTAACTGCAGGCTGGGAAATGATTTCAGCTCTGCTTTAGGAAACTGTTGCTTGAAGGCTGAACTTTCACAAGCTCAAATGATACCATTAACTTGTTGCCTTTGAAAACAAAAATAACACGCACCCTTTCCAGCTGGTTGACAGTAACATACGATCAGTGCTTGAGATGCTTCTAAGTCCATATGAATCAAAATATTTCTTAGTGATGATTTTTAACATGCTTTAAAATTTCAATTTTTTTTTTTCCCTGTTTTGAACACATTTTGCAGCATATACCGTATCTGAATTAAAGCTGAAATCCACTCATGCCCTCAAGGTATACTGAATTATTGAAACCCAACCCAGTCACATAGCCTTGCACTCAGCCAATGAGCGTCATTGTTTTTAACCAGATTGAGAGGGAAAGAAATAATCTATAGTGATTTATGAAGCTAAGCATCTTGCTCTGCAAAGGTAAAACAAAGCTTAAGCATTCTCTTCCTCAAAGGTCTGTCTCTTGAGTATTATTATTTAATTTAGGACAATTATTGTGGCAATGACAAAATTCTTTGACTTATACTTGAGACAGGGAAAAGAAATTATATCCTAATATGAAGACACATGCTTCAATCATACCAATTTAAGGTTAAGCAAATGCATTCACAAATAATCATTTGTTCCAAATGTGTCTAAAACTATAACCTTCTCTTTATTTTGCTACTGAAAAATGTGTTATACAGGACTAGTATTAGGGTTGCATCAATATTCCCGTCTGTGCACATGCTAACACACTTATTTCCTGATTTATCCGAAAGATTTTTGCATTGCTTTCTGAAAGAAAAGCACTTGCCCTAGGACCTATGTATGTTAAAGAAACAAAGCCTTCCCTTACACAAACTCTCAAGGTCAAGAAACAAAACAAATAATCTATGGTACCATGCAATGCTCTAAACCAAGCTTGGAAAAGTTCATTCCTCCCTTTCCCCTGATTTCTGGCAGAATGCATTTGATTTTTTTTTTTTTCTCTACTTAGCAGGAAAAAAAGTTGTGTGTATTAGGACAAAAGCCAGGAGGGCTCATTTTAGTTTACGTCCTTTTTTGTGTACTATCCTCACGAATATCACTGTGAAAGTTGGCTGCTACAAAACCAAAAAGAGCAGTTCATAGAAATAGGTGTGTCTTGCAAAAGCAGTAGCTCATTAGTTATAAGAAGGGTATAGCAAAGGGGAAGGAAATACAGAGCGACTGACCGATTAAACTGCTGTTAGCAGCTTCATAAGATCTGTATTTCATTAGAAGCAGTAATTACCATAATATTGATTTCTCCAAAGCACGTTTAGAGAAGCAGGAGGACTACCTGCGAGCGCCTGAAGTAACCTTTTTCGCTATATAAACTTTTTAGTGTTATGATGTGCGTTAACAGATTAGAACAGCAAAGCACAGACAATACTTATATTTTAGGACAAATTTTGTAACAATTATTGTCAAATCAGGGCCTAAAGCTACCTGCCACTCTCAAAGATGTATACACGCCAAACCTCTTTTCCTTTCTGTATAAATTGGCTTGACTACACCTCTTTCAAAAGTCTGCAGGAATAAGAGAACTATATCCACACATTGTGGATGGACTGTTTCAGAAAACGAAAGCCCCAAATGAGCTTTGGTGCAGACATATAAAAATGTTCATATCATGCGGGCAAGTAAGTGTGCATATATTGACTCCCATTGACATCAACAGCATCTAACCAGGTACCTTCACCTGAGGAGCAGAATCTTTACTGATCCAAGAACAAAACAGGTGCCACACACTATGAACGACTTCTCTCCAGAAGACACATCATATATTTAATGCAACACTACCTCAGAACACATTTGTTTGTTGTGAGAACACTCTGGGAAGTATTTTCCAGTTTGCCCACAGCACACACAAAAAGTCAACGACCCACACACACTTCCAGTACAAGCCAAAAAAAGGGCCCGAAAAAAGCCAAAAGGCAAAAACAGAAAGATATGGCGAAAACAGAAAGATATGGCGAAAACAGAAAGATATGGCGAAAACAGAAAAAAAAAGAGGGGGAAAAAAGGAAAAAAAATAAAAAAAAGGAAAAAAGAAAAAAAAAGGAAAACAAAGGAAAAAAAAAAGAAAGAGTCAGCACCCTTTGTTATAGAGAATCTAAATGTCTAGATGCGGGTTCTGCTGCATGCTGACTCACCAAGCAGAAAAAGATGAGACACTTCCTAATGGTGAGAGAACAAGATGGGGTGAGAAAAGGGGAAAAAAAAAAAAAAAAAAAAAAAGAGGCAGCTCTATCTACCTCAAGATGGTATCTGAGAGGTATAAAGACCATGCAGAAGAGCTCTGCATTTTGTTGCTTCCAGTTCCCAGGCTTTGTCATCCAGCCACTCCTACCACAAAGGCTGAAGTCACTTGATCCCTAGAACTAGGAAGGGGAAACTCCAATGCACATTTTCAGTGACTGCCTATGTGAGCTCTCCCCCCAGATTCAGGAAACTGAATTTAGGAGGTTTAAATCCATACAATCAGCAAAGAGCAATTCAGACAACGAACCTAGTGAGCCAGCTGTCCACTCCACTGCTCCACACGCCTCCTCCCAAAGCAGGTACGTGGGTCATCCTCCACACCCACCATCTGTTCTAACCAAATCCCTACCGAAGACAACGGGAGCTCAGGCACCCAGTACACATGTAGGCACCTACGAGTGAGAGCTAAATCTCACCCGCTGCTTCAGTCCAAGAGACCAACCATCGCTCTGGGGAGCTGGGCTCACCTCTTGGAAGCCTCGGATGACAGTACTCACATGAAGCTCAGAGTGAAGCTCTGTAGGTGCTGGAGAGAAGCAGTATTGCACCTATACAACATGACATCTGCTGTTAGCACCGGGGCAGGTGACTTTCAGGGACTCGAGTAAGTTTTGAGCAATGCCAAAAACTTCACGCACTCCTTAGCATTGTTTTTAGCATTACTGTTGTCTCTTACAGACTCCTCTTCCTACATTTGCGCGAAAGGAAACATCCACCCACAGCTGAAGTACAATATACCTTGAAGAAAGGCCTCACTGTTGCCTTAACCCTAGAAAAGCTAGAGTTTTAGTACTGCTGGTGAACTGGAGGCAGTCCTATTCCACTGAAGTGCACTGTTTCAAACTCACAATGTCCAAAAACCAATGATTCAGGAGATCCTCTAGAATCCACCTGAGTCTACAAATTTCTCCCAGATACACAGAAGAGAACCACAGCTTGTTTCATGGAGAGGAAACTTTCCCAAATCCTTGGAAATTTCTTGGAATTACATGAGAGTCAACAAAAAACTCTACCATGGAGAACATAATTCTCTGTCTAAAAAGACTAGCTTCAAGATATTAAATAAGCTAAGGCTACCTCAAGGTACTTGCATGTTAAAATATCTACTAGTAGGAATAAATGTGTTTAATTAAAGCAGTCAGCACTGACAGATAAATTCTTCATAAGTAGCACATTCTTTCACTGTGAGAACTTCTGGAGGAAGCCTGATTATTGAATTAAAGAATGGGCTTGTCCATTCTCCAGAAAAATCAAGAGCAAAAATCTTACAGACTTTAGTCAAGTCAGTACCTCACTCTCCATTTCACCATCCTTCTCCTGTGCCTGAAGTAGAAACAGATACTTTCCCACTGTCCAGGTTGTAATCAGTCAAGTGTTTCAAGTTTTAAGTCTCATTGGGAAAAAAAATGTAAGTACAAAGACTCAGTTAAACAGACACACAGATGTAGTGTTATTCTCTTGTACATTTTTATTAAGTTCTGAGGCTTACTTACTTTCCAGGTATAAATAATTTTTCCATTTCTTTCAATATTAACAACATAGAGCGCTGATGAATTCTCGGAAGTATCTGAAATAATACATATTAAAAGGCACAGGATTATGATTTGCATTAGCTCATCATACAATTATGCACAATGAAAGCAAACATGCTAAATACTTTTTTTTACATACAAAGACCTGCCTATACACATCAAAAAATCACTCCCCTCTTGAAAGGGAAAGACTATTTCTTACATCGTATCTTAATTCTGATAAAAGTCGAAACAAAATAGTTAAGGGGATTCAAAGAACACAGAAAAAAAAATTAAATTAAGCAACACAAGACAAGACACAGTACAGTTCCAAGCATGAAGGAAGACATGAATGAAAAAGTACAGTTAAAAGGAAAATAGGTGATTAGGAAGGTAGGATGAACACCAAATGAACACATCTGGATAAAGATGCACAAAATGAAAAATAAAGGGAATCACTGAAGGAAGAAATGAACATTCTATTTGAGATAAAAAGGCATGCTTTCCTGATGCTGTTTTTCTGTTTTCTAATCACTGCAGCTACCAAACCATTATTTAGCTCAGACAGAAAAGCATCTAAGACACAAAATTTCATCTGTTTGACAGCTGCACGCTTGATCATAATTTTAAAATAAAGGGAACATCTGTTTCAATAAATATGAAGAAAAATACTCTCCACAGCTCTTGGTAATTTAGTCAAGCCTGACACTATTTGCTCTGCAATTATCACAAGGTGCTGATGTGCACCTTGTGAAACCTGGTTTCACAGTCGGATATTACAAGCTTGCAGAACTTGTCTAAAGCAAAGGACTCACAAGAAGCTTCCATGATACTTAACTTCTCTACCACGCTCAACAGTTCTGTGTTACTGAGATGATTTTCGTATCACTGATCAGCCTGTCATGTCACTGAGATGATTTTCATGTCACTGATCAGTGAGAATATAGAGCAAAAGAAGAAGCGTAGATCACCTCTGCCCTCGGAAAGCCCGGCAGTAAAACACTGGATACAGAATTACAACTTCTTCCTCTTCTCTGTGGCTTAGACTACTCCCCCATAACTACTCCTAGGTCTCAGACTATGAGAAATTCTCATAATAACTAACATGTTAAATAATGCACACAAAGACATCATGAGTCCTTGAAATTACTTCTTTCTGTTTCTTTCTGTGCGCATGAGTTGTTTTTTTCTTTCTCTTTTTCTTTTTTTTTTTTTGGGGGGTGTCTTGTTTTGTTTTTTAAGTTTGGATGAATCTTTACAAATTCCTACCTCCTGGCTTCATGTTCCATTAAAACCAAATCAATTATTTTGCAGTAGCTTAATACATCACGTTCTATACTGGGTGGGAGAAAAAGCCAACATCAACAGGCAGAAATAGAGACGCAGTGCAGCAATTCTGCTGCCCCCGTCAACCCGCATTACACTAAAGCTACAGGATCAGGTACACTGACTGTAAAAAGAGTTTATGTTATATTTTAAAAGCTTATAATGATTGTCTGTTTTCTACACACAATAGTCAGCACCACTTCAATATCTTTATGGCATAAATCCCTGATGAAACAACTATGTGTGCAGAATTTCAGAATTTTATCTTCAGATCCCTCAGTGGAGACAACACCAACCAACAGCTATTCTGTGAATTATCTAGTGTGTGTGAAAAAATTTAAAGGATGGATTTGGTAACTAAAGGACTGGTGAAGGGCTTTATTCACCAAAACAGCTCATCCTTTCTGATTTACATTGAACTACCTTCTTATGAAGCTATCTGAGAGCAGTCCTTTAACTGTGGGAGGCTGATTAAATTCTTGAGCTAATTAAAAGAAGTCAAAGGACTTGGGGGTCCAAACTCATCACACCCATCTCCCTCTGCTTCTACGGCGGCAGCGCTGTCAGAACCATCCGCTTCCATTTTCACAGACTAAGGTTTTCACCAGCTTTTGAAAAGCAGAACCAACCCACCTGCTTTGTCGATGAGAATAAAACAAAGGAGGAGACAAAAGAGAAACAAAACAAGGCAAAAAGACCAAAACACACGGGGGTAATTCTCTTTTTCCGACCACACGCGCGAACTGTGGTGACCGACCGGCAGCAGCGCGGCAGCCACGGCCCCTTCTAAATTCAGGCACCCTTAGCGAAGACGAAAGCGGAAGCCTTTTTATCATCGGCGTGAGGGAGGAAACGACGCCAGAAATAAAGCCCTTTCTGAAAGCAAACCGGAGCGCGAGGTGCGAACGGCGGCGGAAGCGAGCGGCGCGCGGCGAGGCAGGAGCGCGGCCGCGCCTCGAGGCGCCGC
>VZSV01000088.1:382109-412308 GCA_013398735.1 Nothocercus julius
GTCGTGCTGCCGCCGGCGCGGGGCTTCCTCAGGGCTCTGCCCGGCCCATGCGGGAGCTGCCGTGGAGTCGCCGGCGCGGGGCTTCCTCAGGGCTCTGCCCGGCCCATGCGGGAGCTGCCGTGGAGTCGCCTCGGGAGTAACCCAGGTTCGCAGGCTGCGGTCACCAGTAGCTATCGAATAAAAGGCCCAAATCGCCTGTCACTGCCCTGACGCGCAGCCAAAGCCTGGAAGCGTTAGTCGTTTTCCAGAGTTCTGGAAAGAGTCACTCCTTTCCCTAATGATGCTTTCTACATTTCTACGTTTCTGTTAAATAGATTGAGTGTCCCTGCCCATGCTGCATCTGCGCTCAGGGCAGCCTCAGGCCAGACCCGGCCTCGTCCTGCTCCTCGGCTGCCTCTGCCCTCAGACAGAAAGGAGCAACGCTCAGGGTGCTCTCCAAGTCCTTTTTTTTAAGCTGTTGTAAAATCCTTGTACCACTGATTGATCCCAATCCACGGCCAGCCTATAATTCCCATTTTCTTTATGGCACGAGGTGCCCGGTGTCAGCCAGGTGACAGCGGTGCAGAAATGCATGGCAGGGACGAGCACGCACCCAAGCCAGAGGCGCTCCAGGGGCATTTCTGAGACGTAACATGGCACCGCGCTTTTGGCCTTCCTTGCTAAGCTTTGGAGCAATCCAAAGACCTGGTGAGAGTCAGGACTCGAGGCCATACGTTGCAACGTGTGGATGTGAGACGCGTCTGTGATCAAAACGGCCGGCAGATCTATGCATCCCTTCAGGCGTCGCGTCGTCAGCTCTTACGGCTTTATCACAAGTTTCATAACTCTTACAGTGTTCTTACAGCTCCTTGGAGCAAGTGATTATGCAAGAATTTCGGCTCGCATTTTCACTGTTGTGAAATAAAGCTTGAAGATGGGAGTGGAATATTTGTTTCAGATTCAGAAGTGGAAAACAGAGATAAGGTCCCAAATGGAGGCATTCCTTAAGCCGTGTTGTTCATAGTTGGGAATGTTTGGGGTTGACACAACTGGAGACAAGCAGAGGAAGGAAACTAAGCTGAAGAAATGACTGATTTCCCAGTTATATTCCAAAATGGATTTTTTCATGCAGAAAAGACTTCCTGTGCCCAGAGCTATGGAGTGCAGCTAAGGCCAGGATGAGGCAACTGGCAGAATCTAACATTCATCTACCCTAAAGTAAAATAAGAAACAACGCGGAATGGGAAGTGTCTACCACTAACAGCAGTGGCTCCAAATACCAAAGGAAAATAAGGAAAATTAAATATTGCTGCCCAGTGAGATGGTCCTGCATTTTGGAAAGAGATTCAACTTGTCACTGGTCTTTTGTTTCAAAATCAATCATGACACTTATTACAGAGCTTCTTTTCTCTTAAAAAGTGTCCACGTATTTGATGAATGAACTAATGTGTGCAGGCTGAGGAGCATGATGCTGCACTTCTGCACTGCCTTACACAGTGTGTGAAGGGCTTTTCAGACAGAGCTGTAGAGACAGAGTAACCGCTGTGCTTGCCATAGAGCTTAGGGTGGTTAACATGATTAAAGGAAATGGAAAATGTTCTTATATGGTGCAAGCTACTTAGTAGCAGTGCAGCAAACGGGTTTTGAGGAGATGCTGTCCTCATGGTGTGTGCATAGGATCTATATTTGGGAAAACTGCTCTGAGAGTTTGTACAAGTAAAGACTCAAAATCAAGTATATAGCAAGAAAAGCCTTTCTTGTAGAGGAAGTAGCTGACAACGACTTTTCCCTTACGTCTGTGTTTTCACGCTAAGGACTCTGCTCTTTATGATTTCTATGAGAATATATTATCTAATATTAATAAATATGCTCTCTTGACACTCTGAGGATAGAGTGGGACTTAACCATCCTGGGAACTTGGAAGCTTCTCTGATGTTAGTCCCTGAAGCCAAGGCAAGAGAAACTCTCTAAGAAATATTCTTGGAGAGTAAGAGACTGGAGAAATAGAGGGAGGGATGAGGTGATACAATATATGATTATCATGGGTCAGAGATACAGAAAATGAAACTAGCAACTGAGAAGTTGAGAAGACTGGACCAAAAGGAGCTGAAGGTGCAAGTAGCCAAAACAGAAGAGAATAAAAAGAGAATGAGAAAAGGGGGGATCTGGAAAGACAAAGATTTATACCTGTGTAGAACTGAAGTCAATCAGTGTTCCCAGAATGGAAGCCAGAATTTCTGAGTTTCTGAGTTGTCCAGCAAATGGTTAGAAATGCACTATTTTCCCTATAAAAGAACCCTGAAGAACCTTTGCCAGCTTCTTCAGTTCAAGTAGTGAGGCAGTCTTGGCGATTCTTCAAGGTGCCAACATTGCAGATATCCCTGGAGAAGTGCATGAGAATGTAATTTTAATCCTGTGGGGTAATTATCCATGGTTTAGTTCTTCCTGAAGACAATCATTTACATATTATTATATATTGTTATATATTGGAGGGTTGTATAAAGAGTGTTTCTTCTGATAATTTCTTATTTTTGGGTGCTTGTTGCTGTCATTTTAACTTGCATTGTATGTTAGAAATACACATACCTACACTCATCTGAAAAAAAAATATGTTGGAGAGAAAGCAAATTGTTGGCCTGTTTATTGCATCCCAGTTTTAACTGGGCTAGTTCTTCCTTCTTTTCCTGTTTTTCCATTGTTTTTTCCTGGTTTTATTTTCTTATGCCCGCTTTTAATGTTCAACGTCAAGGTCCACTTCCTTCAAGACCATAAAAAAGTACTAAGTATATTTTATAGAACCTTATAAAAACACATGATTCCCTGAGCTGAGAGTCTGGCCATGCACGCTGCGGGCAAAATTTCCAGGTTGAATTCCTAGAAGCACGACACATTCCAGAGAAACCACAAAACTGGCTCATTCAGTGCTCTTCAAGTAATAACTCAGTAAAGTATGTAATAAAACCTCAATCCAGATACTCAAAAGTTTGATGCAAAAGCCATAAGCATTTAAAGAAAAACCTATATTTTCTTCTCCAACCTTTGAATGAAGAGATGTATTCTTGATACTGTATAGCAGCTTTGCTACATGCAGAGCAAAGATTTTGGTTTAAAAAAAAAAAAAAGATAAATATTCTTTGTCTAGTGAAATTATTGTCATAATTCAGTTATTTCTTATCTTTTCTGTCATTTGGTTCCTGTTTACTTGCACTGTGAAACCAAACTGTGAATTTCACTTTATTATTACAGGCAGTTTTCCATTGTGATTATCACGCTGAGGGAGCTGAGGTGGCTAAAGCTGTGTGAGTGGAGCTGCGTGTAGGCCCTGCAGGTGATCCAGGTGGAGCAAGCATGGGGGTGATGTGAAACTGAGCTCGCAGAGGAAAAAGAAAAATGACAAATTACACTTTCCTTCCTTCCTTCCTTCTTTCTTTTCTTCCTCTTTCCCTCCCTGCCTTCCTTCCTTCCTTCCTTCCTTGAAACTACTAATCACGAATATGGTAGTAAAAATAAAGACTGTGCTACAAGAGTGGTACAGAAAAATATCTTTATTTCAAGGTGTGAGCATAAAAACTCATTCAATATCTTCAATCAGAAAATATTCACATAATGTCTATAGTAGTTTCATTGAAGTCACTCAGCACTCTGTTAAAGGTTCCGACGCCTCATGGATGTGTTTTTCTATACTTTGTTTAATAATTAATCATAGGAAATAGTCTTTTAATTATTAACAAAAAAAATCTGCCTTGCTCTTCCTGCCCATGCTGTACCTTAATCTTTAAATAATTTCATTGAAGTCTGAAATGTGGTCAGGTCAACAACATCATTCAAGTAAATGAGACAGCTAAAAGAACTAAGGTTCCCTCATTCCCTCCTCGAAATGAGGGAGGGAAATGGAATAGGACCTGAGGAAATCTGGGGCTGGGATCTGAGTGGCCTTTTGATTCCCCTGAGCTCTCAATCCGCGCTCCTGTGTCTAAGACTCTGCTCTCATCGCAGAACGACCCCTGCGAGCGGCGACGGGAGCTCTGTGAACACACACGGTCTCGGCAGCTGCTGGAGGAACTGTCTGCTCTGTGTTTATTCTGCCAGCTACAGTCTCGTTAAAACTAGTTAGTACAGTTTAGTGTTTAGAAACTTGTTCTTTATTTCTTTGTGATCTTTTAGGTTTGGCTTCATTTTTCTTGTAAGAGGATGCCATCAATACCCTCCAGCAGATGCACTGCTATTTTAGATGTGGTAATGTATTTTATCAGCAGATCAGTCCCAAATTGTTCAGTTTTTATGTGTGTTTGTATTAATAGTCTTGTAGTTTTTAATTTTAAAATTCAGTACAATACAATTATACTTAGACAATTGCTTGCTTCCAAAATACAAGGCTACGGCACAGTATGGTGACACAGCAGCTCATTCAGCACCTTTGGCTATAGTTTGACAAACACTTTTCACTAAGTGGTTGAAAGAAGTGTTCAGTTGTATTTGCCCAGTGTTTCTCCAGTTGTCCAGTCACTACTGGCAAAGTTTCCAGATCAGAGATCTGATCCAACTGAAAAATAACCTTGAGGGAAGAAAGGAGAAGGTAGTGGGGTGTGTTTTCAGTTATATGAGCTCCCCATCAATTTTATCAAATACTTGTGCCAATAAAAATGAGGAGATTCTGTGGGCAAAACTCAGTAGCACTGGCCAAATGGCCCTGGGGAAACCACTTCTGTCAGTGGTGCTGCTCATTTTGGCTGGTTTAAAGTTTCTCCCAAGCTCCAGCCTGAGCATGGGGTTATTAGGAGGCACCTGCTTCTCTCAGCTGACTATAGAAGGAGTCGAGGTATCAGCTCCTGGATGATGTTATATAGGTGAATAAATCCCATTCTTAGAATCATTTGCCTAATTTCCTGTTTCTATTGGTATCAATAGAAACCATTATGTTTTTCGTACTTAATTTTATGTTGCAACAACCAATCCTTTGATGGAGTACAGTTTTAAAAACATTCACATGCTTCTTTCAAAATATGAATACATTTCCCTGGCATATCCTAAAAATATCTTCTCTTTATTATATGTGTTAGTTCCAAACAACTGTCAAGTAAGCAGGGTCAGGTAGATGTACTTCATTAGTCACACAGTGGTTTCTTTTTCCAAAATACTCTCAGAATTCAGTCTGAGCTCTTCCAACAATGAACTATTTATAGGACTCATAAGGGCCTTGTCCTCCAACCCTGACTCAGCCAAAACTCACCACTGACCTTGGCCTCCAAGCAGTCTATTCTTATAGCCCTCCTCGTGAGAGGCACTTCTATTCATTGGCCTGACTTAGGAAACGGATTCTCAAGAGTCCGGTTTCGTAGGCTTGCTTCCCGGCTCAGGGGATTTAATAAATGTCACAGATTCAAGCCATAAAGATGCATGCATTATTGCTACAGAGTTATAAAGACAAAACCAAGGGAAAAAAGTACATAGGTAAGTTCTGCTTTCAGTACCACAATGATAAACTGAGTGTAATTGCATTAGTTTTATATAGCTATAGATGAAAACATTGAATTCTCCTTATTTTGGAAGAACATGCTTAGATTTTCAGAAGAAAGGAGTCACTAAGTTCTAATCATAACAGTTATTACTATTTTTTTTTGTCTACAAAGCTTTTTTCTTTTTTAGTGGAATGCTATCAGGTGGTTGCACTAGTTCAATTAATCAATGGCAAATTACATTCTTTAAAATTATTCCCACCTGCTAGCAACAAGCAAATCTTCTGAATGCATAAAATCATGTAGATACAACTGTTTAAAATACTCTACAATCATGAAAGAATCAGTCAATCAAAAATAGCATTGTTGGAGCATCATACTGGGTTAGCTCTGTTATTTAGCTCCTCTGCAATCTAAGCCTTCGGTACTATTAGATGATACATATGAAGATACAAGGAATGCCTAGTATCGGAGGGAAACATTGATCTATTACTCTCACTTGTTAGTGAGCATTGCTGTCCCTCATAATTTTTTATTTTTCATTCTGATATATCCTTATTTTTTTTTAGGAGCTCATGTCCTGTCATAACTGGAGCAATATGTTTAGTCTATGTCAAAAAATACTCTCATCAATCTATAATCTTTCAGTTTGTTTGAATGAAACTTTCTGTTATAAAAGCTTGTAAATAGGTATATCTAACATACCTTTTTCCAACATACATTGTTTTACATATTTTTTTCATTTCCATTTCAAAACGGAAGAGTCCAGCTTTTTAGGAGCTCTTTTAAGTAGCCACTTTTTGCATTCGCATTTTCACAGCCTCTTTATATTTCCTTATAGTTTATTCATTTGTATATTTATTACAGATTTGATTTACCAGAATGGTGTCACCAGTATGGTGACATGTGGGGTGTTTTTTTGTAGTTTCTGTGTTTTATTTCTTCTTCTGAATACCAGTGTGCACTGAACACGTGTCTTCAGTTAGCTGTCTGCTAGGATGCCTTTTATCCTGAGAGGTTACTGTAAAGGTAGAGTCAAATGTGTTTATGAGATGTTTGTCACATATTTTTCAGGTGTCCTGAAGCATGAATAGATTCCTCTCCAAACCAAAATTCTTGCATTTCATTCCACTGCAGTAGCAATCCTTTGTTTATTTAATGGGTAACATCTGGGTGGCCTCTTCCACCCATTCGAGATCCTTCCTGTAGTCCTTATCCTCCTCTAATTCTCTAACAGTCAGAGATTTGTTTATGGCTCAAAGTGTAATATTTAATATTACATAATATTCAGAATAATCAGAACTCTGCATATTCTTGTAATTCATCAAAATGTTCAATTCCTTTTTAAATTTCCCTCAATGATTCAATGATGAGCAAGATCCACAGTCTAATTAGGTAGTACACAGAGTACATGAGAAGCAGGAGAAAAGCAATAAAGAAAATTATTTTAGGACCTGCCCCTCATTTGATTACTTTGAATTAAATTTAAACTCCTGTCTTCCCGGTAGCAATCTTAAGTCTTCTGTGCTATTTTCTAAGGTAAACACAATTAATCCTTTAAACTTGTCTTTGGACAAGAGGCTTTCTGTGCTCTGGATCATTCTCATCTCCCTTGCATAGGCAGAGCTGGTTTCATGTCATGCTCATCTAGGTCTTTTATATGTCTGTCATTAGGTAATGTGTCAGCCAAGTTACCTTATAATAAAGGTTCTTATCATTCCTGCTGCCTAGGATTCTTCTAGTGTTAGTTTTCTAGATAGTCTACAGACTTCTGATGCTGCAAGATGATTAGATAATTTAAATTAGAAAGTTTGTGTTTTAGCACGTGAGCTGCTTCGTTGTTTTGCATATGATTGGGTACATCCTGCCTGTTCCTGATTTTAAATCTATCAGCTTGCATCAACATCTGTCTTATTTACTCTGTAATTCTGATGTTGTTGTCCTATTGTCATTACATGGAAAATATGATTTTAACAAATTTTCTTTGCTGAGAAAAAAATTAAATGAGGGTGGTTGTTTTGCATAAAACTTCAGATCAGCCATAATAGGTCACATTCAGAGGTGCATCTAATTAGCATCTTGTCTCTGACAGTGGCCAGTGATGGATGAAGGGAAAGCATGTATAAAAACAAATAATATGGCGTTTCCTTCAGTGGTTGCTCTTCCAGATTATCAAATTTGGTGGTTAAGACACAGCTGGAACCCTTTTATTCTTTTGGCATCCAAAAAATCCTATGACAATTGCTTTCAAAGATTAATAAATGTGGAAGAAAATACTTCTCTGTACTTAATTCTGCTGTTTGATTTTTCAGCTTGATGTACTCTAGTATTTATGTTAAGAAAAAATAATGCATAATCATTTTCTAGACAGGATCTTATAAACATTTATCATGTTTTCCTCCCCTATCATTTTTCTTCTAAGCTGAGGAGTCCATGTAACATTTTTTCACATAGAACTTATGTGCCAGCTCTTATCACTATTATTACAGTTCTCTGTTTGTCTCTGACTATATATTATATTTGAAATCAGAGAAAAACTCTTTATTCTTTGTCATCGCTGCATTTATTTTTGCTGGGTATCTCACGGATCCATAATTTGTATCTGTAACATTTTAATATGATTTCCTGTAATTTGTCTTATGTCCATGGTTATTTGCTTGTCAAATTTTCCTCCTAGGCCTCCTCATTTTCATTTCCCCCTTTAGTTTCCATAAATGCCTTTTATCAAGGCGTGTGAATGAGCGGTTTGATTTTCACACAAAACCCAGGTGCTGTTTATTGCCAGCTCTGGTTCAGCCGCTGCTTCTTGCTGCAGTTCCTGGCTGTCAGGGTAGGATGGCAGCCTGGCGGGGACGCCCAAATCGCTGCAGGAAGAGACCCTGTGGGGCATCGTCTACGCTGAAGGCATCAGGCTGTCAAGATGAAGTGATTTCCCCCAACACCAACATGTTTGTACCTGCCAAGCCAACTGCTTCCCCGTTTGGAGCCCAGGAGAAGGTGCTGCCCAGTGCTGGGAGGTTTTGCATGTTCACCCGCCTCACCTGGAGACGGAAATGTGGTGCTGGGCACACAAGCAGTGGCACCTTGGATGCCTGGTTTGGGGGAGAAGAATCCTCATTATTATTGATGCTCTGAAGGTTCCAAGGGTATGAAATTTTATGGTCTGAATGGCTTTTTAAGCTGAGAGAGCCTGAAGAGACAAGCTAATGAGTTGCACGCTCCATATTGTGCAGAGCGGATGCTTCTGCACTATTTGATTTGACCTCTGGGAAGAATGGTCTTGAGAGGAGTTCTCAGGCTGGAAAAAAAAAAATCAAAGATGCAAATATGGCTTAGAAAAGCAGTGTAAATTAATTAGAAACTAAAAACATTGAAAAATGCCTTAATTAAAATGAATTCTTTTTTATGTAACTTCACTCTCAAATACAGTTACAGCTGCTTAGATAACTTAAGGACATATAACTATGTTACTTCATTGTATTTCTACTATATCTAGCCAGAACTATGAATATTCTGGCCTTAAATTTTTTTTCTTTATGTTACCACACTTTTATTCTTTATTGTACAATTTAATCACGGGTACATACTCTCAATGCTAACTATATCTCTTCTATTTAAACATCAATGTCATCATTGGTATTCCTTCTTCCAAGAAATTAAGATACCATAGTAAAAAAAAAAAAAAAGTGATAATTTTCAAAACTCATCTGTCAATATTAGTGTTCTTTTTCTTGAAAATAATACGTTTGGATGTCAAATGCTGAAGTCATTTTAATATATTGATATATCTGCCTGAACTAAAGACAGTGCTTTTTAAGGTGCTTTTTAAATATCAGTCCTGTAATACAAAGTCATGAAGGTACAAATAGTAATGATGAACTGAACTAGTAAACTGATTGCACCCAAGAGCTGGGGCTCCTAGTGTACTGAATTGGACTTAGTATTCACAAAGCTTGAATTATCTTCTTAAATGTGGGGTAAACAGACTATCCTATTCTTAAAGCATTGTTGGGATTGAACTAGATGGAAATATGAGCATTGCTGAAGCAGAAAAGAAGTTACTACTGTCTCTGCAAGATAAAGCTACAGATATCAACACATAGGTACATATAAAGCATGAACCATTTTTTCTTAACACAGTATATCTTTGAAAAGTAATTAATAAGTAGATACATTAGGGTCTATAAGTCTCTAAGTAATACATGATGCATCTTCTATTTTTATTTCCCCTCAAATGAAGGCAATGTCTTAGTAACTTTCTTGGCTTGTTGGTGCCAGACTACCCCAGATGCTGTATGTATCTACAAACTGTTGTTATCCCACAGACATATAGCTGAAGCTCCTAGGAGCTGCATTTTATAGCGTACATTGTAAGCAATGTAATCAGACCTTGGTTAAGCTTCCACCTCTCCCAGCCCTTCCAGACTACAGGGTAAGTGCAAAGGGAATTAGAGGCAGGGAGACAGTAAAATCTTGGAAATATAATGATACTATATAAATAATAAAAGCTGGGAAAAATTCAGTGCAACATAAAAATAAATTTGCATGATTACTGTAGCATCTTTAAACTTTCTATTTAATTTAGACAGTTCCAGAATTAAAGTCACTTAGGGCTTGTTTCCTGGATGGCTTGACTGGAAAATGTTTCAATTTCAATGAACCAGTGTTTGGTTTAGTCTAAAACTGGTAAGACGTGAAAAACTTCAACAAAACCTCATTTAAATATAGTAATGTCCAATTTCGGTAATGTAACATGTATAAACAAGATGTCCATCAATTCAGTTGGCAATTTTGAAAGATTTCCACTAAATACCCTGCAATCCTCTGAAGCATTTAGCAACCACAAATACTATGCAGTTATTTTGTCTGCTATTTAGAGAATAAATGTATCTTGCTTTCTACTTTTTTGTTTTCATTTTTTATGCTAGCATTTTTTATTGCTGCTCCTTCTGGTTGGTGCCCCTGCACAGAGCTCAGCAGGAGTTTTTTATCCTATTGGCCAGTGTTTGCAGCTTTGCCCTGCATGGAGGATTATTGATGCGAAATAAGAACATAATTTGGTTTTAGTACGGACCAGTACCTAATGCAATGTCTGTAACATTTGCACTGTATTTACATATTTCAGATTACACTTATGGGAAAACTATAGGTGTGCATTTGAAAATCAGCTTTTAGCTATCCAGAAACTAGCTAGAAAGGTAATTTTATGGGTGGGAATAAAAGGAGATTTAAGAAGGACGTTAACCAAGCTGACTTGCTGCATTTTTTTTCTTTCCTTTAGTGCATTAGAATGACTGAAACGATCTTTGCAGACTTTGCAAACACACACTGAGCTTCTAATTTTACACTACTAGATGGCCAAGACTGTATTCAACTCAGAGGCTGGATTTTCGCAGGCAAGTGTAATTTGTACCACCAGAAATGCGTGTGAGAAGATTCTTATTTGCAAAAACTGAAGGAAGCAAAAGACAACTCTGCACATCAAAGGAGTAAAACCTGCAAAGGATTTGTTTCAGAGGCTGGGTTCTGACTAACCAAAAGGAATTACCCTCTCTAAAGGGGTAATGCAGACAGAATGACTGCAATAAGGCAGCACTTTTCAAGTTCTGATCATTTTAGCTAGTTTCTTTAGCAGAATTGCAGGCAGGCAGCCATTAAAGGGGACAAAGCAAAAATGTGTTGATCCAATGTTTAAACAGTAAGCAAAAAAAGAAAAAAAAAAAAAAAAAAAGACCTTCAGCCTTTTCATCCCACTATGTCAACTCTTCTAAAGCCTTGGCAAAGACAGGGTACTATGTATGAAATGTGTTTAATTTACAATAAAATGTTCCCAGAGAAAATTCTGAGGGCATAAGCCACATTTCTGAAAATTGCAATGACTCAAGTGACCTCTTGTTCTGACAACAGCAATTTTAAGCCTCTGCTTCTCAGATCTGTAATCAAGATAGGGAAAAAGCAACAGTGATGTGGGTTACACAGCCATGACTGGATTGCATCAGAATGTGGAATTTGCTTTCTTGGCTGACCTAATACAATGCACAATTTTGGGATAAAAAAGTAATAAGAAAGCTCTAAGTACATTTCCTTTCTCTTGATTTTTTTCAAGTGAATGATAATCAGGATAGTTTCAGGATGGTTTGTACTGCCCCAGCCCAGTTCTCTTACCATTAAATCCCTTAAGGCATCATAGTACTGGGAAGCTAAACGGGATTTCAGAACGTCAAATGGTCCATCTCCCCGCACTGAGGCCTAAGCTTTCCTCATTGAAAGTGTGTCTGTTCTTAAAATCTGCAGGTTCCTAAACCCTTCCTTGTCTGCAGCCTCCCTAGCTTACCTGTTCCAGGGTTTAACCATCCTTTAAGCTGGAAAGCATTTTCCAAAGTCTACGCCAAACCTCCCTTGCTAGAAATTAAGCCAATTATTCCTTGGTTTTACTTGCATGCACGTGAATAAGAATTAACCAACTGCTCTTCATTTAAGGAGGGATTGTTTCATTAAAAATATAAACTATTTTAATCATTGTTTATATGATAAAATGCAGTAATTCTGGTAGGATGAGGTTTTGCTGTAGACGTAGCTAGCAGCCTGTAGGCTCAGCGTCCTTTCTCTACATCTATCGGCAAAGGTTGCTCTGCAATAACAGAAACGTTCCCTCTTACTGCATGAGTATGTGCCAGTATCTACAGGCACTGGTGCAGCAATAAGCAAATCCTGCAACATCTTGCCCTGCTCCAAATTTGTACACTTATAGTACAAGCATTGTAAGGACATTGTCAGCGAATACCTGCGTTGAGTGAATCTGACTCAGATTTCAATACTACCCTGCACCTGCGCTAGCCCTTTACACAGGATTCACCTCAAAACGAGGCGGAGCGGCCAAGCTTGCACGGCTAAATGCTGTGGAAACCAGTAAACCATATGAGGAGCTTTGTAGGTCAGGGCAAAAGGTGATTCAATTTCTTAACCCCTTTTAAATATCAAAAAGCACTAAAAGCCGAATTACATTATCATGCAAATCCAGAGGAACGGAGTTCTGCTGAGTTAATCCTGCCTGCCCATAAAGACCAGTTTGACCTCAATGTCTATGACAGGATTAATCAATTTGAAATGTTTACAATATTTCTTTAGGCTGTATAAGTGGTAAATATTGATTTTATTTATTTATTTATTACAGATAAATACCCTGCATAGTCTGGCTTTAGTTTTTTATGGAGCTCTTCATGGGATCAAAAACTGGTGAAAAGGATTTCCTTCCTCGAGAGCAAGATTTCCCCTCACTGCAAATTGCCAGCTGCAGAGCTGAACGGGGGGTTTAATCCTGCCGCTCTGCATCCTGGCCCTGCAGTCCGAAGCTCGTGCAAGCAGCCAGGACGGTCAAAGCTAGCGAAAAAGCTCAGCAGAAATAGGACAAACTCCAGGAAACGCCAAGCACATCTGAGCAGGTCCCTTTACCTCGGTCCCCCTGCCAGCTTTGATGGAGGGTTATCAGACACGCAGGCCCCCCAGTGGATTTGCAGCCTTTAAGGGGCATTTATGGGGCTCACCTCACAAATTCAGACGCTCCAGCACTTCAGGGTTCTTGGAAGATGAGGATTTTTTTTTATTCCATGCTTACAGAACACGCCTGCTGTGAACCATTTGTGCTCACCAGTGTAACAGATGCAGCCTATCTTACTCAATTTGCAAAAAGACCAGGCATTTCCAAAGCGTGACTATTCCTGTCTGTGTTTAAGTGTCATGGCAATGACACCTTTATAACACTTCTGTATCACTCCTTAACTGTTTAAAGGCTGGCCAGATTGTACCTTCGGTCTTCCTACAAAATCATCCTCTGGCATTAGTTGAGTTGTATGTAGTGCAGGTATAAAGTGCAGAGTTGAAAACTCGGTTTTCTCTTAGCCTCTCTGCAGCTCCAAAGATCCCTGCTGAGATGCACCGCAGCATTCCCATCTGTGAACTGGTGATGTTACCTTTCCTGAAAGAATAACCCCTAGGCAGAGCAGTTTTATTCATTGGTTAAGATACAAAACTAAGAACTCTATTAAAAATTTGGTGGGATTTTTCTTGAAAATTCTAAGTACTTGTTTCCATGTGGGTAACAAGAAAAGAAGCAAAGCAGAAATGCAAATATTTCCACATCTTGCATTTAAAACTCTAATGAAAATACTAGGTATTCCGTTTCCCAGCATAACTTGTCGGTGCTGATAATCATGCAAACAAACCACTGCTTTGAGTGCTAATATGTCTTTTGCTGTGACTTGTAAGATGCATTTCAATGTTTTATGACATTCTTTTGTACATGCAATAGCAATCTACTGCCTGCATATGATTACATTTTCAAATGCAGTCCTTTTAATTTATGTACTACTGTTCTTGCAATTTGAATTGCATAAAAAATTAGTATGGAATTTTGCATTGTAAATTGGCTTTTAATGTGCAAATTATAGTGCCTAAATGAAAGTTCTGAGTCAAAACATTGGGAAAATAGACAGGTAAGATCAATTTTTAGAAAAAAAAATGAACTAATAAGGAGTTATGAAGAGTATGCAGAAATACATAAGAAAATGAGGAAGGGTAGATAAAATGCCATCCTTGACATTTTTGTCACTGTTCATTTACATTTTTCTGTAAGAGAAATCTATTTCAAACACAATAAAATGCCAGATCTGCCTTTTTCCCACCTTACTTTTAAGAAGCATTTTTAGTGGTTTAAGTTAAAAATTTACTATCTAGTAAAGAATTCGTTTTCTCTAGTGATAACTTTTAAGTTCTTCATCTCAAGGAAAGTTTTCCAGAGAAAAAGCTTTGAAATTTTTCTCTCCCAGAACATGGCATAGAGTTCATAGAAATTTCATACTGACTGAAATAGGCTTTGCTTTTTGAAACAAGGCAACAATGAGATGATGCAGCTTTATTCTGGGCCCACTGCAGTCAGTAGGGAATCTTCTACTGATATAACAGGATAGAATCAATCTCATAGGGAATATTAAAGCAAGCAGCAAGCCTTGTTTGCAACAGTCTTAATTGCAAACATTTCTTTAGGTCACATATAGGCACCAAATAATCTAAATGTATTAGATCTCTTAATTGAGAAGAGACTCAAGGAGGATTTGATTTTCAAAGGACATTCAACCTCATCTCTGAAGCTAAACTTCTCTATAGAGCTCCGAAAATGACCTTTTTTAATTAAGATTCTCTTGACTCACTGTTGACTTTGAGGAAAGAAGGAAATGGGGAAGGATTTTCATGTATGCTGCTAGTATTTACATGCACATTAATGAAGATCAGGTACATTTCAGTAGACATGTATTTTCTATATTTAGAATAAATACCAGTAAATCCTTAGAATTTGTTCATATTTCCACTCACACTGTTGGAAAAAAAATCCTTTTCTGTTGAATTCTTTCTCTCATTAGCAAAAAATGACCTGAAAGTATTCTCTCTACCTCTATCACAAAAAGTTGTTTTAAAATGTATAAAGTACAGACTTTTTAAAGACAGGGTCATGCTCCTTTCTTGTTCAGCCATAGCAGACATGTAAGAGGGCAGATCAGCTCTGAATGAGCAGAAATTTACGTTCAGTAGCTACCTATCGTAATCCATTGTGAATGATAAATTCAAAAAGTGACAATAAAAAAATAGCTGAAAATGTATTACCTTAAACCTTTCTGAAAGAGGGTTTCCATGAAAAAGAATTGAGAGCACGGTTCAAAATGAGGCTTGCGTTAGGGATGTGTGTCATGGGTACCATACACAAAATGACAGCACAAGGGGTGAAAGGATAAAACACTCAGCGTTTGCAAGCCATAATGCACAACTATTAATTTTAAAGTAATAACACTATTGAAAAGTAATTACCCTATGTTCAGAAACCCATGATTTTGAAACAGCAGTTTCTCATGCAGAAGTTGAGGGTGTTTTCAAATGTTGAAGCTTCACATGTATTTTTTGCAAAGGTGCAGTATGATTTTTACAAAGTTAATTTTGCTTCTGCCTTTGCAAATTATTGCTGGGGATGGAATAAAAGTGGAAGCTGGTGTTCTTCAGCCCATCCAGTCTTTGTTTTCCTGTGGCCGTACCACAAACAGCAGGTTCAGAATTCAGCAGCTACCGAAATTCAGCAGCTACTGTAAATGAACAAGTGCTGGAATTGGTGCCGCCCAGACTCCTGCAGAGCTGTTGATCCTCCCCGTTCCCCTGTTCTTGGTGGTGAGCCTGAATAAGTGCTAAAGCTGGTACCTCCGTTCCTCTCCAGAAAGCATATGGGACAAGAAGCGTCAGCAAGGCCGCTTATCCCCTCTCGGAGCAATCCCGGCTGCTATAAAAGGCCGCACACGTCTGTTCCCACCTTGCGTAGCAGGTTGCTGGCTGCCCGGGAACTATTGCACTTGCTGCAGGGGGTGCCAGCAATCAACATGTATTGTCATATGGGGCATTTTCAGACTTAAAATATGACTCCTCGTAAAATAGGAACCAGGTCATTCATTACTGGTGAATTATATTCGCTTAAGCTTTTAAACCTGGAATGAGAGGAATCTGTAACAAATGCATAGAGCCAAACGCTTCCTTCTAGAGAAGTCAGGAGCGTGAGATCAGCGGAGGCTCTTGTTTCTTGACCACTGACTGCACATCCCGAGCTACCTGCTGAAAGCAGAGTGCGTGCTGGAAAGCCTGCCAGTTCCTGAGTTTGTGCAAAGCATGAGAAAACACTGCGCGTTTTGGAGAGCTTCATAAGCAGCGCTTGGAGCAGCCTTATGGTGAAAATGGAACAAACTGAGGACGCCGGTGCTGATGTAGCAGGATTCTGCTCACGCAGGAACAGAATTATTTTCCGTTGTCACTGGATGTCAGAAAGTTCATCCCAGGCCAGTCGGGAACTTTCCACGCTTTGCTGTGAGATTCATGGAAACCATAAAGGCTGTACCAGAGCTTTGAAGAAGTGAGACATAATGACAGGGATTGCCAGGATTACAGTCTGGAGCAGCTCTGCAGGAGTGAAGCACATAACAGACTCACAGAAAATATTCTCGGGGAAGCTCTGTGTTCTCTGCTGCCAGCTTCTCTGTGTGAAACCTTAAAAGATGGAAAAATATAACTCGTAATATAATGTAAGCCTGAAAGGGAATTTTGATGAGCAGGCCTTACTTTCTCTACTGCAGAATATGAAAAGATGTAAAAAAGGGAAAAACAAGGAGGGACAAGAGCAGAATACACTTATAATCTACAAATGATTTGTTAGAAAATAGATACAAACAATGCCATTTTTTTTAAACAAACCAAAAAATCTTTGGTGTCTGGTATCAGATGGGCAGACTACAAAAGAAATAAGTAGCAGAATTCACTTGCCCTAAAAGAAGCAAAAATAGCTGTTCTAAGCAGAATGCACAGACTCTGTAAAAAACCCACAGGTCTCATGTGACATTGTGCCAACCAAAACTGAGGCAAGTGAAAAAATACAATACAATTCCAATACAAGGCAGAACTCACCCAGAATGCTTTTATTTTTTTTCCCCCCAACAAACAGAAGATATTAAGAGTATTTATAAATACTATAACTCTGTGCTAGTTTGTAAGGCAGCTAACAGAGCCTTTGGCAATGGAGTTATCTGAGCACAAAGGTGACCAGGACATGCTCTGAGCTGACTATTGAGCTTATCTTCTTAAAAAAATTCAGCTAAGTCATTTGTTAGTCAGCAAGGAAATGAATCACAACAAGACAGCAATGGCACCTATGATAAACTCATTTCAGATAGCAGCACACATTAAATATCTCAAGAATTTTAAATATTTGAAAAGTATGGTCTTTCCTCGACATACTGGCAGCCGGTATTACTCAGAGGTCAATGGACTTTGAGAACTGTGTTGAAATAGCAAAGCAAACACTACCCAAGGCAAATGGAGATGAATAAGACCTTACCTTGAGTTACCTCATTTCAGAGCCACACCTCTACAACCAAGGGCCTCCTTCACCTGTGTACAGACAAGAAAGATCAACTGGCAAAAATGCAGACATATGGGGGTGTTCTCATTACCTCAGCCACCTCTCAGTATGAAAGCGCAACCCGCACTGCCGAGGGAAAAGGAGAGCAACTGTCTCACAGACCCTTAGAGACTGATGCCAAGCAGAGAGAAGCAGCAACTCAATTGCAAACAGTGAAAACAAAACCACCAAATGATATAAAACCTGTCTTCCGAGTCAGAGATGCCACGGTCACTCCAGATAAAACACAATATTCCAAGAAGAATTACTATCCACCTGTTTTCTCCTGAATTTCTCCTTCCCACTCAGAAGTTGTCTGGCATGATATAGAAGAATCATGTATTTATCTAAAATTTTGTGGTATGCAGCAGCCCATTCCTGTTGAATCTGATGCTTTTCCAGTGACTATGAGCACACATGACTATGAGTTGTGAGTGATGGCTCGACATAGATTTGGAAATCCTGGCCTTTCCCAGCCGTTTGGATATTATGGCTCCAGTAGGTTCGATGTTTTTCCCTGAAGAGCGGGGCTGTGCACGCACATGGTTACAGCAAGCCAGAAACACCAGGCTCCTTCCGAAGGCCCAACACAGAGCCCCTTCGCTGTGGACAGCTGGGAAACACTGCACTGACAGGGCATAGCCCTAATCCCATCCTAACAGGACAGGGAAGATCAGAGGTTTGTCCAACCCTGCACCTTTTCTCCAACAGTGGCAGGAATGACCAGGGAAGATAGTTTATCAAATTCCTTTTTGAATCCAGGTACATTTTTAGCATCTGCAGTGTCCTGTCACAAGGAATTTGACCGGTTCGTGATGTGATGAGTGAAGACAAGTCTTGTATTTGTTTTGAGACTTGCACCTTCTTGTTTCATTAGATGTCCTCTAGGACAGAGGTATTGGAAGTTATTTCCTATTTATGTTGTCCAGGACACTCATGATTTATCTCTAGCATCTCTCTTCTTAGCCCTTTAGGAATGGAAAATCTGCATCTATTCAACTGTTCTTCATATTGTCATCTTTCCCTCTCTTTAGACATCCTTGCTGCCCTTATCTCTGTCTTTCACAGCATGCCTAAATGTTTCCTCAGGGGAGTGAAACACTATAAGCACTGTTGAAGATGTGGATGTCTCAAGAATTTGCACAGCAGCCAGAGTGTGTTTTCTCTTTTGTTCTTAATTCCCTTTCTATTGATTTCTAGCACTGTGTTTGTGTTCACTTTGCATTCATCTACAGTGAATTTTTGTTGCCTCGTCACTAAGTCATAGGTGGTTCTTCTGTTGATCTTTGAAGAAGGTGTCACTCTGACTAATTCAGTGACACCAGTAAATGTTTTCACCCCCATTCCTCACTTTTTTTTCCTGATCCCTCGTGGTCTGTGTTGAACAACACAGATTTCAGCATAGATAAATATGGGCCTCTTCTTGTGATCTTTCCCTGCAGTAAAAAACAGGTATTTTTTCTATCTTCTGAACATTTCTTCATGTCTGATTAGCTTCCTCAGGAGCTTCTAGCACCGCAACTTTTTGGAAATCCAGTCAGATGGTGTCAAAAAGGTCTGTGCTGCCAGCACATTTTAATGATTCTGTCAGAGAACTTGGATAAGCGGACACGAGAAGCCTCTTCAGAAACTGCTGCTGAGTGCACGGTCCCAAGTGCTGATCGCCCTTTCTCTGAGCAAACTAAAAGAAGACAATTTCATGTTTCATTTGGAATGAACCAAAGCTAAAAAATACCCAGGCAGCAGCTGGGCTCAAGCTTAGACATAGATCAGGGATGTGAATTTGGCTGAGCATATTAGAAGATCATGTATTTTGTTCCACAGATTTTACAATACTGTCACCCATTGACTTCACTGCATTTATTTAAGTGAAGGGAAGGACAAGATTAAAAGCAGGCTAAACCCACGAGGCAACACACCTCCCTTCTTTAGCATTCAGTTTCATTAGCTCTGTGCACATCTGAAATAATCTTTTTTGTTCAGATTTTTGTATTAATATTCCAAGCATTCAGCTATGATATTGCCTCTTCTTTGCTTCTGCCAGAGAGATTCTGGAAAAAAAAGTAACTGGTTTATAGCGTCATAGGCTCTTGGGTTTGTGTTTGTTCAGGAGAAAACTTATATACTCCAAAGAGAGTCCAATGGATTCTGCAGGTATTTCCAAGAAAGGTACAGATGTATATGATGGCGGATATAGATGAGAGATTTGACCTAGTTTTCAGTTATCTTATTTTGAGGGATTTTATCTTATTTTGAGAGACTTTCTGGTCACTTAGCAGATATATCCCTCCAAAATACTGCAGTCATAATCATGTGAATGAAAACCAACTGCCCAAGCAGTGCACCCATCACTGCGCATGTGCTGGAGCATCAGATGGACGGTATTTGCCTCGTATTTTTTACACATTGTTTGTAAATATTGCTATCATCAAGTACAAGTATGCAAGTTGGTTCTCCTCACACTAATGGCAACGTTTTCAAACTGGTGTTGTTGTTTCTTTGGCATGAGACGAGATGATTTCTGCAATGAAAGGCAGCACTTACTAGTGCTCTGCCCACATGCTTATGCTGTCTTTCTCTGTCTGATTCCTAATAATTTCCACTCAGTTACATTTTTCACACATAGTGCTTTGAAAGAGTATATGCTCTAGCACTCTGTGATAATTTACATCTTGCTCATTCACTACGTGAAATTATATTAATAGATAGAAATCCATTCTCGTCTTGTAAACACAAAGTCCCAAGACAGTACAGACATCCAGATGGCAGCTAGTGTGAATTTTGCATTTTGATTGAGGTGGTTAATACAGATTCGAAAACAAAACAAAAAAACATGTTGGCAGAAGGCTCCCCACTGACTACACATCTGGCCATGCAGCAGGTATGTCATTTATTCCACCAGGTAAAGAGCTTGTTGCACTTAGAAAACCAAGTGTAATGATTTTGGACTCAGATCAACTAGGTTTGCTTCTGTACTGAATGGAAATAAAAATGTGTTCACTACTAGCTATAGAAACTGTATAAATTGGTGCAACAACCCCTAAGAAAAAGAAGTGAATTGTTTTAAATTTAAATTATTTAATAGGAACATGTATAAATAATCAATTCTGAATAGTACAAAGAAGTTCTGTTAATGCTGAAGTCTTACTAGCACTTTCAAGACTGCTGCTTCAAAAATGGTAGCCAAAAAAAAACACACTGCAAAGCAGAGTTTTATGATCGATTTGTTTGTGCAATACCTACATTTTCATATAAAAGGAGGAAAAGAGATTACTTTAAAAGAATCTCAGGTTATTTTTCTTCAATGAGTGATACAGAAATTTAACAACTGATTTCATTCTTTATGCAAATTTCCTTTTATCACAACTGAATCATTTTTTCTTCCTCTTTCATTTTAGTTGATAAATGTATACATTTTAGTATCTTTTTTAGTTTACTATGAAACTAAGAAGCCCAAAGTCTCTGTACTCAGAATATGGAACACAATTTAACTAACTGCTAAACATTGCATAGGGCATGCAAATATTTTTGAATCTCCAGATCTTTTTGTTCCATCAAAGTTAACACAATGAGAGTGAATACAGATGCCAGCAGAGAGAAATCAGCTTATTAAAAATATTCTATCTTGATATTCCAATTAGAGAAACCGAAACAATGTGTCAGAAGTGTTTTAAATGGTTGCAAAAATGTGTGCCCAGCTTCAATACTAATATTTTTTCTTTAAATTAAGGGCAAAGCAGAGGGGGTAAATCTAATCTTAATAAACTGTTTTGATGAGATACTGTTTACCCTGACCAGTTACGGTAAAGATATGTAAAGAATTAGTGCAAGAAATGTAAGGTAAAAATGAAAGTGTCTAAAGGGGAAAAGAACCGGGGCTCTCACAAGATGATCTTCTGGGTGCTGGTTGCAAGTGGAATTTTTCAGTAGTCAGTCTTGGGCACAGAATCATTTAATAGTTTTATTTCTCATCTTTATCAGTGGCCAAAAATAAGAATATGTTAACTAAATTTTCAATGGCAGAAAGTTAGAGGCCTTCTCAAATCAGTAATTGGTGTATGAAGAAGAAAGAAATACAAATCCCCAGAGACTTGAGTAACAGGAACAGAGCGAAAGTCAGAGCGAACTCCATCACGTTGCAGTGCAGTTCTACGAAGGCAGATGCATTTTCTCTAGAATAGCTGTCTAGAAAGGCTTTGGAGAGCTAAATCTTTGTGTCATCTCATCTCACCTCTGTATGTGGTACACGTAGAGGTACAAAGTGCAACTATTTTACATGAATATCTACAGTTCATTGATATCTGCACTGTTAATATACAGTGCGTGGTAGAAATGGTGATGGCTGCCCAGCTGAACAGTTCCCTTTCCTCCTGGGGCTGTTCCTTCCTGCTGTTGTTAGGTGGCAAGAACAAGCCCCATAGGTGCCATTCTGTTTCCTTCCTACTCATTCTTACGCAATCAGTTTTTAATCAAAATCTTCATCCCCTGTTTTCTTCTTTTCCCTGGAAATTGCACCTACTCATTGTGACTTTTACACTCCATCCCTGGTGAGCAGACCCAGAGCTTAGTGCTGTTTTTCAATGAAGTGTGGTCTGGATCTTTGTGCAGTTCTAGTCCTCCTTACCCAAGAAAGATTGCTTCAACTTAAAGAATTACTTCAGTTCCCCGGATGTAGAGGAGGGCTGTTAGGAATGATTATGAACTCATGGTGTAAAAGGAGAGTAAAACTGTAGCTTTTGTAATGTAGTAAAACAAAGACTAATATGAATGAGAGGAAGAGATACTTGGCACAGGAAAAAAAATGTATCCTTGAAAAAACAGTGGCTGGAACCTCCTAACAGTATAGCAGGGAGGTTTCGGAACTGTCTTCCAGTGGGACTGGTGGAGACAAACATGATTTATTTTGAGATGACACTTGAGAGTGTTATTAATAGGATGATGCCCTGTGTTTGCATATGGGAGCTTGAACTTGGCAACTTTTGCTGTTCTATTCCAGCTCTTATCCTATGTTCATCTATTCCAGAATTTGAGGGACAGTTGTGCCAAACTTCAGTATCCTTGATTTCAGCCCTACGTCAGGTTATTATGCCTTTTTTGCTTGCCACTAATAGCTCACCAGGCTTCCAGCCTGCAGTAGGGCACCTGGCATATCTGATGGAGACAGTAAAGTAGCAAAAGCTAAATGAATTACCAACCTTTTTTTTCTCTACACTTTCATTGGGAACATCATATGCATTGAAGGGCAATGTTCAGAACAGCATTGCCAAGAGAACTCTGCAGAAGGGGAATTTCATCACTGGGTTGTGTCTAATGCATATTTCCCATATCAGCAAAATAAATTTTGAAGAGTTGTTCCTTTCTTGAAAGACTTTCCTTTTGATATAAGCATGGTCAAAAATCAGAGACTTCATAAGAAACATATGATGCTGGCAGTCTCCTGGCTGAAGTGAGCCCAGTGGTCTTGCAGGTAATAGCAATAGCAGAATTCCTTACTGGAATAAACAAACAAATATACTGAACAGCTACTCCTTGTCACTCCTACAGAGATTGTTTTTTAGAACACCTTATTCTTCTCAGAATGAGATGCCTAGTCATTTGCAGATTTCACAGCCAAAAAATTTATTAATTCCTGTGACAAAATTGTCTTTTAGCTTAAGCAGAACTTCTTTCTCATTTTTCTAACACCCGATGCAGTTATAGAGTGATCATATCCTTTCTAGCCTTCATTTCCAAACCCCCTTAATCTTCCCTGTGAGGAGAGACCTCCATTATCCTTATCATTCTCCTTATCTGAATTACGATTAGAGAAATATTGATAAACCAGTGTTCAGACTTTTTCGTCATTTGAATTTTACCCTCTATCATCTCTTGAAACGTTTAAGCCTGAAACGGAGCTTACAGAGAGAACTGGCTTTCTTACCTCTATTCAACCTGTTTATTTTTAGCTGAGTATTACTGAATATGGAATCAGTCCAGTTTTTATCCTGGTTCTTTTTCCTGTTTACATGAACTAGTCTGGTGTCACCATCGTATTTCTGGAGCTCTCTGGAAGCCTGTGTACAGTCTTCCTTCCACTTCTAAGAAAACTGCACTACACAATAGAACTATTGTTGTGGCCTCAGATAAAGGAATATGAACATCATGGAGCTCACTGTATGTTGGGCTTATGCCACTTCGTTAAGCGTTATATGCTAGATATAATATTAAACCTCTCATTGAAGTATGTGGGAAAACTCACTTTGGAAAGCAGAGTCAGCACTGTAGCTGTATTTGAAGTTATTGCTAAAAAAAAAGACCTGACCGCTTAGAGGGTGGCTCCCTGCAATATAATTTATGTGGGGTGTTGGGGGCTGTATTTCCCCCACCCCCAGGTATGTTTCCCAAACTAAGGGGCTAACTATATCCATTCAGAGACTATTAAAAATTAAAATGAACTATCAAGCAATTGAGAATCTGAGCTGCCCATTAGGAGCAGCAATGCTCATAGCAACAGGCATTTCAGCTGCTGGACTCTAGGGCAGCTCAGTTTCACCAGCGTATCTAATGCATTAGTAGCAGCAGTCTCAGTCCTTGTTATTGGTTTTTTAGGAGAATTTTCTGAATAAAATAGAATTTTACATGTGTCCAGAAAATGTTAATGCCAGTTAAAAGAACAGATTTTATCTAAAAAATCTTTTAGGAAAAGCAGATTTTAGAGAGTGGAAATGTTTTGGTTCACATCCATTAATGTATAAATAGAGGCAAACACAAGACTAAGACTTATTTACAAATGTTGCTGCACTAATGGATAAGAACCTTAAAACTGATAATAAAAAGATTTATTCTTTTGCTCTTGAGACTGATATACAAACAGCAGACAATAAAAACGATGCAAAGCACCTTCAGGTTTTATAAATCTTTCAGTTTTATTAACACAAGATTTTAGAGCTAAGATTTTGGGTGTTCTTCTTCAAGGGGCACTACAAACATTACATAAATAACAGATTTCAAAATCAAATTTTGAAAAATTGCTGATCGAATTTGAATATTCAGATTCTTTCCTGACATCTTTTAAACATGCTGACATTTTTTTTTCACCCTTTTTCTGATATTTGTAGGCAAAGATTCGAGAATACCTATAATGGCCCATTTCTGAGGCGCTGCTGCCGGGCCTGCGGAATGTCCTTTTTGAAAGCTGCATTAAAAGCAGGTAAGGGAGGTTCCCCACAACAGCCCCGCAGCTGCCCTTTGACTCACAGCAAAACAGACTCCTGCCAAGAGGGCAGAGGAGCCCAGCGATAGCAGTATTTCCATTTTGGAAATCCTAAGTCCAGTTTCAATGGGTTTAAAACAGAGACAGATAGAAAATAGCACCCAATATGTTCTCTTGTGTCCAGCAGTTGGAATGAGAAACATGTAAAAATAAGTTGGGCCTATCTGTGGTTTACAATGAAGCGTTCAGAAAGAAGCTATCAAAAGACCACAACGTGGTCTCACACGTGGGGCCTGTGCGGTATTTATTTTTAATACTGTTAAATACTGTTTAATACTGTTCTTGCTGAAGTTATTAATTATATTCTCAAAAAACACCCACTTTTTTTCTTTACATACACAAAAATCAATCAAAATATCTCAGTCAATAGAATATATATCTAAGAAATTAAACAGAAGAAGTCTAAGCCTGGGCAATGTTTCTCAGCTATTTTCATTTTCAAAAGTGCTCCTGGTGATTGCTCATGTTGATGATTATCATGCGTGTGCTTATTTTAGTTTCCATTGCATGTCAGTAACATCTAAAAATCATGTTAGACCTGAAGCTTGTTAAAATAGGTATGGCAGCAGGAGCAAAGTTTCCTCTCTGCACGGAAAGTGAATGTGCGTGTCTGTGCGTGCGTTGCAGGTGAGAAGCCAAATTTTGACTTACCTCTTCCTCATGAGTGTCCATAAATATAAATTAAAATATTTATTAACTATATAGGGAGTATCACATTAAAAATATTTTAGTAATGCAATTAATCCCAAAAGACCCAAAGAAGAGATTATAAGTAAATTAAAAAAAAGAGAGAGAGAGAGAGAGAGAGAGAGGAAAGTCATACAATGTTAAACTGTAATAAAAGTCTTAGAGGTGGTTACAGAAGAGGAGTCTTATCTTTGCTGAACAGAAAGTAATGGAGGCAAATGTCAAGAAATGTAAGGGTCACTTGCACTTAATTAGTATGAATGGAACATTCAGACACTGATCAGGACTTTATGACTCATTTAAAATTAAATTAGTTTTGGATTTAAACCAGGGATTCGATTTATTCATTCTATACAAAGGATACAATGTATCTTCTTAAAATTTTAAGTCCTTAAGCTTTGCCTACAAAATGAGTATTTTGAGAATTCAGGGCGATGTTACTTATAACCTAAGTGTTGAAAACCTGATATGGTTATTTTTATCCTGTTTTGAAACAAAAGTGACCAAGGACAAGTATGTTTTGAGCATCACTGTATGCAGAAGTACTTGACTTGGATATTCCCAAATGTTTCCTTTAACTATTTTCAACTAGTATGAAACATTTTGACATTTGTGGAGAGACACATTGTATTTCAATTTCTCAAGTCAAAGACAAATGTTTCATTTGGACTTAGTTTCACACTTACGTGCACCCTAGAGCTGCTGAACAGCTTCCTGGCAATCATACTCCATGTGCTAGTTCTTTTAGGTGCTGCATCCTTATCCCATTTTGTACTTCAGCTGATGTCTTCAATGGTACAGACATTTCTGGATCTGTAAATAGACCAGTGCATTTGTTTTGTCAGAACCAATGTCTCGTTTTGCTGTGGAGAGTGGGAATCGAAGAGAAGACGATGCCCTTAGAGCCTCCCCTGCAGCTTACAGGCTCCCTTTGATTTCTTTAGGGAACAGAGTTCTTTAGGGAACAGAACTGTGCTCTTTTTTTGAGCATGGCTCCAAGGCTACACCAGAATTGACCCTACAACCAGTTTGGAGGTGAGACTATGCCCCTTTACAGAGCACAGGCAAACTGGAACTTGGAAATCTGGGAAGTTTGGGACCCTGCTACTTCCTCCTTTGCCCGTCCATGGCTGGGCACAGGAATAGTGTGCGCCAGGGAACACGCTCACCAGCTAACACAGATTTACCTTGTGGCAACGTTAGAAGCTCCCTCTCAAGAGGAAAACTGCTCGGCCTCTTCCTTGCAGCACTGTGCTGGGGAGAGAGGAGCAAAATGAGGCTATAAGGAGAAAAGCTGCAGGTGAGCTATCCAGTTCTCTCCAAGGGCCATGCTTGGGGGATTGCTAAGACAAAACCTCAATGTACAGACTTGGGTTGCAGCTTCTTCCTGTTCTCTCTGGAGGATGAGTAATTCACCTTGTGTCTCACTCTTTTTCCACCTCTCTCCTGCAGCTACACAAATGCACACTCAGCACACGCGCTACGTTGGTCAGATGTCTGGGCTTAGCTCAGGCGCTTTGAGTTTCAGATCCAAAGTGGGGGTTAAAGCACAGCTTCTGCTGCTGAAGGTTCAGGTTTTCGTGTTCCTAGTGAAGAGATGAGACAGCCCAGAGCAACATTTGCAGGGCAGAGGGAAGTAAAACCGGTGCTCTTGGGTTTGCGCTCAGGAATATCTGGCAGGTCTGACATGCACACATGCATATGCAAACAACGCTGAGTAAAGTTCTCCACCCAGGTATTTCAAATTTCTTTGTTTTGTGAGTACCTCTCTTTTGGCCAGTGGCACAGGCTGGTGGTGGGAACGTCTCTTAGGTGGTATATCCTTCTTATCAGGTAACTCAAAGGGAAGGTCACTATTACACTTGCTAGTTTAAAATAGTTTATTGCAATACAAAAGGGATTATGAATGAGTGCAGGGTGATAACTTGTGTGCTTTTAATATAGGGCAATAATGACCAAATGCAACAAATTGTGACTATTCTTTTTCTGCTAATCAAGTCCTCTGCTACTCTGACATGTGAATAAGTGAGTTGAGTGAGGAAGACCATACCATGTTCAAGGCTTTTCATCGGTGCTTAGTCCCAAATACTGTCTTTTTACTGTTACCTGTTCTACATTCTAGCCTGTTGAACAGGTTTGCCAAGCAACTGCTGAGCAAACCAGGTAACTTTCCTGAACCAGAAGGAATCGAGCAAGATGACATGAAAAGATTTTTATGAAGAATCATCACTCTGTTGTTACTGTTGTGACTTCCATACCTATTTTGGTCGTATCCTCGCTGGGCCTTCCCAGTCACAACTATCCTTCTTGCTGATCACTTTGAGTCCCTTCCATCTGTGGCTATATCTATCCCTCCTTCCTTCCTTATGTTCTTTTCATACTTCCCCTTAATGCTATGTTAAGGCAGGAGAAGAGAAAGAAAAGAAGTTAAAGCAAATAAAGGAGGCATCTTTGTGGCTCTTTAGGATGATTATTTGTGGTGACAAGAGGGAAGGACATGAAATGGGGACTGGTCTCTCACAGCTGATGCTTTTGTGCTGGATATTCATGCTACTTTTGCACAGTGGAGTTGAGGCTTCAATGTCCAGGGAAGTTTTTCAAGCCTCAATACCTCTGCACAGCACTAAATATCTCTCCCAGTTCCTTGATGTGTCCTTCCATCCTTTGCCCCCATGGACATCCGCTGTCAAAAAATAAGCCTTTTTTAAGAAGCTGAAGTCTCTGACAAATCATATAAGAACACAAAGTCTCTCAGTTTTCCAGCCTGCCCCTCTGCCACAGGTGATTGCTTCTACAGCAGAGGCTGCAGAAAGAAATGTGTGTCCATGCACCAGCAGCTCCATAGTTAATAGTCCTGCGCCTTAGCACAAAACTTCACTACACATTAAGTTAATGGACATTGATTTGTGCTGAGGGTGAGAACACCCCCTTTCACCAACTTTGCTACAAAAGTGGCTGAGGTTGGAAGGGACCTCTCGAGATCATCCAGTGCAACCCCCCTGCTCCAGCAGGGACACCCAGAGCACGGGGCACAGGGCGGCATCCAGGCGGGTCTGGAAGATCTCCAGAGACAGAGACTGCACAGCCTCTCTGGGCAGCCTGTGCCAGGGCTCGGTCACCCTCACAGGAAAGAAGTTCTTCCTCACACGGAGGTGGAACTGCCTGTGTTTCGACTTGTCCCCATTACCCCTTGTCCTGTCACTGGCCACCACCCAGAAGAGTTTGGCCCCATCCTCCCTACATTCTCCCCTCAGGTACTTGTGCATATTGATCAGATCCCCTCTCAGTCTTGTCCAGGCTAAACAGGCCCAGCTCACTTAGTCTTTCCTCCATCTTAGAATTAGTCTTAGCTTAGTCTTTTCCCGCAGTCCTTAGTAGTTATCAAAGATGGACATCTCTTAGACCATGGAGGAAGGCCAAGTTTTAGGTAGGTCTCTTTCAGCAGCAGACCCAGCTTAACAACATCATCCGAGAGGAAAATAAAACAAAACACAGCACACATTTTCTCTTGTTTTTTCTTTCAGCTGAATCAGTTCCCTGACCTGGTTTGGTCTCCATCCATTGCACACCATTAGTCTGTGTTACAAAATTTTATTGTATTTACTACATCAGTAACATCTGTGTAGCTCTTCACCAAAAATAAAATAACCGAATCTATTTATTATGCTATATATATATACACACATAAAATTATTTTATTTTCCTGAAGCAGAAATTGTAAGTGCAATCAGGGAACCAAACATGTGGGCAGTATCTTAATGAGTTTAATCAAGTTAATCTTATCAAAAAGAAAGAATACAGGTGTGTTTGTGTGTACAGGGGGAGAAAGCATCTGCTGTTTCCTGACACATTAGCTCTGAAACCTTCACTGAGAAGCACAGGGCATTTTCAGCTATGGCTGGACTGCTTCACTCTGAAGCCTAAAATTTTCCATTTTGATTTCATTGAAGCCCAATATAAAGGCAGAATAAACATTTTAAACTTGATGTTCTTAATAATACTGTCACAATAAATCGGCCTCTTAATGTATAAAAAAAAAAAAAGCAGAAATAGGATTCATTTATTTTACTGTCTCAAAACGTTTTGATATTACTAAAACATCTAACATGACCTAAGTGAGAAAGAAAAAATAAAATGCTTTCACGTAAAAACGCCTGGCGTCCCCGTAGGCACTTCCCTTGCAGCAACACAGCATTTCTGGGGAGGAAAGAGATGATAAAAAAAAAAAAAAACAAAAACAAAAAAACAAAACAACAACAAAAAAAAACACCCTCTTCCTGCCAGGACTTTCCTCACCGGCTCCTGGCAGCGCTCCGAGCACGACCGTCCCCGAGCGCCACCGACAACCGCACACGTCGGGGCAGCCGGTTCCGCCGCGCGGCTATAAAAGAAATACAGAAAACGGGAAAAACGGCGCTGGCTGAGCCCCCCTGCCCCGCCATCTTCTCGCCGGGAGCTCCGCACCCCCTCGGCGCGAGGAAGAACCGGCCCGCGTCGCGCCTACAGCTCCCAGCATGCCGCGCGGCGCAGGGCCGCCCCGCTATTGTACTCGCGCCACGGCGCTGAGCTCCCCCCACCCCCGCAGTGGTCCCTCCCAGAGCCCTACTGGGCGCCGTGCGGAAAGTCCCATCCGATGCAAACGGGAGGGGCCGCCGGAGCTGGGCGAGGCGAAGAGTGGAGTGCTGCTCTCCCCCTCCTTTCCAAGGCGGGGCTGGGCTCTGATTAGCGTGCGCCGCCACCAATGCAGCGGGAGCTGGGGGGTGAGCAGCCAATGGGCGGGGAGTGGGGGCGGGAGTAGCAAAGGCCGGCGGCGCCTGCGCGGGGAGGAGGAGGAGGAGGTGGCGG
>VZSV01000088.1:413437-487871 GCA_013398735.1 Nothocercus julius
CCTTTCTCACGAGAAGCAGCGCTTCTGTAGCGAAGAACGTGGTATTTTTGCATTTGTCTCTTTGCCAGCACGTTTATATAGCTTTTAATTGCCTAAGTAGCAAGCTCTTTCTCTCGTAGAGCAGCAAGGAAAGAAAGTGCCTTTTAGAAACAGGAATATCCAATTGTAGAAAATAGTTGCAGGTAATGCACCTTAGCCCTGCGCTGCCTTGCCAGATACGTTAAATTCTCTGGAAGGGATTGCGATCAGGGTTGTTTGTTTGTTTTTTCTTTCTAACGCTTTATATTTCAAACTCATTATGCTTTATTTCTGCATAATACATTAAAGGGAAACCAGGAAACTAGAAAGCTGGTCTCTTAACATGAATATTCTCATTACTTGCAGTGTTCATCTGTGTGTATTATAGCCGGGTGGCCAGATTAGGGTGGCCACAAGAATTGTAATTACTTGAATTCTTTTGCTACAAATGAATGTATTTTTACTGCGCTTCTTTCACAAAGCTGTGCTTAGATGATATGTAAGATAACTGAAGTGGGGAAATAAGAGAGAAATGAAGGGAGTAAAAACCTCCCATATTTTTTGGTTTCTTTAATAGCAGTGATTTTTCTGGGAGGAAGGGAAGAGGGAGGTAGTATTCCTCATTTAAGCGCAGGATGTACAGTTGCTGCTAAGCAATAGCAAGTTTGTGGAAAAGAAATTACTGTTACTCATCACTTCATTTCCAAGTTGAAATGGGATCTAAAAATAGAAATGAAAGAGTGGGTGAGCGCAACTGAAAACAATTTTTTATTTTTGCATCTTTATTGCCTTAGACTGTGTGGAGTAATTGGCTTATGGAATTATATTTAGGTTTGAGTGAATGAACTAAGTACTTTATAGGTGCCAGGGAGTTCTGGAAGAGATGATAAAGAAATTGGTGTAGGCTGCAGTTCGCCGAAGTCCTCTGATTAGTGTGGCTCGGTGTTATTAAAGTCGATAGATAGGTATTGCTGCTATTAACATACCTGGAACATACCCTTAGGGGAACAATACCCTTAACATACCTGGAAACCTAGTCCACTTGGACAGGGGAAATGATATCCTCTCTACCCCAGGACGAATTGTATAATCTAGACGCCAATAGTAAGCCTTGTACAGGAAATCAAATGCAATTTATTAAATAATATTAATATGCTATGGAGAGTAAACAGAGCTTTATTAGTAGAGCATTTAAGTATTATGAGTATGAACAATTAGGTTTAAATGAAGTGGATTGTTTGATATCATCAACAATATAGCAATATCATCTTGCCTGTGCTTTTTGCAAAAAAGCAAAATCTGTGACCCTGTGGACAAGGGAACTTTAACATAAATGTAGCTTTGGATTTTACTGGTACAGTTGAAATACCTCTAAGAGTGTAACTCTCTTCATGTTTTTTGCTGACATAGATGTGTTGGCAAAACAGATTGCTTCCTCTTGATGCTTTCTGATGCATAAATACAGCTAGCCTCACCTAGGTTCTGATTTTCTATGATGTGTCTTAATTGAACATTTGTCATATGTCAAAGTTTGGAAATCAAACTCTATATGGAGATGAAGAAACCTTTTTTTTTCCCTCTGAATTCTAGGTTATAGGAAGATCTCAATAAAAAGTTTGCTGATTTTCATTTAATACATGCACAACTTAGAGAATTTTGTTTCCTGATGTCATACAGTCTCAGTGAATCCATTCTGAGAGGCCAATTCCTATCATTTATCTGATCTAAATTGCCATTGGATTAGGCTAACTGAAATATGGATGATGTAAAGCACCATATTAAAAATTAAATGTTCTGATTAAGGTTTTTTTTGGTATATGACAGTTTGGTTTAGTCTTTTGGGCTATATCTCTGACTAATCTGTCGTCATGTTATAGAAAGAATTTTTTTTTTTTTTTTTTTTCCTCCCTTCTCCCAGAAAGATGCATGCTTTCAGGAAAGTACAATACCTAATAGCGCTAAAAATCAAATGGTAATCTAGGCTGTTCTAAGTTGCTGATCAACTATATTAAGATAGTGGGTAGTTTATGTAGCAGTGAAAAACATTACACTGATTTTGTTCTGATTCATGTACATTCCAATGTAACATTAAAATACAACAAAAATACATTCAGCCATAACCATAGCACTTAGGAAACATCCTTATTAAAAGCTTGTTTGGGTATTAATTTGCATTTATGTGAGCTTCTCTGCTTCAAATACCGTTAATGCATTAGGCTAGCATCTAATCTAGAAACTGAGCGAAGAAGGCTACGGGCAATTTGTCTCTAAAATGTGTTGTCAAATATATTTGACTACTAAAAAAAAAAAAAAAAAGTAGATCTATTTGTAGATTATATTTCCTTGTATTTATTTCATTCTTGAAAAAGTTTCATGTTTGTAACGCTTTGGAGGACAAGCTCTCAACTATCGTTTACCTTAATAAAATACACACAATTTTTTTCAAGAGGTTTTTTTTTTTTTTTTTTTAACCTGTTTAAACTAGGAACAAACATCTTGGTAGAATCATCTAGATGATAAATCCTTTCTTAGAACTTTAGAAAGTTTTAATTGATGTAAATATAGACTTGTATTAAGTCATTGCAAATTGAGGGCTTGTGAGCAAACCTGTGCAATTTGAGGCATTTGTTCTCCTTTAAGCATGGTAGAAGGACTGACTGGAGAAACTGAGCTGTAAATTATGTTGTACAGCTGATCTGCTGTGAGAAACTCTGCTCTTAAAGATGTGTTAATAGGTCATAGACAACTGTGTCAGTGTTTCAGTGTGCTTTGAGCCTTTGTAAAATCTGAGACAAAAATGGGCCTGTTTTTCCTGTCTCCCTTGTTATGCTTTGAGTGTTAATATATTTTTGAAGTTCTATTCTCATTAACTGCTTCTCAGCTGAATGCTGCTAATTTCATTGGAAGACCAAAAAGATAGTTTTGCTGTGACCAATGATAACCATCCAGGCCATTTCTAGAACTTGGCTTGCACACGCTGCTTGTCGTTGAAACGATAGGGCTGCATCGTAGTTTCAGCAAACCTCAACTTCGGCAGCTTCGGAAATCTCGTGGAAGGCTGTTGTTTAACTGTATCTTTCTGTGAATGACCGTTTCATTTAAATATCCAGCTTTTTTATTTCTGTACTTTTAAAGATGTCATTCTAAATTTTCATAGGGTAGATGAATCCAACCACAAAGCTGCCACAGTGGCCTTGGAGTATAAGGACTAGCAAAGTCTGGCTAAAATTGCTGTAAATCTTTTGGCCAAGTGAAGCTGAACCAGGCTGGTTTGGGCAATATTTTTGTTGTTTAACAAAGAACAAGGTTATTTAACAAGTTCTGTTGGGTCCGTCTCTAGAAGAGACTCTTCTTCAGTCCTGATAGTTTGTATATGATTTTGCTGTGTATTACAAAGCATATAATAATTTTGACCTTCCACCTTACGACATACCGCATACACCCCTAATAATATAAATGGGATGTCAAATGCTTAGCTTTTAGTTTGGTCTCAATCCTACAACACCTTTTTTTTCCTATGTGTCTGACTAGAAACATTGAAGCTCACACTAAATGCTGCCTTTAGATCTAGGGGAGATGAAACGTGGTCACAGGAGGTAGATGTATATATAGATACGTGTGTATATATCTGCATATATATTTCTATATATTTCTGCATATATCTATGACTATCCAATTGCTATAGCAACCGTTTCTTCTTGCTTTGAGGTGCACATAATTCACCTTCAAATTAGAGTGAAGTTAATAGAAATTAACAGCTCTGCAACTGAGGAAAGGCTAATCTAAATATCTACTTATCTAATTTTATGTGTTTGTTTTCAGTTCAACAAAAATCTAAGGCTTTGAAGTTCATCTTAAAAGTTTTAATTTATCACAAAAAAAAAAAATCCTATTTGATCTGTCTTCACTATTTTTATCTGAGATGGATGGATTTTGTGTGGAAGGAACTTGTGCTGCCACAGTTGTATGGAAATGTGTTCTGTGCATGGGAGATTTTGGCATGGAGAAAATAATAAAGCATCTGTTAGTGCTGAGGAAAGCCAGAACTATAGTAGTAGCTTGTGCGAATGGTTGTAGAACTGAAATCAGAAGCTAGACGACGACTTTTTTTCTTTGTGTTACAAAACAACAACAAAAAATCAGTCTTCACCTGGGGAGAGGCATCAGTGTTAAAGGTCGGCTATGGAATTGGGTAGAGCAAAAAGCAGTTGGCTAGAGCAGAAGCGCAGTGGTTGTTCCTTGGTTCCTTGTCCTCAGACTGTTCCACAGTTGTTACTATTTCATCAGTGCAGTCTCACATCACTTGGCTTTAGATATGTGCTTTAAATCAGGCGTGGGTAGGCAGTTGTATTTCTCTTAACTGTAATCTGAACATTGCAAAGAGATTATGCTTTTTGCTTTCCTGCTTGATCTGACATAACCTGCCAATATAAAACTAACTCATCAAATATTTGTTGAAATTTGAACAATCAGAATGTGTTCATAGAGAAAGAACACTCTGATAGCACTGTGAAATTCCTGCTCAAGAACCAGGAAACACAAACAATAACAGGGTTTTTTGGATACCTATCTCAATTCCTACTACATCTTCCAGAACTTATTTTGCATGTTGACCCGAGAGCACTGAGGCAGTGCAAGTGCTGAGTAGTAGTGTGACGTAGGGGAGCTCTTATCTGCAAGCTGAAGAAAGGAATGGAAGAGGAGAGGGGTGCTGTAAAATCCAATGGATTTTTTTTTTTTTCAACCATTGTTTTAAAGTTGCTTTGAACATTGAATTTCTTGATGTTTCAAGAACTGTGAGATTTGCACAAGGAAGTTGCAACATCTATCTCAAAGATACCCTTTTCTAGTTACTCTCTTGCAAGCTGCTTTAGGATACGAGAAAAACAATTCTTGCACAACTGAAAGACAAATTGGTGAAATTTCCTCAAAGGTACCAGATAAAAAGGCGTAAATGAATCACCTAGCTTGGATGGCCTGGTTTGCTTCATATCTTGCTTTTTCTTTAAAAGGTAATTTTATTATTGGTAATCAATTTATGGAAAGGCTTGTTGCTCTAATGAAAGGTTTTTCTTTTGGGAGGGAGAGTGAGGGGAGGGAGGAGAAGAAATGTCTAAAAGAATTGAATCATCAGCTATAAAAAGTAGCAAGTCCATGTAGTCAATAACCTTTAACAAGGAAAAATACCAATTATAAATGGACTGAAGCTGTGGTGTTGTGTATTGTACTAGACGTACCATTAGGAACAGAAGCAAGTAAAGATACATTTTTCATTCATTAATTTTAAATGTATTATCTTCTAAAATTATAGGAAAAAAGCATCAACAGTTTTGAAATTGCTGCCATAGTGTTTCTAACCGATAACTTTTATTTTACTTCTGAGCTCCCCTAGACCGACAAAAAAAGAATTGTACTGGTTGGCTTTATTAAAATGGCGAGGGCAACCAACTTAATTATGAAAAATTTTAAGTACTGTATACATCAGTGCCCTGTTCAGTTTACTCTGAATCAAAGCCATCATATCACAACAGTCACAAGTTTACCCCATACCCTTATTTTTGTATGTATAGGGGAGTCAGTCTTGATTATTAAACATTATTACAATATATCATTTTGAAGTGTATAGTGTAAGTCTTAGGCATCAGTTCCGATGTCTAAAGCTGTGTATTCAAAAGTATCAGCATCTAAGGGGAAACAGATTCATTTAAAACTGTATTGCTTTAAAGAACATCTGCACTGTGTTAATCTCTTCATTTAGTTATAATATTGAACTTATCAAACAACTTAAAACAAACTTGTCTTACATTAACTTCCTTCTTATGTTGTCATATAAAAACATTTTAGCTGTTTATTTTTCTACAATTAGCTTTCAGTAATATCCTCTTGAACAATTTCAGATCTTGCTGCATTTATCTACTGTTTTTAATACCTCTGTCTTGCCGTTCTTATTGCCTCATGTGAATGACTTTTTTTAATCTAAAAACTCACAGATTTTGTACTTTAAGTGATCACAGGAAGAATAGCTTCCTTGATCAGTTAGGTTAAAAGCTGTTATTTTGTTCGTGATAGGCCAGTGACCAGCTCTTACCTGTGTCCTCCCATCATCTGCAGTGAGTACTCATACCAATAAGTGCCAAGTTTGTCGCTTTTTGTTTTGCTGGACAATTAGTACAGGGCAGTCAGTGGGAGTTTGCAAAGAGTGTGATACATGAGTGGCAATGTCTCCTTCTCGTGCTGTTACAGAAGCTGGGCAGTTTGCATATCACTGCTGCTATTTTCTTTCATAGCTGCTGTCACGTCTTGTGGGTTGGGAGCTGAGCTGGACGTCTGCAGCTGCTTAGACAAGGTGCCAGTTCATGCAGCTTTTGCCCAGAATTCAGACCCTGCTAGGTCCAATTCCAGGCCATTTGCCACATTTGAGTTGGTTGCAGGGAATCCTGATCCAGAACTTTTGTCTTGTTTGATTGTTGTCCTTTTTTTAATATATAGATATTGCCCTTCATACATGTTTATAAGGCATTATTCTTATCTGATACTTCCTCTGATTTTTTTTTTTTTTTTATTTTTTTGGTAGACCCAGCTATCTTGAAACATCTGTGTTCCCAACTCAAAGGATGTTATACAGGCTTCCTGTCCTTGAGCGTTCAAGGGGCCAGCCTGTGGATTGTGCTTGGTGTGGGAACGACTAATTGCCATGGGAACTACACTACTCTTAAGATGCCTGACTGCTGTTTCACTCTGTCCTAAATGTTTCACTTTTTATTTGACTCTTTAGCACAAACCCTTTGGAAGAGTTTTTTTCCCCCCTTCCCCCCAAGCCACTAATTTTTCTGGTAGCTTGATACAGTGCTTGGCCATAACTTCCTGTTTAGCTAGACTTTTTTATTAGGTCTGTTGTCCAGTCTGAGGTGTTACTGAGCAAAACTGAAAAAAGCTTCTAAATCAAAAAGTACAAACCCAAAGTGAACAGAATGACACAGAGTGCGTTGCAGAGCATGGGTGGATCAGGTTTGTGTGCTGATAAGTAACTGCCCCCTGAGGAAGTGGAAGTGCTTGTGGAGTGTCTCTAGTGAGCGCATGATGTGCTGCATTTCTGCCACACACAGCTTTTCAGTGCTTCTCCACATGGAGAGAAGATGTGAAGCCTTAAACCTTCTGTTATTTTGTGCTTGAATCTTGGTCGTCTTTGTCTTCCTACCTAGAAAGCAGCGTTACAACTTGAAGCAACGCTTTCCTTGTCAGCTACTCCCTTGTGCATATGCTGATAATTTTAGCAAATAGATAATTGTTAATTGAAATGAGTGCAGTTGTCCCATAGGAGTACTCAGGAAAATCATTCACCTCGAAATAAAGCTGGAAAATGAAGCACTATTCTGGAGGGAAGAGTGTATGTAGGTTAGTTTAACTGCTTCAGAAACCTGAAAACTCCTACAGAAATTAATTCATTCTAACTCGCCCATAGAGAAGTACTCCCTATTGCACAAACTCTTAAAGGAAGGAAATAATCTTTTAGGTATCATGAGTCTTCCTAAATCATCTTAAGTATTTGACAGTTGTAAGAATTCTGTGTTCAGTAATGCAGATGGTTACACAAAGATGTAACTAATCCTCATAGGGAATAGCCTCAAAGAAAGCTTTCATTTGGTAACATATCTTTTCGAACAGTGTAGCTTTTTGGTGCAAAGTTAAAGCTTTTTTTTTTTTTTTTTTTTTTAATAGTGGTAAAATCTTTTTGGCACAGCATTTAGAGCTGAACACTGTTAAAATTAATGAATGTGCAGAAATGCAACTAGCATCCTGTTTGTGCAGACTTACAGCGTACATATAGTAGACCAGCTTTCCTGTATTAATAGAAGAATAAAAATCCTGTATCTAGTAAAGTACTACTGTTTGATCATACGGGGGGTGGGGGGGGAAAGGTATGTGAAAACCTTAGTGATACTGTTTTTAGCTTTTATGGATGAAAATAACTTGAAGACATATTAAGAGTACTCCAGGCAAGCCGAAGCGGGGGAGTAGCACTGAAATATAAGGAGAGTCCGTTGCAGGGATATAATGAAGTAGTTAACAAATTTAGTTCTGGAAAGGCAGCACCCTTGAACAAAATATGACTATGGTTTTCATCAGGTAAAAGAATCTCAAAGAGCATTTGAGAAAGTCACTCGAATTTGTTTGAGCAAATAACTGGAGAAATGAGGTCCTTTTGTTCTCACATTTCAGCATCATGTCCCTTAGATGTCTGGGAGTTGTTGTAACAACTATTTTTAAATGTCAGAAAATTCATTTCAAAGTCAGGAGTTCCTTGAATCCAGTACTGACTGTGCAGGTTTTCTAGTGTTGTTTCTTGCAAAGTGATCTGAGAAAAGGTACTACACAGAAGACAGCACCGGAGAAAATTGTTTTAATTTTTTTGCTAGTGTGGTGTTGGAGTTTAATATTGACTAGCTATGATTGAGAATGAGATGTTTTGTCAATAGGGATGTAGCTTACCAGTTTTGCACACTGAACCAAAGATTTGTTTGGATAGAGATTAGAGCCTTCTTTCCTTCCTGTGGTAGGTCAGCTTAATGTGTATGTGAAAGTCATTCTGTATGGAAAGAGAATTACGTAAACCTTTTTAATTTATAAACTGGGCTTGAGAATTCCTCTTAAAAAAAACAATGTGTTTGAAAACTCTGCTTATGCAAGGTGTGCTGTTGGTTTTCAAGCTCATCTCAGATGCCATGGAATAAAGGTTTTTGTATAAAGATAGATAGAGGAACTGCTTACATTGCATTAATCTACTGCTGTGGTGTGTTTGTGTTTTTCTTCTCCTCTCTCCCGGTTTGGTCAAGTTCGCTCAATCTGGCTTCTGGACACTGTACAAACAAGATACCCTGTAGGAATTTTGCCCTTATGTCAGCTGGTAGGTGAATCATCCTTGTCTGCCACAGGGGCTGTTTTCCACTGCGCTTAGTGCTTATGTCAAATTTATGCAAATTGCAACATTGATTTGTGCTAGATTTAAAAAAAAAAAAAAAAAAAAAAATCTACTTTCATCTGTCTGGGCTATTGTATTTTCATTCTGCTCCCGAATGCTGTTTTTTCTTTACTCCTGTTCTCATATTAGCTTATTGCTCTACCTCTAGAAGGATTTTTCTCTTTTTAAACCATCACTTCTTACTGGCTGTGGAAGACTGAAGCCATCACATGGAGAGGGGAAGGGTAGAGTCAAAATCCATATGAATAAGTTAGATATTTCTTCAGTCTTGTCTTTGTCTGACTTCTAGACTAGAAGCTCTTCAGAGCAAATATTATCTTCATGCATCTTTTTATGGACTTACTGGATTGAATGCAAGTCATGGTCTGCAGTGAGTTTAGTCCTTTTTTTGAGCAGTGAAAGCATTGCTTTTTGATTAATTGTTGGGGCTAAATAAGAGGAAAAGTGCAGTTTTTCACTTATGATTTGTACAGAATAGACTGGACTTTTTGAGTCTGGTTTTAGTTTCTGAACTGAATGGCTTGATGACAGTCCATTGGCTTTTTCATGCTGCTCAGGTTTGAAAGTGTTTTTTTTTATATATTATATATATATATATATATATATAAAATATTTTATATATATATATATAAAAAAACTAAGTCTCTTAAACATATAACAGGGCAGTGAAGCTTAACCGAGCTGGTAGAAAGCAGCTTGAAAAGGATTGAAAGAGTTTCCCCAAAGCTGTTTTGAATGTGTCTGTCAGTCATTTTGAGACACTATGCTGTATCTCAAAGGCTATGCTTCACTGCTGTGTGTATTTCTGTTTATTGGTGTTTTTTTTTCTTTTGTTTTCTGGAATTACTTGTCAAGCATTTACTATCTCCTTAGGACTAAAGTGTGTTCCTGTCTGGCTTTACTTGCATTAATAGTCATTCCAGTTAGCTGGTGAAATACTGATGTATGAGGAGAGAACTGAGAATTAGAAGAAAGTCTGTGTGGGAAGGCATGGCAAAGGATTAAAGATGACATCACTTTTACTGTTGCTTAAGGAAGAATAGAAGCAGACATTGGTCTTTTAGAAGTATTGCCCTTTTTTCTTGAATGCTGCAGTTTCTGCCAAAGGAAAATAAAGTGGAGAAACTTATTTTTTGTCCTGCCTACTTAAAATAGTGCATAGTAGTTCTTGCTTTAGTAAGTTCAGATATTTGGGAAGGATCATTTCCCTCAGTGCAAGCTGTGAACAATATGTAGCTATTCCATAGCTAGAGGCAGACTTCCACATCTGTAGTAATTTAGACCTTTTGTGCAGTCTGCAGCTGCATCTGTTCCCCCATTGAGAAGTAGTTGGTGTAATTTTCATTGATGTAAGCAGCAGTACAACCTGTTCCATATGAGTTGTTCTGTACTCTGTAGCCTCATTTGCTTGATCACTTGTTTCTCTCTCTCTCTCTCTCTCTCTCTCTCTCTCTCTCTCCGCCCCCCCTTTCTGTATATAATATGTTAAAAAAACACACTTCAATTTTAGTATTTCTTATCTTACTGTATACAATTCTAGATTTCGTTCTTTCTTACCTAACCTTTCCAAAGATTGGCTTTGAGAGATCTGTTCTGAGGAAGTAACTTTGGTAATGCAACTTTCCTCATTTTACTGTATTTCATCTACACATTTTGTCATTCTAAAGAGCCATGGCTCGTGATTTCACAAACTTATTTTTCTATTACCTTAAAAATACAAGTAAGTTCCGATTCTCCAGTTTTAAGAGCTAAAAGTTCAGTAGTCAGTAAAATGTCATGATATGCAAGTGTTCTTGAGGGAGGTAAAAACCATTTTGCTGGAGAAATAAATGGTAAGCAATAACATTTTTAGGAGGAAGCAATGCAGAAATAGATTCTTTGTGCAGACTTAATTGCACTTTAGTGAGCTAAAACAGGAAGGTGTTTGCAGCTTATTTGAGTGCAGATTCACAGTCTACTGATCTTTCTGCGAGTAATGTGTCTCAAGCAGCCTACTGAGTTGAAGGAGGCAGTAAAAATGTCTTTGGAAGAGCAGTTCTGTGTGTGCCAGGAATTGTAACCAGCATCTCGCAGTCAAACAAGGCCTGACTTGGGGTTCTTCAGACAGGGGCTTTGTGATGCTAATCCACCCAGTGCTGCTTTTCTGATACATTGACAGGTTTAGTGTCTCACCAAGCTGTCTTGTTAATGCTGTGTTTTTGCTGAAACAGTTGCTTTCCATGTTTATGGAGCTTGGCAGCGAAATGGACCACAACTGTATTGTTTCTGCAGAATCTTCTGAAATGCACCTATAAACGGAGAGAAGAATTTTCAGTGAGTGTTGAGTAACTCCCCCACGCAAGTAGGGGCGGCAGCCAGTGTCAGTAGCAGGTTACTACAAAGACAACGTTTGCTCTGATATTGAGGACGAATGGCATTAAAGGAGATTAGCAGCTTAGAGGAGAAGTTTACTGAAAGGAGAGTTGGAATAAAAGGCTAAGAGGAGGAAAGTCATTACAGTTATCTCTGTGACTACTGTTAAGAGTTTGCTATGTAAAATGCAGAATTGAGTATGTTAACAGCTGCTGGCGTTTGTGTTAACTATTGCCTCCCATGCTGTAAGCTCAGTCAAGCTGAGCTTTGTGTGCAGGTGATAGAAATGAAACTGTCATGCTGGTAGCTCATAGGAGCAGAAGCTCAATGTTACTTGTTAAGTTAATTGAATGTTAATAAACTTGTATAACTGTGAGGTTTGAGATAAGGAAATAGCATGAATGAAACTGAGGTCCTTTCTAGGCAGCCTACAAAGTATCTCAAACATTTTTGGTTACATTTATTTGGTATTTGGAATACCTTTGGTATTCAAGTAAAATCTACCTTACATGCCAAAATAGGTATAGCCTACAGTTCAGGTTGAACATACCTGTCTTTGATCAACCTATAGTGGCAGCATGGTGGATGAAGATATGTAAGTACAAAACCTTAGGAAGTGATGTCAGAGGTGAAATTTGGCTAAGACATTCGCGTTCACGGATCTGTTATTGTTAAAGGAGTTCCTCAGAGTTATGGAAACAGTTAACTTGGAAAGTGTGTGTGTGTGTGTGTGTGTGTGATGAAAAAGGTAACGTGGCTATTTCCACTTAGTGCAGTTTTTCTGAAACTGCCCTGGATTCCTGGCGTAACAGCAAACATGTAACTGAACAGAGAAATCTTGGTAGCCTTCCCCATCTCCTTCAGAAGCGCCAGGCTGCCCATGCTTGCTAACACTGCTGTGATGCTTGCTTGGTAGTTCTAATACCAAGCCATCCCTGCTGCATTAAAATATATGATTTTTTTCCCCCACTACTCTCCTCCCTTTATTTTTCTGTCTGCTCTTGTAACATGCAGTGCTGCCTCCCCCTGAATAGCCTTGTCGCGCAGTCCTCACTTGTAGCTGGGCATCAGTGACTTGGTACATGGTCTTTCCATCAAATTTAAGATTCCATTTACATCAGTATTCCTATTTCAGATTAAAATTTAGTTTATGGACATAATATGTAGATTTCATGCAGGTGTCTACAAACAGTGCTGCCTGCAATAGGCATTTAATGAGTCTGGACTTTGCCTTCTGCTCTCCCCTTTACTTAAGGGAGTATTTTTATGCCTATCACGGGATTTCACACTGTGCTCTAGTAATTTGTTGTTTTGCTTCTGAACCCAAGTCTTTTTAATGTTGAGTTTCATGTTGGCATAGGTTGAGTCCATTCTAGTGCTCTGCCCAAAAGCTTTCCTAGCTCCTAAAATAAAAAGCAGAAGTCCCTTCATCTTGCAGGCTTCCTATCCTTTATTTTCAGCCCGTACCTTAGTACATGTGCAGGGGACTGTGCTCTTATCTCAGTGATGTTCTCGGGCCCATCTTGTGGTGCTTAACCTCTTCCAAACAGGCTAAACTCTGCCTCATGTTCTGTGGCTGGTACCATCCTGAAAGCTGCTTCTTGTCGCCCCTCCAGTCCTGCCTGGATGGCTATAGGGAGACTTTACAATAACTGTCTCCCACAGGATTCCCTTGAAGACCCAGTGCTGTGGACCTCCTCCCCTTCCTGATGGGGATGCAGGAAGCCTCCCCTGCCCAGGAGGACACTGACACCTAGTGGATGGGCCCCACCGATGGGGATTCATCAAGGATTTTGATGAACAGATCTGTTCACTGCCCTGCAGTGTCGACGTAGGGACCAAGTGCTGCTAAAAAGGAAGCAAATACCAAACGTCGTCACTGCCCGTCTGCATTACCAAGTAGGCAGTGCAGGCAGATAGATCTGCACAGCAAGACAGGTTGTGCTGAGGGGCTTCCCGGAGATGGGCAGACCGTGCTGCTTGTTTGCCTTCAGCCTCAGCCTTCGCTTTTGCTGGGGTTTGAGGCTTTGCAGCACATGGTAGTTCTGCTTTGCAGCTTGTCCAAAACATCTGCTGGCTTAAGTGGGAACAGAGTGGCAGGAAACTTGAAACAAAAACACAGCGCTTCAGAAAAGCTCCTGGGCAGAGCGCTGTGCATGCAAACCAACCTTGTGAAGAAATTCTAGAAAATATAAGTAGTGATTTAAAAACACAATTAATTTAAAAATTGCAAAAAGAAATTTCAGTTGAATCAACAAAATCCTGATTTCTTTCATGAAGCAAATAAGCTACGTAAACTTAGTAATTTAATAATTAAATATTGTATCTTCTGCTGTAATGAGGTGATTGCTGTGGTCTGTGTAGGTCCTTCTGCCTACAAGCAGTGAACACATTGCTGTGGATTCTCTTTGACCTCTGAGGGCTTAAATAATTCTGCACCAGTATTTGTTAAAAAATAACATGCTCTTTTGGGATGTGTTGACCGTACGGTAGCTTCCCACTGGAAGCTACTTGGTTGAACCAAGAGACAGTTTCAAGACATTGTTTTTCAAGCTGGAGGATGTTAGGATTTTTGAAATTTGCTAGCACCTTTTAATTATGGTGACAGTGCCTTCAAGCACAACCAAAATATTGAAATGAATTCATGCTTTATATGAAATATCTGTTAGCTTATGACTAAAGGCATTCTTTGATAGCTCTTAGTATGCAGCTGTTTTTGGCATTAAGTTTATCTTCTCTTCTAATATCCTCAATGTCCATCTGCTGCTTTGTGTAATATTCTGATCTTCATTTCTATTGATTACCTTCTAGCTGTGTCATCAGAGAGTCTGTTGCTGTGCTCTGCTTTGGTGAGAAGTCAGGACTGAAAATGCGTGGTCAACCTAAGGAGTTTTTTGAGAAACTCCAGTGGTGATATCCTTCCAGTCAGATGATTTTTATTTCAGTATTGTCCATTGTAAAAACAGTCTAAAGAGACCCCTGTTTTGCCTTAATTCTTGTTTTAAAAAAAATAAAAAATTCACATGCTCATCTCTTGAATTGGCACTGTATCAAATATCTGAAGCTCAGATTAGATCAGCTTCCTTTCCCAAGAAAGGAAATGGAGACTTGCTATTTGGTCCACATTATTATTCCACGTAAATAAGTATTATAGATACAAAATCTTGAGGTTACAGGTCTGAATGGATTTCTACATATTTCTGAAATACTTGGAAATAAACCAATAATCTAGAACCTGGAGGGTTGATTCAAGTTATTATTTATATTCCAAACAATATACTTAAGAACTATGGTAAAACCAAATGAGATTTTGGCCATGGCTTGCCAAATAAGCTATGTGGCTCTCAGTACTAGAGTGTAAATATTAAACTTTTCTATGCAGTGGCATTTGAGGTTTATTTTAAATTCATCAGCAATTTGGCTGATAAGGCGTTTGCCTGAAACAGATTTGGTTTTTAGTAGTTGACTTAACTTTTTTTTAGTTATTGAAGTTTGGCACGGTAGAAGAGGTTGTATTTGGTAGCTTAGCTTCTCTCTTGGACATTTTTACTCTTCAGGATACATTTGTTATCCAGCTACTTTAAAATTCTTTTTGATGATGAGTGCATACTTAGTATGAGATAGGACAATTCTCAACAGAAGAGAAGATTTCAGGTGTAATTACATCATAGGTGTGTAACAAAGACAGTGTAACAAGATAGACAGGAAAATAACTTGGACTTGTTGCTTTTATGCACAAAAGACAATAAAATGCTTATACAGACTCTTTTTTTAGAAATATTGGTGACTTATGTTCTGATTTCTTGTTTTGAAAGGAAACTTTTATGGCATGTTTGACATTTTGCCCTTTTGCTAGTTGCAAGCTTTTACATGCCTTCAAAATTTAAAATTTCCCATAAAATGTTCATACTTTTACGAAAGGTTAAACTTCAAACCATTTGATTTAAAAAAAAATAATCAAATCATTATCATTTACATGCTAACTTCAGTGTAATATTCTTGCCTCTAGCTGTTCTCTCATCGTCATGGTGTGGGGCTGCAGAAGAGTTAGTATGAAATGTGAAAATAGCTATCATTACTATCAGATTTTTTGATGCTATTTAATGAAATAATGAGGAAATGTTGAGGAAATGTTGAACAGTGTATTTCAGTTGCTTACATTGAAACTTATTTTTATAAAAGAGAACTGCATGCTATATTAATGGGATTTTTTTTTTTAATTTAGCAAACCTAAGCCCTGATAAAGTTTATACCGTTTGGGACTTCAGTTGTGGCACTTTAAGCTCTTGAATGTTTAAAATGCACAAAGTTGTTCTTGTGAGGAGCCTTCGTTCCAGGTTTGATTCTGTGCTAGCCCTCACTGCTTTGCTTTGGAGTAGCTGCTTGATAGCCCTTCATCCTGCAATTCTGAAGATTTAGTTGGCCCTTCCGCTCTCTGCTCCGTCTCTTTCTGAAAGCAGGATTGACAGAGTCTGGTTGAAAGGCGTGCGCAGCTGAACTCATGCAGGATACGTTTGTTAACCAAAAATTGACAGATGCTCCAGATGTGAACAATTTCAACATAAAGCTCCTTTGCCTACCCATAAATATTGTGCTGGTTGTTAGCTCGGGTTATTACCGTAGAAGACTTAGTACAAGTTTGTCTCTTTAATGGTGCTACTTCTTTCTGGCTCTTAAAACGTTATTGAACTCTGTCATAAATGGCCTCTTTATAACTAGTACATTCCTTGGCTTCCAGATACTGCCTTAGAGAAGGGGTGAAAATATTTTTAAGCATGTTTTCACCAGTACGGAGAAATGTATTTTCTATTTGATACCTTCTCTTTCCCTTTTCTGCTTTTCAGGTCAACTATATATTTAAACTTACTCAACTGTGGTGTATATAACGTGATGTATGGAAATACTGATTCAATACCTGTCAAAAGTGTTCTTGTTTAAGCCTGGAAAGGTTTTAGATCGATTTCTTTGGGGGAAACGGTGCTTAAAACCTCGTGTTTCACTTGCCAGTTATAAACTCCATTATCAGTATCCTAACTTTGCCTTAAGAATGCTGGGCGTTCTGCAATACTGAAAATCTCTACAGATTCTGTATTTCCATACAAGGCTGAAGTCTGCTTCTAAAATAAAAACAATTGAACTTGTGGTGAAAGATAAAACCAGAGTATTTTTATTGTATATCTGACATCAGCGTACTTGATGCTGCACTCATGTCACCACATAGGAATTCAGCCACCTGCTGAAGGCACCTACGGAGCAGGTGGCATCTTGGAGATCTAGAGACATCTCAGGAAGGTCACTTGGACCCCAGAATAAATCACTGCTTCTTGACTGCACCAACTACTGTGTTTTCTGATTCTACCAGAATATTTGTTGGTCAAAGACTTGACTGACACCCATTTCATTCCTGATGCTGCTGATTTGTCTGAACTGCAGCTGCTCTGTGTTGGCTGCGCTTTCTTGAGTACTTGCTGCAGTTTGCTTCTACTCTTTAAAGCTGTGATGTATGGTGAGGTGCAAGCAGAGAAGGTGTAGGGCGCCCATCGGAGCTGATGGACAGGGACTTCTGCGAGTCACCGAGCCCAACCAGGGCAGGGTTGTGGCTGCCCACATCCATGTTTGCTTTGGCTAACGCTTGAAAACCTGCACAGCTGCAGCTTCCATAATGTCCGTGGGTGCCTTATCTAGCCCTTGGTAGATGTTGGGTGTCTTTTACTCCCACCCATTATGGGTAGCTGTAGTTGAACCATAAAAGCTTGTCCTTATGTGACCTTCTTTGGGTATGTACTTCTGCATTTCAGGAGTTTGGTCCTGGGGGGTGCTATTCTTGGATATGCAATTTTTTTTATACCATAGCTTTTACCTTTTGATGTCCCCAAGAGGCTTTAACTCTGATGTATGGGAGGTAGAGCAAGTCTTTTAAAACTGTATTTCTTCATGAAAGGGACATTCCACTTAAGTCTTTGTTTACTTCAGAACCTGTACTGATAATGGCCACATCACATCCAAGACTGTCTCTTGGCAAGATTTGGTTTGACTTTAGAGCTAGTCTATCTAGATGGAGATGGATTGTACTTATTATTATTATGTGGCCAGCTTCCCTGCATAAACTGGAAAGAAAAGATAGCTTCCGAGAGGGCATCTACCTGGATCTGCAATCAGTGTCCAATAAAATCCTCTTGCACGAGAGTAAGAAGTTCCTTCTACCTTTCTGATACTTGCTCTGCTGATGTCTTCTGACATGTTTTAGCTCCCAGCACAGCTTTTAAGCAGAGCTCTGATATCTCATTGCTGGCACTGCAGGTTTGCTCTACCTTTTGTTCACCAAGAGAGATGAGTTGGTTAAACTGCATTTCAGGGATTTATATGTGCATATAGGGACATAAATCTGCTCAATATCTGTGAATCACTTACAGTTTTTATCATCTTCCTGAGCAGCTCATAACAGTACTGTACTGTGGCAGCTTCCTAAAGAGTTTGGATGCCCTTCAGCAAATATTGCATCTTGAATCAAGGTATTTGCCTTGTGTGTGCATACCCAGCTGGCCTCGTAAGGTTTCCAAGTCCCCCAGAGAGGGAGGCCGAAGGCCTGAGGAGGAAGAGGCTTCTGTCTCCTTTTATGGTCAAGGGCGAGCTGTGGTTTTTGTCATGCTCACACTGTAAATGCCTGCAGTGTGAGTGCACACGTAGGAGACAGCTTGGAGAAGAGCTGCAATAAGTAACCTTTCCCTTTTGTTCTTTCCCTTCGTATGCCTGAACCCTCTGAAGGTGGAAAGATTCTTCATCCTTGTACCCTTCTACAATGGCCTAAGGTTTTCCTCCTACAGAGGAAATACTCTCACAAAAAGAACTAGTCATAGTTCAGTTTGCATTATAAGTTGTTTATAGCCATTTTACAGCAAGACCTTAATTTTTTACTGTGAACTAAATGCAGGTTCAATATAAATGAGACTGTAAAATAATTTTACTTTTTTTAAGAAAAAAAAAACAAAAAACAAACAAAAAAAACCAACCATCATTCATTTGCCCTAAAATGGATGGTGTCAGCTACAGGTAACTGTGAAGGACAATTCAAATGGTTGGTTATGATCTTGAGTTAAAAATTAAACTGCTTGTGAAAATGAGTGATTGAGGTGATTGGTATGGAAGGCTGGCATGGGAAGATGGCCTATTTTATATGCAGTGTGCTTAATCTAGGCTGCTGCTGTCTTCAACAGCTGTTTTCTTTAGTAACAAGCTACTGGATTTTGTTCCAATGTTTGTACATTGATTACGTGGAAACATTTACTAGTGTTGTAAAACAATTCTCTCAAAATATTCACCATAGTTTCTTTTATGAGTGTGTTACCTTTGTAATGCAGCAAGGAAGATGAGTAAGGGGTTCTCCATTCAAAGACTTAAATGGAAGTTCAAGATCAAATGCTAAGGGTAAGTCAGCATTCAAAAAACACACCCAAGCCTGGCAGCAAGGGAATTACAGGAAAGTAGGAAATCCAGTAACTGGGAAATTATGCTCTAAGCAGGGTGGTCTCTGGTTAAAAGAGCTTTGTTTCCTTGTTTGTCTCTTTGGGGGAAGTGCTTTGTTTCTTTATGCCGTTTGTGTATATGCAAAGGTCTGAAAATCATCTTGTGGTCGGTTGCAAAAATTGAGGCTTATATCTGTTTTGAGTTATCAAGAACTATTTTTGATTTCTTTTAACACTGTTAAGAAGCCTGTTATTTGTGGTGCAAATTATTTTTAAATGCCTCTCTCCATTTCTGCTTTGAGGACTTCAGCCAGTCTGTTTTCTAATTAGATGTTTTCAGATTAATAGAAATGTTCATATTTTTCACGCATAGCCTAAGTGTCATTGCTGGTGTGCTGTCAACTGTCTTGTCCTAAGCATTTCCACTTCATACATTGTGTTTTTCTACCAAATTGAGTGTTCTAAAGAAACAACATAATTTTGGAGCAGGAAGTTATAATCCAACATTTTAAATGTCCATATGTAAAGCATATACAGCAGCATAGGCTGCAGAGCTTTATAAAATACCTTAAAACATGCATTGGTAACTTCTGAACTAAAACTTGATTATGCTTCAGTCATTTAATGTTTTGCTTTGTGTTGTTTGTTATATTTGCCTGCTTTATTTACATGCTCATCCATAGATGTTCTGTCTTTGTAAAACTAGCCAGGCACGGGCAGTAGGCATGTTTATGGAGGTAGATGTGTTATGCTGAATGTGAGTTACGGGCAACTGTAATGGAGACCATGGCTAGTTTAATCAGATTAATATGCAGAAATATGTAGCATATGAAAAGTTTCAGAAATGCAGGGAGAAGAAAGGAGGCTTTTAAAGTATCATCTCAAGGTCTGAGATGTGTACGTCAAGCTGTCCTTAGTCATTAGAAGTTTAGGAGACACACTTGTCTAACATTACCTAATTCTGCAGGGATTGCTTCTGTTTTTCTAACCTGTTCCCAGGCTTATACTGTCTTTTGGACTTTCTTTACATGAGGATCTCCAGCCTTGTCTGCATTAGCCAGTATTTCTTTCTTGGATATAAACCTCTAATGCAGTAACATGAATTCTTCTCCTTCACAAGAAAATACACCAAGTAATATTCTAATGCTGACATAATGCTGTTTTCGCTTTCCTCAGCTATATTAGAGAGATTTTTCATTTATGCAGTTCATGCCAGTTTCCCTGAACACGGTAGTGGAGGTTAAAATTATTTTAGACCAGATTTTACCCTGCTTTTTCCCTATAGGCCCAGGAGCTGGGAACTCTTAAAAATGAATGTTATTTGAAAGCTGACTGGAATAACTGGAGAAGGATTGACATTTGCCACAACTTTAAGTTGTTTTTCCAGCACTCTTAATGCAAAGTGGTGAAAGGGATCCTCTCAAGTTAAAAACTGTCTATCTCTAGACAGGCCTGTTATATAAACATGTGATGTGTGTGTGTGTTAAGAATGAGTATGCTTGCTAGATGTTTTAATTTTCAGTTTAGACTCCTGGCCACTCTTTTGCATGCAGTTATCTTCATATTTTTGTCATGTGTGCATTTGCGACAGCAGATGCTAAGCATTTGAAGTATAAATGTAAACCAGATAGCTGAGGGAGTTAGATGCTAGCGTGATGCTTGAAAGCATATTAAGCTATTCAGTTCCATTAATATAGGGGAGCGTGGTGTCTGCTGTGGATGCAGCTTGATGTTGATTAAGGCCAGCTGGACCCGACTTCCCCAGAAGCCTTGGCGGGAGGCTGCCCTGTGTAACTGGAAGTTGGCTGCTCTGAATTTTTTTGGTAGTTTCACGTTGTTCTCCAGAGGTGGCTTTGGTCACTATAAAAATACTGGGAATGTTATTGTTCCCCTGTTAAGTTTATTTAAATTGTTATATTGGAGAGGGCAGCTGAATTTAACCTGTGTGTTTTCTTTCTTGTTGCCAGTAGAGCAGTGTGATGTTAGGCTTATGGTAGGAGTTGCTGTCTTGAGAAGTGTGTGCAGTAATGCATCATTTTTCAGGAGTTTTTGAGTCTCCTCTTCCTTGCTTCAGTTAATGTAAATAGAGACCTTTTATAGAAAGGATTTTTTTTTTCATTTTTTAATAAACATTCCTTAAAATTTAAAGTAAATTTTGTTTTGCAGAACTTCTTGTGTAATTGGTTACACTGTTACATCCCAAGTCTGAGGCCATAACAGCCCATGTTACACCTTTTCATTGCTGTCTTGTCTCCCATCATGTAGTAAAATAAATCATGGGAGCCTTGGAGTATTCCAGCAATTGGTGTTTGATACCCCATTATGTAGCACTTCTGCAGAAACACGGGCTGCCAAAGCAGTGATATTTGCCTTTTTATTAAGTGAGGTTTGACCATTAGGAATGTCAGACAGTTCCTAGAAGAAAATTTGAGAGCTGTCTATAAATGACCCTCAAGCAACCCTGTATTTGCAGAGAAGCTCAGGGAGGAGGCACAGGACTTTTTGGTTACATCCTAAATCATGCCCAGGTTTTTATATGAGTTCTTAAAATCAAAACAGGAGGTATAAAAGATTTTCTGTAGTCCCAAACAGCGTTTCTATGGTATTAAGCAATGTGTCTTTAGAGACTTTGTAGAGCATGAAATAGGCTGACTGCTAAACTAGTTAAGTCTTTATTTCCTCAATTGATTAAGTGTTTTAATACAGTAGGATTTTACCGCCAGAAAACGTTACTAACTTGAGTGAGACTGCAAGTCCGCGGAAGCTGAAGCCTGCGGCCCCCTCAGCGGGGCTGCCCGTCATGCGGAGAGCGCGCGGGGCCACCCGCAAGTGGCTGCGGCACGCGGCGACCAGGCAGCACGCGGCTTTGGCTTGCCCAGAGTGTCCGCCTTGCGGTGTAATGAGTCACGGATACCCAGATCCTTTTGGGCAATTTTGTTCTTAGAAGAGATGATAAGCAAAGGTGCTTGTGGCGCTGGTGCTGTAGCTGTTGCGGGATATGAACACGAGTGTCCCAGCAGCCTCCACCGAGGCGCCAGGCCAGGTCTCTGGTGTCCCCACTCTTTCCAAAAACCTCTGGGCACCACACTGGCGGTTTCACAACCTCTCCCAAGTGAGCAGGGCTTTGTGCTGGGGATAGTTGTTTATTAGGGGTTTACACGAAACCTCACTGTGACGGATTGTGCCGGATATCTCGTCCTCAACGGAGTCTGAGCAAAACTCTTTCTTCTTCGGCCCTGCCCTTACCCTGCTCTGCTCTTGAGAACCTTCTGTTCCTCATTCAGCTCTCTGGTGGTGGAACTTCATTCTGGGCTCCAGCTTTAAAGTTTTCCTCACTTTCTAGTCAAATCTTTGTCTTTGAAAGCATAAAGTAGGTACCAGCTTATTCAGGTTTAGATCAATCTCATAGCTCTTATTGCTTATTGCATATGGTGTGGAACAGGAGTGTGCAACTTCACTTTTCTGTTGGCTAATTCTTTTAACAAGATTTTATGATGAATATGCATAAAAATGTGTCTTAAAGGATTGCAGAAACAGAGATGTATATTAAAATCACCCTGTATTTCATTCGCAGTCTCTGCCTCAGAGCTAGGCTAAAAATCATGTCAAGCAATCGAGGATGAGGGGGAAGCAGATGGACGTAAACTCTGTCTTCCTACCTGTGCAGGGCACCATTAACTGGATTTACAGAACTTCTTAGAAGCTCCTTTCTATTTTGGCTTCTGATCATTTTAGATACCATCACCATGGCAGTGTTCATAAGCTGGTGGTTTTTGTAACCGCTGAGATTTAGCTGGAAACCGGTGCTTACTTTTTGAGATCAAGTTCCTTTTTAAATGTGGTGTTAGTACATTTACTAGTTTAAATGAAGTGCTAGTACAATCTACACAAAAAGCAGGTCTGGCTCCTCTTTTTTTCTTTTTTTCTTAAGCACTTAAGCACTGATTTTACTTCCCCTTCAGTTTAATATTACAAATATCTAGTATGACTAGGATTTAAAAGAAGAGCTGTGTTGCTCTTGGTATTTTCTAGGTTGCCAGAAGGGAAGGGCTGGATTTCATTTTTATTGGCTTTGGCTGCTGTACACCCAGGATTTGAAATAAATGGGCTGGAAGAAGTGACTCTGCTGGGAATTCAGCAGAATTTCCATCTCCTGCGTGAGCTGGGGATACCCCATGTGCATAGGGTGACCCGAGGGCTCCGCATGAGTCTGAAGCTCAGCAGAAGTTGAGTGTTAGGAACTGATGTCTGTTGATTCTGCTTGCATGTGAATTTATTAAAAGCCACAAGCTTTAAAGCAAAACACTGGCTGAGGGCGGCCCTTCTCGAGCCAGCCTGATCTGTGCTGCTCCTACCAGTATTCAGGGGATAATAGATTTTTCTGTTTCTCTCAGGTATTCATAACATAGTCATTGCTTCTTAACAGGCAGTGTACTTGCTTAATAAAACACAGCAGAATTCCATCTTGCTCCTATAGTATTTTTCTAACGGTTTCTTATATGATGTTGTGTAAAACCAGTCTCTATGTGGTAAAGATCTGAATGTGTCAAATGGGTTTTAAAAATCATCTGTGTTGTAAAAGCAGAGAAGAACTTCTTTTTTTTCTTATACGTTATCAATGATGCAATAAATAATAATGTTCCATTATCCTGAGACTTGAAGCCATAATGCGGATCTCTTATTTCAGAGGTTAAGAAGATTGTCAACAAAATACAGAACAGAAAAGATCTACCCAACAGCCACTGGAGAAAAAGAAGAAAATGTTAAAAAGAATAGATATAAGGACATACTACCATGTGAGTCTAATTTGTTTGTTAGTAGAGAATAAAGAATAATGTTTATTATGCTTAATGTATTGTGAATTTGCCTTTTTGTTTTATACTAAAAGGCAAATTTGTTGATAACTTGAGCAACTTGTGAAGCCGTTTTATAGAAGATGGTAACTTGAAAGGCAAACACTTGCATATTTTATTAGAGACATGATCTAAAGCTAGTTTGCTTTAAGCAGCTTTGGGTTTGTTGTTAGAAGTAAAGAATGGTCTTGGATATCTAGACTAGCAGAAAGCCTCTTGAAAATAAAAGTTGACAACTGCAGTGAATTACTGTGTCTGCTAGATTATTGTAGGGCTGCAAGCTGTCCTTTCTCTGGTACTGGTATTTTTACTGTTTATCAGAGCTTATAGCAGCACTTACAGCAATAAATTTTACCTTCAAACCATGGTCTCAAGATTATTTAATCAGCTGGCCATAGCATTTACTTCCACACTGAGAAGGAAAGGAGTGTATTTATTCTTCAGTGCCTACTTGCAAAGAGTTCATGCTTTTATGTTATATATTTAATAATACATGTCACATTGTAATATACTCAAGAATTTCTCCAGGCTGTTACTGAAAATTAAGTTTTCTTTTGAAAGACTGTTATATTTTGTGAGCTTTCTTACCTTCTTGTGCATTTTTAATAAGTGCTACATGGTAACACACTGTTTTTCGTGCTGTAACTTTGGCAAAAAGTCATCTATTTTGAAGCAGCTCTTAAAGCCTTTTGGAAGAGCTTTTGGTGTGGGAATAACTCTTAGCATGCAGCTTCCTGTGTGCATGGTTCCCTGCTCTTGCCAAAAATGCCCCCACCCAACCTCGCTTTGATTACACTTGCTCTTTGTGCTTATTCTTTAATTGAAATCTGAGTGAAACTTTCAGCAGCTGCTATGTGGTTGGGGAATAGACCTTAGGAGCAGAAAGCAACAGAAATTGCTTGATTTCCACAGATACCTTTGTTTTGGTCTTTCTTCTTCTAATACTGCATTAACTAAAGCAGACTTTATCACAGAGTTTGAATGTTTGAATGCCTTTTTTAGTGCTAGCTGGGAAATGTTGGTGTCAAAATGATACCACTAGCTCTCCCTCTGAGAACTGTCCATTTGCCACTGTTATGAAGATAAGCTAATTTTCCCTCCAGAAAAGGATTCCAAGCTGTTTAACTACTCTGTCAGCAAAAAATAAAAGATATTTTTAAAAGGCTGCCGAGGGCTTTGGTCTCCAAAGATCTGCTGTTTTTATAGGAATATTTTTTTCTTCTGTTTTCTTGACATGGACATAGTAAATATTCTTTTAATACTATCATGACCTCTGCTAATACCATGGAACTATAATTTTGCTTTGATCAATTGAATTTTCTTCTTTGTCATGAATCACTCTGGAAATTCTCGTGGCTGCTTCCGTGGCAGTATGGGAGCATCAGAAGCTGCAGCAGTGGGAGCAGTTCTGCTGGTTACCACCTTAGCTGGCTTACCCAGAGTTTCTTTAACTGACTTGGTTCTATGGCTCCTCTTCAGGGAACCATTTTTCCTAAGAATTAATTTGTCCTATTAATACATTTTATTGTTATATATAGGGATTAATGCATCTTGTAATTCCCCTTTAAAAAAAATGTGTTTTATTTTTTAGTTGATCACAGCCGGGTTAAACTAACTTTAAAGACTCCTCCACAAGATTCAGATTACATCAATGCAAACTTTATTAAGGTGTGTATTAAAATCTAGCTGTGTTAAAATTCCACTTTTAAGCTTTTATTCCAGCATGGTACATTTTTAATATTATAGTCTGAGATAAGAATGCAGAGCTGTGAGGGAAGACTTTCTTTTAGTACAATTTGAATATATTTTCATAAGTGACACCATGTGTAATGAAGTCTTAAAATTCTAATTTCATTCTGTGTAAAGTATTATAAAGTATTTCATTCCAATTGGCAGACAGTGAAATTGGAACTTTGTACAGTTGCAAAATTCAGATACGATTTTGCTGAAACTTGCTGTTAAAAGTAACAGATTTTAGAAGAAGAGCTGTTTTTAGCAGTCATAAATGAAGTGTTTGGAAAATTATATATAGCATATATCTTAATTTGCATTTCTGACTGTTCATGGGGAAAATGGAATTGTATCTTATAACTAGCTCAGAGTTTGGCTAAAAGACTGTTACTCTCCTGTGTATACAACTTCAAAGTGTGAATTCTCGGATTTTCCAGAAATTCCCCTGTAATTTTATTTCGAGACTGTTTCTAGCACTAATGCTTATTTAGAAAATAGTGCTCCTGTAAATCTCATTTCTTAATAGATGTGTTCAGCTTTTCAAGGCAAATATTTAAATATTCTCAAGTTTTATGTAAAATATGAATCTAAAAACAGTGGATTTTTAAAAATGTACTGCTGCTGGGGAGGTGGGACTTAAATTTGTTCATGGGGGTGCTTTTTAACCAAAAGATTTGCCTAGAAGTGTGCTTTCAAATTTTGGTTGTTAGATGTTTGGGTAATTTAAAAAAAAAAAAAAAAAAAAAAAAAGTTAGTGCATGCTTGCATGCTTGAAGAGAATCTTTAGAATTGGAGCATATGGAAAATATTAACTTAATATTTTCTGTTAGTCTCTTGAGGCAAGGTAGCTGCTATAGTCTTGGAACCACTTGAAATTTCCATTAACTTAAATGGGATTCATATTTCATCTTCAATCTTTTTGCCAGATTGAAGGATTGATATTCTAATTTTACTTGGTTATAACCTAAAGGCTTTTATTCAATGCAATTAAATTTTCTTTATAAATATTACCTGTTCCTCTCTGCAATCCTAGGGAGTACATGGGCCAAAAGCATATGTTGCTACCCAGGGGCCACTAGCAAATACAGTAATAGACTTCTGGCGGATGATATGGGAATACAATGTTGCTGTAAGTACCCACTTAAACATCCCAGCCCCCAAACTTGGGTATTACCAGATTTCATGGAAAAATGATGGTGCGTCTTGAGTCTGAGCTGGCTCTTGATATCACAGATGCTGTCAGGGATTTAGTCTTACCATTTTTAGCAGAAGTTATTCAGGAAATTCTTGATTTCATGACCTAAATAGCATTCTGAGTATCACTAATGTTATATATTCAGTTTAGTAACTACCAGCAGAATAATCATGTCCTGTTACAAACAGGTCAGTACTTGATTCAAGCCTCTCCTGTAGAAAACCGTTTTGCTCTAACTTAATATTAATTCACCAGATCAGATGGTACAAGCATTTAAAACAAAATAAGACTTCCTTTCTACATACATTAATTTTGGATTAAGCATCAGTTTCTATGTTCTGCATCCCTTGTAATGCTTATTGTCAGGAGCTAACAGGAGCTTATTGTCAGGAGCTAATGTGTGCAGCAAATTTTTATTTCTAAAAATAGTTTTATTTTCTGTTTTACATGGCACTTAAGTTGTGGTTGCTTATTATTGAAACAAATAGTTTACTTTCAGCATTTTTTTGATGTGCTATTTAGATTAATATTCCTGAAAACCTCACTTAAAAGCAATTTAGTTCTCATTTATAAAATAGATTTTTTGCACCATTTTTAAGCAGTTTGTCATCTTTGCCAGATATAGCTGTATTGTCTTACAGTCAGTGAATGGATACGTATTTCTATGATTAAGTGTAAGACTGTGCAGTCAATTTAAAATTTTTAAATGAACAAGATGTCCTTAGAGGATGACAGTGAAATCTATTAGATTTAACATAGTGTACTACTGTTATGGATTCTTTTGTGCAGGATAAAACTTGAATGCTATTTTAGAATTAAAGAATGTGCATCTGCAGAAAAGAAAATTGTTATAGGTCTCTTCTGAAGCAACCAGTTGAGGAATGTCAGTGATTGCTTGGGTGGAAAAGGGCTTTTGCTATGTGAATTTACTAGAGCTAAATTTGGCTAACTTCTAATATCTCCCTTTTCAGATAATAGTAATGGCCTGTCGAGAGTTTGAAATGGGAAGGGTATGTATGCTAAATACAAAAGTAAGATATTGTTGCTCACCTAGGACAAATGTTAATACTTTTGAAGGCTCATATGCCACATCCATAACTTAAAAAAAAAAAAAAAAAAAAAAAAAAAAAAAAAAAAAAAAAAAAAGAAGAAAGAAAAAAAAAAAAATCTTTTGATTGAATGAGAATATTTCCCCTCTGTATTTGTATACATAGAAAATAATGAAAGCAGATGAGTTTTTGTTTCTGTCTACTGGTAGTAATTTTTACATTATTGTGAAGGAGTCTTTTTAGTGGAATATACTCCCATCTTTGTAGACAGAACTGTCCTAACAATCTGCTGCTGGTCATAGCACTGAAATTATTCTGTTCAGTGGGCTGTGTTTGATTATGAAAATCCCCAGTCCTTCAGAATTTTCTGTTAATTGCAGCTGGAGAGAGGGAAAACCTAACTTTTAAAACCTGTCTCTCCTAAATTCCTAAGTCTACAGGAAGGATCAAATGCAGTCTGGAATTATTACCTCTGAGCTTGCAAAAAAACTAAATTACCTCATGATTCTTCCCTACATATGATGAATGCTTGCACATACATTAGGCAGTGGTAAAGTTCATGTCCTAATTTAAAAGACACTTTGGGATGTGGTGGTTCCTCTTCTGAGTCTGTGTTTTTTACCCCCACTTTTGGATGCCCCGAAAAAGACATGTTGCTGTCTTGGAAGAGCTTCAGCTTTCAGTTAACAAGTTATGGCCAGACGTAAAGGAAGAAGATGAAATAAAGGGGAAGGAATAAGGAATTGGAGATTATCAGCAGTTCTGTTCTGTGTTTAACTATCTCGCGATATGATACATGAATTAAACTAAGATTCTTTGCTTTAACAGAAAAAATGTGAACGTTATTGGCCTTTGTATGGAGAAACAGCTGTAACTTTTGGACCATTTCGTGTTTCTTGTGTAAGTATAGAGCTATAATGAACTCAATATTTTTAATGCTATTGGAACCTAAAATAGCTGTTCATTTCATATCAGACCTTGTAGTACAAAACAAATGTTTTTTTTCAGTTCTTCACTACCAGGTTTTATACCAAGCCTTTAAGGAAAATAATGTCTGGATCTAACCTAAACATTTTTGAAAGCTCTGTCCATTTAAAAATGGTAGGAAACCTATGTGCTTTGGTTTTGTATCTTCCTATATGTAACTTCTTCATTTCCATAACGTAATTTTGAATGTCTGTACCATATTCCAAAATTTACATAACATTAATGCAGTTGTTGCTGTGTTTTGCTATGCCTTATATATTCTGGGCGTGCAAATAAGTGTCACATAAATAGGAGATTTTACTTAAGCTACATGGAATTAAAAATAAGCAACACCAGTAGAGAAAATGGCAATTAGACTTCTAAATATTTTAAAATTATTTCTGTTTGTGACATCTTTGTGTTTATTTGAAAACACTTCTGAAGCAAAACAGTAATGACTAGCAGATCATCATGCGGTCTGAAGCTTTTCCTGGAGAATTTCCTGTGGCAACTGCTTAGACAAGCTACAAGATGATTCCAGAAAGATGGAGAAATACACCCGCCTCCATTGCAAGTAGTTGCAAGCAGAGGTCTGAGCCGTAAGCCCAGGAAGGAATTCAACTTATCCTTTCTTTTCGGCAACTTCTGCTATCTCAGCATCACATGAATAGTCTGAAATACTCCAGTGAGCTTTTGCAGCCATCTGTAGAGAGTGCTGGAAAGGAAAAGAAGTCATGGTGCAACTACCATGTTACCATACATTATCCAAACTAGCAGCAGAAGTTCCCATCACTGTGTATGATGTGTTCAGAACTTGGATGAGGATAAAACACGGAGGAGCATGGGCACCAAAATAAATGCGCCTGTGAGCAGAAGTTTTAGCACACATGTACGTGGTGTTTCTTGGGCTCACATTCAAGTGAGTGTACACTTAGTACATTGTACACATGATTCTTTGATAGACACGTGTCTTGGGAAAGAGCATAGAAAATGGGTTGTCTGTAGGATGGCCTCTGTGAAATCTGACCACTTGTTCCTATGCTTTATTGCTTACTTAATGCACAAGACAAATTTTTCTGTTGTGCTACAAGGGCTTAGTTTCCAAAGAGCTTTTGAGACATTTTGTGTAGAACAACTCAGTAAGGATGCTGCTTTTGTAAGGATGACTTTTATTCTGTGCTCATTGATTTCTTCAAAGGTTGATGGTCAAGTTTTCCTTTTCAAGAGGCTATTGCAGTTTTTAATCACCTTGTGGTCAATTCTGCTGTTGTTACTGTTGTAGAATTAGCTTTTCAGCCAGCATGACTAGCAAGGTAGCAGGTCAGAAGTTGCTCACTGATCATAACCACTGCAGAAATTTTAAAAGGTAGCCATTTATTATGGATTGTTCTTAATCTGAGGCTCATTTAAACAAAGTCTGCATAGTCTCCCTTACCAATTAGCACTTACTGCTATCTTGCCAGGTCAATAGAACAGCCCTAACACTCTGCAGCCATTTCAGTGCTGCTTAATGTCATTTCAAACCCCAGAGAATCAGTAGTGTATTTTAATGCACTTAACATATCTTGTGGGCTTATTACTGTCTAATATTGCATACCTGGGAGGAAGGGTTTTCTCGTGTGTGTTGCTGTTAGTGTCCCGTTGATGATGTCGCTTCCATAAAGCTGGTGATACTTTCACAAAAAAAAAAGGTAGATCAAAAATGTTCTGGATTAGTTTTCTAGTAGTTTCCTGTACAGACTCATTATGGGACCAGGCATGTGCCACTGTGAGCCATACAGGGGGAATGGGAACACATGGAAAAGAGTAATTACTGCTCCTAACCTGTATGCATCCTATCTTGTATGAGTGTCTCCTCCTCAGATACCCTGAGGTTGTTTTACTGGAAGAAGAACTGTTCAGGAACAAGACTTTGAGTGTTTTCTGTCAGGACTGTTAGATGCTCTTATGATATGAATGAACCCTGATGCTGAAGTGTCCAGCAAGATCGTCTAATCAGTATAAATGATCTTGCTGTGAAATTTTAACATTTGAGCTCATGATTAGTTTTAGTTGTCCATTTATTTCAAAGCAGTGGAATTGAAAACTCTTGAATGAATCTCAAAACTCTCTCCTTTTCTTCTTAATTCAAAAATATGTAGGTTTGAACAGAAGCCGCTGCTCATTTTTGGAGGAAGCACTTTAGTGTGTTCAGAAAGTGCTGGCAGGCCAGTTCACCAAGCTGTTCTTAATCCTAGAAAGCCAGTGTAATAAGATGCAGTACGATTCAAACACACCTTGTCAAGAAAGGATACATTTACTAGGTTCAGCCTGCTCAACTCCAGTATTATGTGGGCTATGTTGCTGCTAGCTATGCAGTAATCTACTTAAAACCTGCAACGTGTCACAAATGATTTGTTTTTTGATTGAAAATAAGTTCCCTGTGGAAGAACGGAGCACATTAAGACCTGCATATGATCTCTTAAATTCAGTATGGAAAGCTATAATACTTAAGTCATCTTCAAATTGTGAAATTAATGATGTTTAAAATACAGTAATATTGCTTTGTGTATGCAGTATAAACCTTTCCTGCTGTTCCAAAAGTAGATCAGAAAATTCTGGGAGCCTCAAAGTTGGGCTTTTTGGCCACAAACAAAATAATCATTCCAGTGATCTGTTCAGATGTATCCCTGCTTTTTTTAATCAAAGGGAAAAAATGAAAAGGTGATATGAGAGTTTAGAGTGGTAGGAGAAAAGAAGCTGAAGTTCATACAGCAGAAGTGCTAGGGAGGCATGGCTGTAAAAGAATATCTAAAATACACTGATGTGTGGAGAAATAATGGAAGAGAAGTATTTTGAAATGCTGTTATGAAGTTCTATTAACAGTTTTATGAGCATGGTAGAGATTTAGTGGATTGAGAACCCGCATTTTTGTTTTAAGTAAAAATAGTGTTTCATGGGTATATTGTGTGCAGAAAACAAAATCACTGCTTTTTTTGAAATTAACATTTTCATTGCCTACCTTTTGGGCAAATCATACATATAAAAATAGAAACTTCTTTAAGAAAAAGGACTGGAGTGTAAATCTGGAGCTTCACTTATATCCCATGTGTTGCATATTCGTCTTTTCTCATGCATTACTTCTTTTCTGTAACTTAGGAAGCTGAGCAAGAAAGAACAGACTACTTCATTAGAACATTATTACTTGAATTTCAAAATGTAAGTATGTGGGGATTCCTGGTCTCAAGATCAACTTAACACTTGCTTGAAGTTACCTAAAGTAGTGCGTAACTGTGGGAACTTGTAAAAAGTTCCTTGCCTGGTGTTTAGAGGCTGATTCTATGTGTTTGTAAATCAGCAAGCTTAGAGATGATGTTCAAGTAACTTTACTACCTAAGAAGCAGAAATATGAAACTACTTATTTTGTTTTTTCTTACTTGTATCCTTGGATAGCTGAAGCTGTTTTCTAAGTTGAAGTTATGGTTTTAATAGAGTGCGTTAATAACTATGAAAACTTCTCTGAAGATCAAATTTTACTGTTTATATAAACTGAAACTATGACCACAAATGGAATGAAACTTGTCAAAAATACTGTTTCCTTCAGTGAGCATCCTTCTGAGTAAAACACATGTACTTGTTACAGCTCATCCCACAGATGTTCATTATTGTCAAGACATTTATAATGTTAAAGGATGTTCCTTTGCCCAGTCATATGCTTGTATTGACAAATACAAGTAGAGTAAGCTCCAATGTGAGCCAGCAATGAGTTCTTGTGTTCAAGGAGGCCAAGGGGTTGCATTAAGCAGCACGTCGCCAAGAGGCATAGGGAGGAAATCCTTCCCCTGAGCCTGGCACTGTGGCCGTGTCTAGTGTGTTGCTCTCCCCTGGACACAGCAAACATGGATCTACTGGTGTGAGTCCAGTGAAGGGCCACAAAGGTAATGGAGTAGAGCTCCTCTCATATGAGGAGAAAAAACACTTTGACTGAAGCTTTAAGATTGTTTTTTTTAGTTAAAACACTAAGGTCTTTTTTAAAAAGTGTCTGGAAAAAGGGTGATGTTTGTTTATTATTAATTTCTGTACGAAAAAATTCAGAAATCATTTCAGTTCCACACATGGAAAAAATCATCATTTTATTCTTTTAAAATACGATTAAATGAAGATTTTTTTGTGTGGAACTTATTAGACAGCTGTAACTTCTCTGCATGTTACTGGATTTACGTAACCAGTTGGATTTCTTTAAGTTTAATTTCTTAGACTGGATTTTCTCTTCTGTTTTTACTAGCTAAGTATTTCTGTATATCTGAGCAAAGCTTCAGAATTACTAGTTTCAATTTGAAGATGTGTTCTGTATTCTCATACTCAAAAGTCCCCTACGCTGGTTCTCTAATAATGAAACAGAAGGTAGCCCAGGTCCAGAAACTTGGTACTTTTTAGGATCAGAAACCTTTGAAGGTTCACTAGAATCAAGAGGTGTGACAGCAGCCTGCAAATGTGAACTGTAAAGCTAGTTTTACTATGGATAGTTTGGCTAACGGTGATAAAGACAATTTAATTCATTCTTGTAGGAATTCAGGTTAGTTAGAGTTTATGGGGTTTTTGCCTTGTCTTTACTGTTTTTGCAACATAAAGTAACAAGAATAACGTAACAAGAATACCTAACTTTCTTGCAGATGGGATCCAAATTTGGATATTTCCTGGTTTTTATGTCCCCTCCTTTTTAAACTTCATTTTCTAAGCCGACACATTTATCAAAGAATACTTTTTATTCTAATATAAATTGCTTGAATGAGATTGGAAAAGGAACCTTTCATGGTAGTCTTCCCCCTTTCCACCCCCTTTTCCAGTTTAAAGCTGTAGGGACATATTTCAATTAACTGTTTTATTCTGAGACTCTTTTAAAATAGTGCAACATTGTGGGTCCTTTAACTGGTAAGGTGTTTTTCACCCCTTCTGTAAAATACCTCATACCACGTAAACATTAGCAATGCTCAAAATACCCTCTTGTTTCTCAAGTGATAGGAGCTATAATGTTTTTGTACAGTGATTATCTTTGATCTTCCAAAGTAGTTATGCAAAAAATGGATCTGCAGAGTACAAATACATATTATCATTAACACCTTTTCCCCTTCATCCCTCAGGAGACTCGTAGTGTCTATCAGTTTCATTATGTTAACTGGCCTGACCATGACGTCCCTTCATCTTTTGATTCTATCCTGGACATGATCAGCTTGATGCGTGAATATCAGGAACATGAAGATGTGCCAATTTGTATACACTGCAGGTATCAAATATATTTATTTTTTAAACTTAGGCGTTTCGTGCAAGATACACTAGCTCTGTTTTAATTTGCAGTAATTTTCTATAAAGGAGCATTTCCTCATGTCTAAATTTGGCTCAGAAGCTGTGCATTCCTCATTGCCTGAAAACCTGTGCCATGGTGGAATTTCCCTGCTGCTTCAGTTGAAGATAGACTATAGTACCAGGAGAATAGTTACCTTTTTGAAAAGGAAACAGCTTTGCTGTTCTTAAAGCTGAATATCTAAATCTGTATTAGGATGAATCAGACTTTTTGAAGACCATGGCAAATCAGATTAGCAAGGAATGCTTTTCCATGTAAGAGAATACAGCACCAAGTGCACCACTACTTACTACTTGCTTCCAATGTCACCCTAATCTGGAGGCTGCAGGTCCTTCCTAGACCCAGGCAACGAAACTAACTGCAAAACTCCATTGCCTTTACCTCTGTGTATTCAACACAGGACAAATTCTGTATGTCTCTTAACACTGTGCAGTGAAAATTAATTCATAGCTGCCTCAAAAAACATTGCTCAGAGGTTATTTGCCAGTTATAAGACTGTTTTTTGTTGCTTTTTGTCTTGTCTTTGTTCAGATAGGAATTGCAGTCACTTCTTTTTGCAGATGAGAGAACTTAGTGTAGCTGTGACTTAATTAACACCAAACTTCACAGTGTAATGGTTTTGATTAGCAGTCAAAGATATGCATAGATGCAAGTGTATTTGATTATTGAAGCCTAAATACACAAGAAATGTATTTAGCACAGAAAACTACCTCTGTCTCATTCATCTCTTGAATGACAATAAAACTGTAGAACTACTTTACCACAACAGTGTAATTTCCATGTAATGAATATGCATAGATTATAGCTCTTTATCTATAAAATGGATAAAATCATGTTGTTATATTGAATAAATGACAGTTAAGTGTCACTTTTTTATCACTCATATTTCAGTTTGGTAGATAAAATACAGATATACTAAATCAGATCTCAGTCTCCTAAATGAACATGTTTATCATTAATCTTGGGCAAAATCCCTACTATTGAAGCAGTAGTGACTAGTAACAGTGTGAGGAAAGAGACAATAGAAGTGTCAAAACAGAAATATTTCTATGATTGCAATTCCTTTGAGCTTTGCATTTTTAATCTTAACCCACTTCATTTTACCCTGCTAAATTCTTAATGTGTCATATTATAGTGTCAGACTGAGCCAGGTGAAAATGATAGTTGAGAGAGTTTAACTGAAGTGACTTTTGTTTTCGCATGGACTCTGGAAATATGAAACTTAATAGTGTATTTTTAACCATTTTAAATAATTCTAACCACCTAACTGTTTATATTCATAGTGCAGGGTGTGGAAGAACAGGAGCCATCTGTGCCATAGATTATACGTGGAATTTGCTTAAAGCTGGGGTAAGGAATCTTAAAAGAACGAATTTGTAGCATTTTATCATTTCACAACAATGCTTAAGAAAGCTTCCAAATGCTTTAAAATAGTGAAATATCTAACACATTCCAAAATTCTGGATGTTGCATGTTGGACACCTGCTGTACTGCTGCTCTGACAAACATTTAAGACAATATAATTGACTTGTATATTCCAGAAAATACCTGAAGAATTCAATGTATTTAATTTAATACAAGAAATGAGGACACAAAGACATTCTGCAGTGCAGACAAAGGTAGTAGTTTGCTCTACAATGGATCTCTCTATATGATAAATAATATACCATCATTCTTTTTAAAGACCACGTGCACTAATTTTTATCTGATCACCTTTTATAGGAGCAGTATGAACTTGTTCATCGAGCCATAGCACAGCTATTTGAAAAGCAACTGCAAAAATATGAAAGTAGTGCAGACTGGACGATTGCAGATGGAGTGGTATGTTCGTTATTCACATACACATTTCAGTCTTTTGAAATGACTTTTCATTCAATTTCTGTTGTAAAGTATGTTTCTTAAGTGTTTTGTGGTGTTAAGGAAGATGGAGAACTTGTTTAGATTATGTGGGTTTTCTGTTTGTTTGTTTGTTTGTTTTCCCCCTTAGGACCAATTGGCTTGTTCTTAGTGTATGCTGAAGGTTTGGTTGGAAAAGCTGAGTCAGATAATTAAAGAAATATTTACCACTTATCCCTAATGCAATTGCAGTGGTGGAAGCAATAAAGTAAATTCTAGCATGGATAAATTGCAGGACCTCAACTCAAAAAAGAAACAACCACAAAGTATCAGTTTTGGTTTAAACTATTGAGAAACATGCCCTTAGCTCGATGAGGAGACAATAAGTTGATGCTTTCACAGCTTATCAGTTTATTTCTTTGCCTGGCCCTTCTTCTCCAAAAAGAAAATAAAGGAAATAAAAATTTTGTCTAAACCTCCTGAGATGGTAAAGAGCAAATTCAACACTCCAGTCAGTGATCGGCTGGTTCTGCATTTTGTTTGGTAATTATCTTGGTTATAATCAATGAAAATATCATCTTAATACTTAATAATCAAAGTCAATTGAATTTTGGCAATTATTTGGAAATGAACAGAGAGCAGAAAGTATGTGTGCTGTGCCCACTTGCACCTTGAATACTGTCAGCAGATGTGGTCTGCTTGTTCTGGAAGAACATTGCAGAACTAAAGCATTAAAAGTTTTGATAAGGATCAAAGGTATCAGAAGACCCTCATCTAGAGAACAGCCAGACTGAGCGGGACTCTACCTGGAAAATGAGTGGCTAGAAAGAAAGAGGTTAATAAAATAAGTGACAGTGAGTAGCTGATGCCTGCTAACATCTTCTAAAAACTGTCAATGAGACCTGGTAGATTAAGTGAAAAAGTTTTCTCCACACAAGTTCCTTGCCACTGAATGCTGAAAGCCCATGGTTGTGAGGTGAATATATCCTCACTGGGCAGTCATCCTCTGTGAGTTTATTTAGAGGCCTAAATTCTGGCCTATGAAGTTCTAGAGCTGCAAACTCTTGGAGAACATTCCAGGGAGGAATTGCTGCATGCTTACTTGGTCCTGATATTCTGCCCTCTGCACTTCCTTTTGGGTCCTGCTGGCAATAGCGCTAAGTGGATTTTTTGCGCCGATCAGGTGCAGTCTGTCCTGTGGTGGGAAGTGATGCATCTTCATGCTGTAGTTTGTGCCCTGCTTCAGTGGGACTGAAAAAAATTACACATAGGAATGCCTGTGCCCAAGTCATTTATTACTTTGGGATTTTGCCTTCAGGGAATTAACTACTGTAAACTTAGCCATTGCTTAAGTTGCATGAGGTTATTTCCTGCTGCCCAGTTCCACTTATGGATCTCCTGTAGCTTCAGCTGGATTCTAAAATTTTTCAGACTCGAGATAGAGCTTTTTGCTATTCTGCAGAAGCTTTCTTTTCCTTTGAGGACACTGTGTATGCATGTAGTATATAACATTGCATGCATATTAATATAATATTAATTGAACATTAAGTATTATATATGCCATATATAACACCTGTTAGGTTACTGTAAGAAAAGATTACTTGTCAGGTTATTCCCCAAATTGCTCTAGTACCTTTTTTAATTAGGGGATATGTCCCAGAATGTTTAACATGAAATAGAAGTTTTGGTGTAGAGAAGTTTCAAAGCAAGAGACAGTTTCATTAGAGAATTTGAAAGAAAACTTTCATTAAACTATAGTTCTTAAGTCTGCTTCCAAGCTTGCTCGATCTGTTAGTAGTGAACCCTCAGTCTTTAGTACTGATCCTATAGGAAGCCACTTCCCAGATTGAGGGGTGTGTAGAGGGGGCAAGAAATATCAGGTGGATTTATAGAAATAAAGAGATAACCTATAATAATAGGTTATAATAAAGGTTAGTAATAGGTTATAATAAAGATAACCTATTCTAACTATGTACTGGGGTAGGAAGTTTGCATCTCTGTGGCAAATTTTCTCATAATTTGAATGTATCTTTGCTTCTGGCCTTGATCAGGTTTGGGCTATTTTTAATTGTACCGAAATGGTGCTTAATAAGAGTCACAAAACTCCACCAGAGTTGAGAGTGGGGGCACAGCATAACTGCATAAATGTAGTTGTTCAGTGAGAACAAAGCTGCTCTGCTCACAGTGCTTTGCTCTCTGATAGTTACCTTGCTCTAAAACCTACAGCTTTCTGTATGTATGTAGCTTTCAGAGCATGGGGAAGCTGTAGCTGCTTTTTCACTGTAGTTGCCCAAGTCCGCATGCAGAAGTGTACAGAAGCAGCTCACTATCAGTGACTATCACTATCAATATCAGTGCTTGATCTTTTTGGTTAAATTCCTTTATTTCCTTCAGAGTTGTGTGGTAGCTAGTGTGAGTCACACTGAGAACAGCAGCCAGGGATTGTCTGGATCATTCTGCTGCTCAGATTTCAGCCAGGAAAACAAGTAGCCATCTGACGGGTAAATAATATGATCATGTAAAGGGTGAGGTCTTTAGACAAATCTTAAAAAGAGAGACAAAAATTGTTTCCAGTGTATTATGAAACGCCTTTGGTATGAGCCGATGTCCTCGCCTCACACTTTCGGAAGCTATGGCAGCTGCATGGCCCTCTGTGCTCCAAGGTTGCAATTGTGCCATGGAAACAGGTAGTAATACAGAAGGTAGTAATAGGTAGTAATACAGAAAATTATGCTACTAAAAGATTAAAAACAAGCAAACAAAAACACAAAAAGACTCTTCATTATTTCATGCTGATAGTACTTCATGCAGCTGGTTTAATGATTTTACTGTCTAGTTTCTTTTGCTGTTTCAGTTGCCTGATAGATTTAAATTACTCAAGTTTTGCAAACAGTTTTTGCCAGTAGCATCACAGGAAGAAGTTAATCTGATTGGCACCGACCAGCAGAATTCATAAGGAAGTAGCTGAGACACAGTCCCAACCATGTGTTTCTGTGAGCTTGCCAACTCTGCCATGCTGGAAACAATACTGTAAAATGTCAACAAAAAACATGTGCACTATTTCAAATAGATTCCATTTGAATTGTAAATTCTTACAAGAGTTGGTATAAGGGTTCAAAGCCTTGTAGGAAACCTAGATGTGGTGAGATGATATAGTGAGGTAGTTGTATATTGCACAGTGCAGTGGTATTTTTCTATTATGAATGTTTACAAGTATAAATGTGTAAAGAATCATACTGAATGCATAAATCATAAATTACAAAAACAAGTCTGCCTCAGTTTTGCGTTCGGGTGCTATGAAATAGATGTGAGCTCATAAACACTGCTCATCTGATGAGGTATTAGTCACACTCGTAGCAATAGAATATTTTATGAGCTGTTTGGGAGGTATCTCTGCGATGTGAAATGAACCCTGTCTGTCTTGGATAATTTAGCAGTTGGATAAAATTCCATGTAACCGGATGTTCTGTATGTGAGGGGAAAAAGGAAAACTGATTCAAGTTAAAAATAAATACACTAATCTACTATGTGTTTAAGAATATTTGTCAATATCAGTTCTACATGACAGCCTTGGGGACTGCATATACTTGCCTTTTAGTGTGTGTGTGTGTGTGTGTGTGTGTGTGTGTGTGTGTGTGTGTGTGTGTGTTGGGTGTTTTTAGCTGATGATTTTCACTTCCAGATCGTATTCTGCCCTACAATACAACATCTGTCTAGAGAAGCAGCAGTGCTGAGTGATGCCAAGAAGCTGTGATTAGGAAGACTGGAAGGGTTTTTTCTTAATTCTGCCATCTGTTCCTCTCAGCGGATGAGGTCATCTCTGAGATACCCTACATTTACAGCTGAGCTTCCTCCCTCCCACTGCATGCTAGTAATTCTGCATATTTACACATTCACATGTTTCCTTGCCGGACAGAAAGCTAAATCAGCAAGCTGGTGTTAATCAAGGAGCTCAGAATATTGGGTGTTCGTTACCTTTTGTGATTCAGAACTAAGCAGGATTTGCTTCGAGGCTTCAGCAAGCAGCATTTCTTGAGTTAGTAACTGAGAAGAGCAGTACCACAGCACGCTAGGCTGCTGCAGCAGTTGAAGTTTGCCTGGGACTGTTGCGTGGGACTGTTTTCTTTCCTGTGTGGATTAATGCATCTGGCTAAGGTCTGTAGAGCTTTGTTAGTAAATATGCTTCACTGCAGTAGGATATAGGTAGTCTAAAAGCAAATGTTGTCTTCACAGAAACATCAGCCATTTGAACTGGTTGTATTGGTGAGGTCCTTTTTTGGTGTCAGTAGTGCCCAGAGCAGAGTAAATTGATCCTTGTTTAACCTTGTGTGGAAACAAAATCTTTCGAAAGTGTAGTCGGCCTGGAGTGCTCCCAGTGTATGAAGTATGAGTAACCATTCATTTATCTTATGGGATAAAGGTACCATTTTGTGAATCTGATTTTGAATATGGCAAGTACTGCATTGCAGAACAGCAGTAACTACCTTGCTAAGCACAACAGTTAAGTCATCTTAGAGCTGTAAATGTTTTGACTAATTTAAGTGAAGGGCTATTTGTGAAGTGTGTTTTTTAAAAGCTGACACTGATTTTTGTCTCCCAATGTGGCTGCCTTTATACTGCTGTGACCTAATCAGGCACCCAAACATGTTTCTTTAAGGAGTTAATTTTTGTAAGCTGTTGTTGTGTATTTGCTTCAGACACCTGAGCCTGGACACTTTTTGCAAGGTGCATGGTGCATCCATATCTTTTATTATGAGTAGCAAAAAGAGCAGAGTACTTTGGCTCTTGAGTTATTTTTGCCTGTCTCAACTAGAAACTAAGCTATTCACTGTATATGTGCAGAGTTTAGATGACTTTGGCATATCTTAACTTTTTTTTTTTTTTCCTGACTAGAAGAAAGTTATATCTTGGAGGGGGGAAATAACTGTGCACAAATAGTTCACTCTACAAGTGTGGGAGGACAGAGATGCAGCTGCAGATCTGTGTTGAGGACGCGCTGCGGCTGCAGCCAAGGACCCACCCTGTCCCTTGTCGGGGCCTTGCAGAACACACAGTCCTGAAATCCGAATGGGTCTTGCTCAAAACTTCGTCATGGCAGAACTGAACCAGAATCCTGCCCTGCTTAGAGGGAGGGGAGGGACATTAGTGACAACGGGCAGAAATTGTTTCCCTGGAGGCCTAACTCTGTTTTGAGTCTCTCTGCCCTACCTGTTTGCAGGGAAGCTTTGAGGTGCTACAGCAGAACAGCCCTTCCTCGTCTTGGAGGATTAGCTGCCAGCTCTAGCTACAGATGATTTCTGGTGCAGAATCAGTGCTTTTAGCGCCCCTGCAGTAACGCTGGGATTTTGGACTGCTTTGGAGGTTACTGTGTTTGCACAACATGAGCAGGAAAACTGCGTTGCTTCTGTCACACACTGGCATCCACAGCATTTTTGGCACCAACCTTTCTGTATGGCCGTGTCCCTGAGCGAGGACAGTGCTCTCTGTTTTCAAGCACATTAAAGGCAGAGAGAGTCGTCTGTGAAGCAGTGCAGGAAAGCTTCACGTGGCCTCTGTGCATATTTGAATGGAGGGGATTTGAGGGGGATGGAAAGATAATCTTGTTAAATTAGTATGTCTGGAATAATTTGCAGTTAGTTTTAAAAGGTTTTTTGGGCCCTTCCTATTTCTGAGTTAGTCGTGGAAAGCTGCCAAAGGTCTTGAGCAAAACTGTTGTGCCTAGCTAAAATAAACCTGATTTTCAGTTCAGTTTGCACATCAAACTTAGCGTTGATGCTACTTGTCAATGTCTCTTCAGCTGTTTCAATCACTGTGCAGTTTTATTTATTAAGAAGTTAAAATGAAAGAAAAAGAGAGGGCTAAATTTAATAAATCTAGTTCACTTCAATTTGAGAACCATCCACTGAATACTAATTCCAGTTCAATTGGGTACAACAGGATCAGTTGGCCTGATATTATTACTACTATTTTATGTCATCCATTACTCCTGGAACCCCAAAATTGTTATGAATAGCTCTGAGATGATAAAGACTTAGAGAAGCACAATATTGTGGCATGGACGCAGAAAGGTCTGGACCATTTGGCAAGCTGAGCATGAACGTGCTTCACTATTGCCAAATGTCAAGGTTCTTGCCCAGGAAAAGAAAGAGCAGATGGAAATTCAGACTGAAATGGCACTCTGCCTGTGAACTATGTCTAAGCCACCGGAGCCAGCTGATCCGGTATCTTCATCCCCTTCCTACGAGCTCATAGCTTGGATAGTTTTGTGAAGTCTCCGGGCTCAACTCCAAGGAATCTTGGTGTGATGGGAACTCCATGACCTGCCGTCCTTGTGGCTGTGCAGTGTAGGTGGCTTTATCTGCTGCTTCACACTCAGTCCACAAAGCTTGACGGTTACAGTGGAAAATCCACAGGTCAATGAAAACCCTAATGTAATTTGGCTGAAAAAGTCAATACAAGCCATTGATAAATGAGCAATAGAGAGGAGGAGTAAGGTACTATTTTCCTCTGCTGGAATATTTCTGGAATGTTGGATTGGGCAGTGACTTCATGGAGGTTTGGGCCTGGGTGAAGAACAATAAGGGGACTCTTTACTGAAGAAGCATGACTTCAGTTAGCTTTCTGGGGAATGGAATTTGATAATAGATTCTTCACACTAGCAGAAAGTGATAGCAGTTTAAAATGAAAATTAAAATGGAAATTCTAAGTGAATTTAAAGGAAATAAAATTTAGATTTAACAAGGTATGCTTTTAACTGAGAATAATTAGCTGTTCAAATTAGTTAACTTATATCTTTCAAAGCTAAAAGTACTTGGCAATCTTACAAAGGGTTCTCTCTAATTCAAATGTAACTATTGGATGCAAAGCAGGATGTAACAAGGAATTTCCTTTTGCTTGTGTTGTATCCAAGGGCAGTCTCTCACCCAGCCTGAACAGGGGTGCTCAAAGGTCCATGATACTGTGCTTGGAAGTCAGTTACATATGTGCTGAGAGGTTTTAATGAGTTTTGAAAAGGAAAAAAAGACTTGACAGGAATTTTTCAAAAATACTAAACTCAAGACAACACTAAGCTTTCTGGTTTTGTTGGGTCTGCAGCTGTGGCACGTGCATGGAAGTGGTTCATCAGCCTTAGTTTTTTTGTGTCTTCTGCTTAATCTTATCTTATAGTCTTGTATCTTATGTCTTGTATCTTATAGTTCTCTTGAAATACAGTAAAAATCCTTGTGCCCTACAGAATGTTGGACTTCATTGTACATGAGAGGGAATCAGTCTGAAAGTGTTTTAAAACAGTGCATTAATCCCAATCCACTCATCTACTTATAGTTGCTGAAAATTTGATTTTCTTATTGCAGTATAGATTAGTCTCATGTTAAATGGCTTGATTGTACAAGTGAAAATAAAATAAAAAAATAAAAAAAAATAAAAAAAATAAAAAAAAATAAAAATAAAAATAAAGTGACTGACTAGAAAATAAGCACTCTGTATATAAGTAATGTGGAAGAAGTAAAGGAGGTTGCTCACTACTAACCTGAAAGATTAGCTTTTGAGGATTTTTGTTAGTGGATATACAATGATAAGCAAAACAAAAAGCTTGGCCAGAAATACTTGAAACTGCAGGTAAAAAATATAAAATGCTATTTTGAATTTAGTGTAGAATTTAATCTGTATATAAACTAGAAAGTGATCTCAGTCTATGCTGACTAAAAAAAAGGTGTTGCCATGCATTATTTTCAAGTCTTGTTATTGGTATTTGAACCTTTGGGTTTAAGTGTTATGTTTCTGTCAGTTTTACAGCTATGAATGAAGAAAAAATGTTTTTCAGCTATGAATGAAATCTTTTTGTTTTAATCAGGATGAAAATAATACAGAGGATGTTGTCAATTCTTCAGAAGCTGAGAAACAGGATTCTCCACCACCAAAGCCTCCACGGACCCGCAGGTAGTTAACTGTGTAAATATATTATTTTAAACTGACAGACTGACCTGTTTCACAGATAAAAGTAAAATCAAAATAGTTTATCCTCTAAAGATTTTTAAGATAGAGCTTCAGGAATCTTGCAATGCCCTTCTACAAGCAGGCCAGTTTTCACTTAAGTAGGCAGATATTCTATCCATTTATGCTCTAAGTTCTTTATGACAGTAGCAATACACTGACTGTTCAAACAGGCTCAGCTAATGACTGAATGTGAATTTTGGGAAAGCAAATGTAATTAAAAGTAAGCATTTGTTCAAGGAAATGTTAGCTCATAGGCAACAGTATTACTGATTAGAGTATGGTAACAAAATGTTTTTCTTTGTGAAGATTGGCCTCACCAATCCTTGAATTCAACAGAGCAGAAAGTAGACATCCTCTCTAGTTCCTTATAAAATAAATAAATAATGTGGACTTGCTTTTTAAGAAGCCCAAAGTAGATGGAAGCTAACAGATCAAGTCTGCCTAACATGGGTAGCCAGCCTGGGCATGAAGACACCTCCGAAAGCAACTTTGTTGAAGTACCTAAGTTCCCTAAATAGTTACTGGAAAAGTGTAATTGCCTCTTGGTGGAGCTCCTGCCTTCTCTAGACAGGATTTTTCTTTGGACTTCTTTCAGCTGCTTACCAGTTAAAATAAGCACTTGTATTCCCTAGAGATTTAGAATGACACAATTAATATTCTAGCATAAAATCAGAACTGGAGTAGTGCAATGACAGATCAGTAGTTGAAACTCATTCATTTGATGCTTTAAAGTAGAAGATGAGAATTAATCCCTTCTTCCTAGCTCTAGGATAAGAATATTGGCAGTGTAACAGTTAACCTAGTTAACTTGATATTAGTTATGTCAAACAGAAATTAGAGGTGCAGAAGATATTGAAAGAGGTGGAACTGAGCTGAGACTCTCCATAAACACAGGGAACAGTTTGTATATTGTGTGCATAATAAAACTTACTGTGTTTAGGCTGAGAAGTAATGTGATTGTATCCAGTTATATGGCTTAAGGTGGTGACCAGGAGTCTGGTGACTAGTGTACTCTCTGCTTCTGTAATAATCATACATACATAATTCATTTTATAGCACACATCTGCTATATCTTACCTGCATTTTATTGTTCCTAATGATAAATTAACATGCTAAGTTAAAATCTTTTTATCTTTTATAAAATTGAGCCGCCTCTTAGCCCATTTCCATAAACTCATACTTTCCCATTTGGGAAATAATCTGTTGTTAACGGTGGCAGAAAAATTGGTTCCTTGTAGGAGAATAAAGGGAGGTGTTTAGCAAAGCTGTTGTTCCTCCAAAAAAAATCTTTATTTGAAAGAAACAGTTAACTGCATCCCCTGGGGAAGAAACTTATAAAGAAAGACTCATCTGCTCCAGATACCCACTAATGAGCACATTGCTGTGGGAGGTGCCTTTACAAACCTGCCTCCTGATTCAGTAAGGACTTTAACCCAGGTTTTGTGTTTCCTGGGTGTTCTAGCCTAGCTTGACAGCTCTGCATGGAGAGGATGGGAGAGCAGAATTCACAAAAGATTTAGCTTAATGCCAATAGGAGGAAGAAATCTTTGTTAAACATGATAAATGTCCTTATTGCATCTTGAGTTGCCCTCCACCCCAAACCATTTTCTTACCACTTTTACCCACGTTCCTTCTATTGCTTCTCTTTATATAACTATGGAAATACCTTTATACCCCTGTTTTTGGTATTTAAATACATCTTTTCTGCAGTGAATGTTATCAAATGGTGTCTAAAACCAATTGACTTGCAGATTAGTTTGCATACAACAGAAAATCTGAAAATACTCAGTTTAACCAGAGCTTTCAATGAGATTTAGATTTTTTTCTGGCAAATATTTGCCAACCAAATGTATGTTTAAGTGAATTTTATTTGTGGTGTCTCTGAAGAAGTTAAAAACAAATTTCTAGCCCTAGTATCTTTAAGAAGGATTAAGACCTTTCAAATTCTTCATATGCTGTGTTGTAGTTGGTTCTAAAAATGGAAAAAGTAACTTGCATATTTTTTCAAGGGGAGGAGTTAAGATCTGCTGTTTTCTAAAGCAGAAAGGAAGATAGTGACTGTTAGTTTTCTTTTGTTGTTGTTGTTGACAGTCCTGTGTACTGGAATTTTTTGGTGACCTCTCATTTGCCAAGGAACGGAGCAGTCTTTTATTTTAAGAGATTAATTAGGATGGGGAAGTTTAGTTAAGAAAGGCTGTGACCTCTGACTGCTATGAATTTTTCAGTTTACTGGCCTATATTGCAGTCACAGTGCACATCAGTTTGTAACAGGATAGATGGAGGCCACCTCAGTCTCTGGAACTGCTGGGGGTCAAACTGGACTTGATGTCACCTGGGATTAGTCTGTCTTGGGACATTTCCAACATGTGGGCTCCTTGCCCGGCTGGAGGGTTCTCTGTCAGCGAGTAGGGTGATTTCTGATCTTCCTGGGGCATTTCACAGAACACATTTATTACATTATTTCTAGCTTCATGAAATGCCAGTTCATTTAGCCTGTTTCTCAGAGTAAACGGCCTTCTTTGATAGACAGGTCTGTTTTCTGTGTGTTCCCCCCATGTCCTATGTTGGTCTTCGCTCCTCTAGAGACCCTTGAAATGCAGGTTTTGGCATATGCTTCCTCCCACACATCCTCCTCCCACTCTTTTTCTGTTAAGCACATGATCCTGATGTGTGTCACTGATGCAATAGCTTTTTCTGGGAACAGGCAGGTGCTTACTGCCTCACCTTTCACGGTCCCCAGAAAGGGCAGCGTGTTCCCCGCAGCTCCCTCTGTGCAGCGCGACACTTCTCGTCTCCGAATTGTGCTGAGCTTCCAGTGATGAGGACTGTGGAAGATCTCTTGGAGGAGTTTTTCTATAAAAGTGGCTTTTTTGGCTGTCTTTTTTTCCTGTCAGTGATCGGCTCATAGCACAGATAATCTCTGCATTACTTTTAAATCGGTATCTTCAGATTTGTAGAAAGTTAAATCTCATGTCCATACTAAGCAGGGCTGACATGCTGCTGGATAGTTTTTTGATGTAAGGCAACAAGCTTATTCAAGGAGGGATAATTTACCTTTCTAGTGCTTACACTGGCTTGGGGATTCCTTGAGAAAGGAGTACTACACTATAACTTGTATTCTTGTAAGCTTCTTTTATGTCTAAAATAAAATTTTTGTCTATTAAAAGTATCTTTTCAGGCTACTAGATCTTTTTTTACTTTCTTTACTTCCTTTGTGAAGTCAGTGTGAAGTGTCTAAAGGTAATGGGTTTATAGAGGTTCTACAGTAGTGTTAATACACTAGATACAATAATTTTTTACCACCTTGTAATGCTTCCATGTAGTTCATTTCTTGAATGACATTTGAGCATAGTTGTTTGGGTTAACGTATTTAATGTCAACATAAAAAAAAAAAAAAGAGAAAATAGTAGTCCTTAATTATCACTAGTGTCAACATTACTTTATTCTGGAAATCATTGGCTTTGCAATTTACAATCCTGTCAAGTTACCTTGAATGTAAGTCTATATTAAATATCTTTAGAGGAATGGGGAACTGAAAAGCAGTCTGTTAGGCATGTCTTTGACTGCTTTTGGGTTAAGGAAGGAAAAGGACATAGTAAGTTTTGTAAGATAAAAGCTGTTAATTGGTTTCTTGTTAGCAACCTTTGATTTGTATTTGGCAATTCAAAAACAAAAATTCTTCAGTAATTACATGTATACAAAAATACAAGGAAGGAACAAAACCAACCCTTTTTCTAGTAGCATATATTTGCTGCAATACATGTGTGAACCTCAGTGAACTGCAGCATTTTTCCCCCACACGGATGGTAGTGATTTAATATTGGAGTAGAGTAAGATGGTTGTCTGGTTACAGCCTTACATAGAGTTTAATTTTCCTATTTTAATTATCAGAGATGATGTAAAGCTTGATATCTATTTTTAGTTGATCATAGCAGCTTCATTTCATGACCTGGCCGTCACTCTTTTTGATTTGGTAATAAAACCCTCCATGGTGCTGCACAGATCACTTAAGGGTTTTCATCTGAACGATGGCCACGTTTCATTCAAATCTGAACTATATTGTGTGGTATTTTAATAGTATAGTCCTTTTGCATTGAGGTCAGAATGGCTTTATTTTTGCTTTATCTGCAATATATTAAATCTTTTAGAACACTTAAATTTCACAGCATCTTTGTCACGTCATTTTTGGACTTGTTTTTTTTCCCCTCTGTGCATCTTTGATGGAAAGTTCTTTTGTACAGATTATCTTTCTGAAGCATTCAGTATTCTCTGTGGCACTTAAACTTGTCAGGATATTTCATTTCAACAAACTGCAGACTTAACTGCTTTCCATACTTTTTTTTCTCCCCCCGGCAATGGCTTTATGTTCCTGCAGCTGGTGTCAAGCCCAGTGGCAATATCTTGCTTTCATAGACTCCTGTGAACATAGCCTGTAGACACCTCAGCATTCACAAACACATGTGTTTTCAACAGTTAAGTAATGTAAAGACTGGCCACCCAAGAGCTGTCTTGCTGAAAATAGTTAAATAAATTTTCAGATACTTCTGAAGATAATGATGTAGGTGACATACAGTGAGCATAATCTTGAGTCAGTTGTTAATGTAACACATTTTCTGTTTGGATTTTTCCTTTACAGAAAGTGGCCACAAATTTAGGGGAAACCCAGCTAAATGCCCTATATATCTCCATCAAAACTGCTCAAATTCTACCTTGCAGATGCCCTTTCAAGGGATTCTCCAGAAATGTGCTCACACTTTGCAAATCTAGTTCCTCCCTGTTCCTTTTTTTTGGCCAACCTGTAGCTCAGAGGCGGCACCTGATCTGTGATTTACTTGACAGCTGAGAAACAATTGACTTTATCTGGGAACCTTGGCAAGCTCCACTAGGGAATCAGGTACCATAGCAGCTGCTCAAACTGTGTGACAATAAAAAAAAAAACTATGGAAAAACTGCCTCAGTCACCTAGGGAAATTTCTTGTGCAGATAGGAGGAGGAAGAGCAGAGATGTGACATATTACAAGGTACTCAGTGGCAGTTCTTTGTGAAAAGACATGGTCAAGGTTTAATTATGAGAGGGCCATTTTTCAGTACACTGATTTTACACATTGAGTTGTATTTGAGAAGTGCTTGCTTTGGCAACACAGGAAAATAATGTGGAATTAAAGGAATGAATACAAGGAAGCTTTTCTCTCAAATGATCCAGCACTCTTCACTTCACTGAGGCTTTTCTGTCTCAATATCCCCTTTTATGAGCTTTGTATTAATTTCCTGGCATTATCCAATCAAGCTGTCTTTATGATATAATATTCTGTTTTGGATAATGTTAATATTTCATGTTTACATCACTGTGGGGAGAAGTCTGTCTAAAATCAACTATTGAAGGAAATACCCAAAGAAAGCATTAAGTGTCAGGCCAAGATATTTGGGCTTTCCTATAGCTTTGTGGCAAGAGCTTCAGGAATAGCTACTGCCAAAGAAAGACCTCCTAGGAAATGATATGTGCATTCTAATACTTCAGCTACATGAAAAAAACATCATTTGCATTGTAAAATGTGTGAGATGGCAAGACTGTTATGCCAGTAAAATGGCAAAGTCATTCCATTCAGGGGAGAAAAAAAAAAAAAAAAAGACATTGGGTAACATCTATTGCCTTGGAGAGAGGAGAAAAAAAGAGGGAAAAAAAAAAAAATCCCCACTATTTCATCAAACTTTCTTTGAGATGGCAAAGATGAGAATGGATGGATAATCTTCAGTAGTAATAAAACCGGGAAGGATTTTGATGGAGGGTTGCTCATTTGATCACTCTAAGTTCTTAGTCTGGAGTAAATGAAAGAAATTTGTCAGCTTCAAATATAATAGGGAGCATCTTTAAGAGCTATGTATGAGGGAAGGGAAGATGATTAAGCAGGCCTACAAATTCTGCCTTGCTACCTTGCTCAGCACTGTGTGTATCCTATCAGTGAAGAACTTAATGATTTTTGACCAGTGTTATGAGCCTGCAATCCTGTCATTTCTGCTTTAACACTAACTTGCTTTTTTAGCTAATTGTGGTGCTTAATGGTGTGTCTGTACCAGGTAAGAAATGAGTTTTGTTCATGGAAGGTAAAATTGTGGGTCAGGAAAACAAAGTCAGTGGAACTGAAGAGTGTCCTTGCTGGTAAGGCAAGGCAGGGCTTGCACCTCTGCATTTATACACGTGGCCTCCCTTTCTCCTGGCACAGAGGAGAAGCTCTTCTGTCTGCCTTAGTCCATATTAAGCCGGAGCAGGACTCTCTTGGCTGACCTTAGGCTTCCTAACTCAAGCAAATAACCTATTCTGAAAATGGCTGTTTTTTCATAGAAGTCTAGAACCAAACTGTTGTGAAACAACTCTTGATCACGTTGTTCTGGAAGTGCTTTGCATCCCTCTGTCTTTAATGTAGAGCTGCTGAAATTCATTAGGCCCGTTAAACTCTTGATGTTGGTTTGGGTTTCCTCCATGAAGGATCCATAGGAACAGGAGAAGGGCTGGAAGAGCTGCACGCTCTGACTGCTCGGCCTGTGTCTGGGTGCCGGGCTCTGAAGCTCCGTCCCTTTGGTCAGGGTCGCTAAAATGCGAGTACTTTCTCATTCCTCATCAGAGCTAGTCATGCAGGGGTCAGCACTGTTATTACTGTGGAAGTGTCTGGGGAACACAGTCCGCGTGTCGGCGCGCGCTCCCCCACGCTGCCCTTGGCCTGCCTTCCTCCGGGGCTGCCCCGCTCTCCCAGGCTGCACACGAAGGCAGCAGAATGTTGGCCCCGTGGTCTGCGATCTAGCAGGTAGTGCCAGTTTTTATCTCTTTAGAAGCCCCTGCTTTCTGGCTTCTGGGGTACAGTCTTGATTTCATCTGCAAACACGGGCCTATTTCTCGGGCAAGCATCGCCACCACCCAGGGCAGCTCTGCAGCAGGAGATTCAGAGCCTCCTCCCAGAGGTCAGGCTGGACTGCAGGGTGTTCCCATAGGCATAAAGAGAGTGGCAGGGCTTGGACTGTACCTTCGTCTCATGATCCAGCAGTCTGAAGAAAATGGAACTCTCCAAAAGACGTTTCCATCTAATCGACTTCCCTTGTTGTCCCAAAAGCGAAGGAATCATTTTTAAAGGCTCTGAAATCTTGTTTGTATGCAAGTCCCTAGGCAGCTCTGCGAGATGTTTGTAGTAAAATATTCTGCATTTAATTTGAAAGTAAATGGCCGTGTGCAGGAAGAGCCCCTTCCTTTTTCCAGACCCCCTGGGGTGGGGTAGCAGTGCCCCGGACGAGTCAGCACCGCTTCCGACGCGCTCTAGGGAGCGTCGGGAGCTCGGGGGCGCGCTGCCCCTCCGCTGCGCTCTGCCGGGGGCTGGGCGCCCCGCGGAGCTGCGGCTGCCCCCGTAGCCCTACGGCTGCGGAGAAGCTATCGAACACCCCAATAGCCAACGCCTCCCAGAACTGGAGGGCTGGGATGGGAGATTACGGGTATCAAACAGGCTGTATTGTTGCTTAGGTAAGGCTTTTAGAACGTTTTTTTCCTTATTTTTATTGTAAACTGCTTTGTCTGCTGCATGTCTCTGAGACACCTTTTTTTGAGAGGGCAGTACGGGGCTGCTGCCGCCAGAGGGCCGGGACGCCGCGGGCGGCGCGCGCGGGACCGCGGGTGCCCAGAGCAGCCGGGAGGCCCCTCTGTGCCTGCCCTGGCCTTCTGAAGGGCCTCGTGGCTGTTCGTGGTAATTTCTGCCTGCCCATTAGCCACATTTGGCCACCAGTGTCTGAGTACAGTAGAAGTGCTGCTCTGAGCTCCATATTGATATCAAAGCATTACTTCATTTATCTAAAATACTGCAAAATGTAGAAAACTCACACTTTTTTTTTTTTTTCCCCTGCAGTTGCCTTGTAGAAGGAGATGCTAAAGAAGAAATTTTGCAGCCTCCAGAGCCTCAGCCAGTACCACCAATCTTAACCCCGTCTCCTCCTTCAGCCTATCCAACAGTGACCACCGTGTGGCAGGACAACGACAGGTACCACCCGAAGCCGGTGTTGCACATGGTTCCATCAGAGCATTCGCCAGACCTCAACGAGAATTACAACAAATCAGCAGAACCCGCGGGGAGGAACGACACTAGCGAGCGTGCAGAGAAGAGGCTGGAGCGCAACTTAAGTTTCGAGATCAAGAAAGTCCCCCTTCAGGAGGGCCCACGAAGCTTCGACGGGAACTCGCTGTTGAGCAGGGGACACGCCGTCAAGGCGAAGCCCCTTTCAGCCTGTGGAGCTGAGAAGAGCTGGAAGGCCCAGGAGCAGGTTCCAGGGGGTCCGTTTGCAGGTGCTGCCCAGGACTCGTGCGTGGAGTGCGACGTGGCCCAGGCCAGCACAGCCCCAAGGGCCCCGCAGGCGGCTCCGCCCAGGCCCGACCGGCTGCCCCTGGCAGAGAAGGGACAAGCCAAGTGGTCACTGCGTGGCCCTGAAAATGCGCCCCCCAGCCCAGGCGCATCTCCGGACACCTTATGTCCCGTGGTTAAAACAGCCTCTCTAGCATCACACCCCGCGGCTGAACTTCCTCCCAGTGACCCAGCTGAGCATTCTGCTCCTGCTGTTCGAGCACCCCTCTGTTTCACTAATCCTCTTCACTCTGATGACTCTGACACGGATGAGATAAACTTTGACGGAGCCATGACCAAAAGTCCATCCAATATTTCAACCGCAAGTGCCACGGTTTCTGCTGCCACTAACACTGAAAACATTTCTGCCAGAAAAGTATTGCCCATGTCTATTGCTAGGCAAGACTTAGGAGCTGTGATGTGCTCTGAAGATGGCCAAGGTAGGTGGCACTGGGTGGCAGGAGTGTGGCCTTTCAGTGTGGTTTCACCCAGAGCATGGGGAACGTAAGCGTCTCTGCAATGCACTTTTCTTGAATGTACATTTAAGCCCATGGTAGCAGCTTCAGAAAGGGTTTTTCTCACCCTCACAATTTATCTTTTGCCTGCAAGCTGTGTCTGATACATTTCTGGCACTATGAACTTAAAAATTCCTCAAATGCTTTCCAGAAAGATATTATTAATGTGCATTATTAGTTGCTTATCTCTGTGTTTACTAGTTGCCCCATTTTTTCTTTCTTATGCAGCAGCTGACATTTCATTTCAACACTTTGTTTTCATGTGTCCGTGTGATAATGGTAGTATTGGGGAAACAAACTTTGGACGAGCATTCCTAAAATACACAGATATCCCCCCTTCCCTCCTACTGATTGCACTAAAGTGCAGATGCAGCATCTCTCATGGCACCAGTCCTTGAAGTTCCTCCAGATTTGGCTCCTGCATTTTGTTAGCTTTGTCAGTAGGTTTAGCTCTGGGCCGGGAGGCATGAAGCGATGATGCTGTTCAGATTAAAGAAGTTAAACTGAAGCAGCAACTGTTTGAACCTGTGGTTTGAGCAATGCTTTGTTGGAAAGTTATTCAGATTCTTTAAATCTTTAACTGCTTTTGGAGGGTGAGGTTTGTGCAAGGTTTTCATGCTAGCAGTGAGGCAGGACACGGGTTTGGCTAGGCTGGCACACCTCCCTAGGCCAGGGGGAGGGTGTAAGTGAGGGAAAACGAGGCCACATCAGCTTCTTACAGCAAGTCCAGCAGAGAAGGGGGTGATGCTGTGGAGCTTGCCTGCTCCTACCTGTTTTCTTTTTTTCTTTTTTTGCAGTTTTAATCCTGAAATTCTTTACAGTCCATTCCACAGGAGAGGCCAGAGCCTTTACTTCACAGCTGCCTCATCCGCTATGCCAGCAGTCCTCCTGGAGTGGTTAGTGCAGCACCTTTGCAGTGCTGCCGGATTTTGCCCTTCTCTTGCCAGGGCAGCTGCTCTCTGTCACTGCCTGGAAACTGTTTCTTCCATACTCGCCTCTCTGTAGCTGTTGTAAGGGATGCATCTAAATGATACACTGTAAATATGATAAAGATTGAGAGCAATGTCACTCAAGAATGCATCAAATGCATATCAAAAACATTCTCAAATGACAGCACAGACTTGGTAGATGATGTGCTATTGATATGCAACTGATTTCACTCAAGTGGCTTAATTTCTTTAAGATAACTTTTTTTTTTTAATCATTTATCTCTTGTCTTGTTAATGAGGATTTCTGTCTTCCCTTTGTAGCATCCTGAACATATCCCATTTTCAAGTCATGTGGAGGGCTTGGGATCAGTCCCAGACTCAAGAATCCAGGGTTAGGTGCTTTTGCACCCCTGTCCTAACCCGAATTGTACTGGGGCTTTTTCATTTTCCTGCTGCTTTGGGATTCTTCTCTCTGAAGCTTGAGATGTGGGTGCAGCCTTCAATGAAAACTAATTGTTGAGCTTAGCAGCCCCTTTGTTAGTGATAACTGCAGTTTGCCTGATTGTAAACATGATCACGTCATTTTTTTTTTCTTTAATTAAAGTTAAATGTCAGGTAGCTGGTCTGTTGTGAGTAATAACAACACTTTCACAGTTAGTACAGGATGGCTTGCTCCGTGGTGACTCTCTTTGCAGGTTTCACAAAAGCTATTTCAATAACTACTTTAAAACAAGCAAGAACTCCCCAGTCTGCCTCAGAGAGCAGGTTTTGGGGAACAGTCACTCAACACAGTGGCCTGTGCAGCCCGAGGGAGGGCCTGGGGCTGCTGTTGGCACGTTGGCCCTCACAGCGCTCCTCTTGGCTTCACTGCTTCACACTTGTGCTTTCCATGAATACTGTGCGCAATGTGGGTTTTAAACAAGTGGCTCATGTGAAGCATCCCTAAAACTAAATAGCACCCCTTGCCATCCCGAGGATCACAGAATCCCAGAATGGTTGAGGTTGGAAAGGACCTCTAGAGATCATCTAGCCCAACCCCCCTGCTCCAGCAGGGACACCCAGAGCACGGGGCACAGGGCGGCATCCAGGCGGGTCTGGAAGATCTCCAGAGACGGAGACTCCACCACCTCTCTGGGCAGCCTGTGCCAGGGCTCGGTCACCCTCACAGGAAAGAAGTTCTTCCTCCCATGGAGATGGAACTGCCTGTGTTTCGACTTGTCCCCATTACCCCTTGTCCTGTCACTGGCCACCACCCAGAAGAGTTTGGCCCCATCCTCCCCACATTCACCCTTGTACATATTGGTCAATTGGTACGTATTGGTCAGATCCCCTCTGTCTTGTCCAGACTAAACAGGCCCAGCTCGCTTAGTCTTTCCTCATAAGACAGATGCTCCAGTCCCTTAATCATCTTCAGCGCTCTGAGCTGGATCCTCTCTAGAAGCTCCATGTTCGCCTTGTCCTGGGGAGCCCAGAACTGCACCCAGTACTCCAGGTGCAGCCTCCCCAGAGCTGAGCAGAGGGGCAGGATCCCCTCCCTTGACCTGCTGGCAACTCTCCTCCTGATGCAGCCAGGATCCCATTGGCCTTCCTGGCCACGAGGGCACATTGCTGCCTCATGGTTACCTTGTTGTCACCCAGGACTCCCAAATCCCTCTCCGCGGAGCTGCTTTCCAGCAGGTCAAGCCCTAGTCTGTACTGGTGCCTGGGGTTATTCCTGCCCAGGTGCAGGACCCTGCACTTGTCCTTGTTGAACCTCAGGAGGTTCCTCCCTGCCCAGCTCTCCAACCTGTCCAGGTCACTGTGAAGGGCAACTCAAGTAACAGGTTCCTTAATGTCCCTGCACTGTGCAGTCCCTCGCTGTGCCATATTGAGGGCTCAGAGGTAGGTGTGGCTGGGACCACTTGCAAAACAGCACAAAAGTAGTTGCTTATTGGAAACAGGGCTCTATCCTCAGCGTAACAGAGGACTGGGGACGTGTCACAACGAGCTGCTTTCTCGTCTGGAAGCAGTAGCTTTGGCAGCTTCCCCCCAAGGAGTCAGTGTGATAAAATAAAATATTGTTATAGCCACTCTTGTTCTCCGTTTGTCCTAAACTTCATATCATGTTTAGCAAGATCTTGCATATCAGAAAGTCAACTTGTAAAAATTTAGGAAAATAACCTGTGTTTTTAACCAATATAAATATGATATTTGATTTAGATGCTGATGCTAGTGAAGATTCCTCTCCCCCGCTGCCAGAAAGAACACCAGAATCTTTTGTATTAGCAACTGAACACAGTGAGTTTCTTCTCTAAGTTGTGTGGTATTTGGGAATGAGATGTGAATTGCATTTCAGTATTGCATTCGAGTGGTTTTGTTGTAGGTATTGGAACAAATTGAGACATTGAACAAAATCTATCATGTTTGACAGCTCATTTTGAAGCTGCTTAAGAACTTCTACAATCCCTGGAATATAGTCAAATTATTTTTCTGCTTCCAAGAAAGGATAAAGCTTTTTTAATATATTAGAGGCTTTAATCCTGACTCTGTTGAAGATGTGTTTTTCTTTTTTTTCCAATGTGAACAGTAAAGAAAGGAGAAAGTATTCCCAGTTAGGGGGGTTCCTGGCCATTTTGGGTAATATTCTCACTGTGCCCAGTCAGGGAGCAGGAAGAAAAAATTCCAGAATGAAAAATGGGAATGAAGAAGGGAAGACGGTGGCGTGTGTTTCACAGCAGCAAGCAGGCACTGTGACCTGAGCCCCAAAGGGAAGTTGAAGGAGGAAAATTGACACCTGGATATCATCATCGTGCTTTGTAGTCATGTTTCCCTCATCAAACAGGAATGGCAGAGTGTTAAGGATGATGAATGAAAATGAAGATCAAGTTGCCGCTGTTTGGTGTCTTCACAAATATGCCATGGATATTTGCTGAGGCTTTTGGCTTAATGTCACAGTATGAAACTTTTGCAAAAAAGTTTGGCCAGACAAGTTAATAGTCACTATAAATAATAATCACCACGAAAAATGTTGAAGTATTGTAAATATTTCATGTGGTAATGATAAACCTGGGGAGTTGAAAGCCACGGTGATCCTTTCTTTGGACACAGCACTGTCAAAAGGCAGTAATACTTCTTGGACTCCTCCTCTGTAAGAAGACAAGAAATCAAGTTCTCTGTTTATATGAAGTTGCTTTATACCCCATTTCTAACGCTGTTTAGAAGCGCCATCATGGAGAGAACTGAGATGTTGCCTTTGATTTAACCTTTTGCAGTCGCCCCGTTGCCGAGGCCGGTGACGACGGCGCCGTCTGAGTGGAGCATCCTGCACGAGCAGCCTATCCCCGAGAGGGCCCTCTCTGCAGTAAGTGCCTCCGAGTCATCAGCTTAAATTGTGGCTTTAACAGAAAGTGAAAACGTGCTGCTTTTACAGAGCACAAACTCTGCCCTTGATAGCTTCAACTAAGATCAGGGGATAATTCAGGCTGGAAAGAACTTGGGAGGTGGCTGGTCCGACCTCCTGCTCGAAGCCGCCCCGGAGTCGGGCCGCGTTGTACAGGGCTCTGTCCAGCTGCCTCTTAAAAACACAAGCTCTGGGCAACCTATTCCACTGCTTGAAGGTTTTCTCACACACCTAAGTTTATTTTAAAATAAAATAAGCTCTTTAGCCCGTCAGATTTCACATATCAGTCTGCTTTTTGTAGCTCAAAGCCATAAACATCTGCTAAAACTTCAGAAGAGCATAAAGGCTCCTTAGAGTCCCATTTTTTTCAACATGCCTTCAAAACTCTCTAACAGCTAACATTAAAATATTAAGTTGGCAAAAAAGGTAGATTTGGATTTTCAAGCAATCTAATCTAGTATCAGAGGTCAAGTGCTTAATTTTGCAGATCCATAATGTGTCATGAATGAAATTTTAATGAAACTTTAATTAAAGGTTCTGATAGTAAATTTTATATAAACTACTGCCGTATCATTTTTGGCAGTGTTATAGCAATTCATAAAAAGTGGGAGTAAATAGAAATTTCCCAAAATGTTTTCTATTTTTTGAAGATGGTTTTCATCATCTTAAGTTTCTGGTTTTCTTTCAATATTTTGGAAGCATTTTATAGAACTATGTTAAATATTTTTTATTAACAGGGTTTGAAGACAGCTTCACCTGTACTACCTGGTAAGTGACTAATTTTATTTTATTTTATTTTTTTGGTGAAAAACAGTTTGTTTAATCTGCTATTAGCAACCCCTTAATAGTAGAAAGTTCAAGTACCTTAGTGTTTTGATTGGAATATTTTTAATAGAAGATTAGAAATTAACAGGGGAGCTTTTTCTAGAAATTCATAAATATTGTATTATCTAATCTTGAGATAAATGTATAAACATGTGATTACTTCAGCAGCTACTTCCAACCCAGGATACTTTACTTTGATTACTAAATCTTTAAAAATTGTGGTAATCTTGCAAGAAGTTCGTCTTGTATTTTTACATTTTTCCTTCTGAATAAAATGTGTATAAGTTTGCCTTTAGTTCTTAAGTATGTTTAATCATGTTTTCAAAACAGTATAATTTCTGAAAGATGCTGTTTTTGAAGCTTAGTTTTTCAATGCCAAAGACATCTAATTTAAAAAATAATATTAAAGAAAAACCTTTGGTATGCTAAAATTAAGATGGAAAATATTGAATTCTAATATATATAATAATGCTTTTCAGTGCAAAGTAATGCAAAATACTATTTATCATGTGTTCTTAGGCACCTAATTAGGTTGAGAAAGAGCATGAGCAGATGTATTTGTACTGATTTATTAAAAGGGACTGTCAACTCCTGACAGAAATAGAAAGTACTTGTGATTTTAAGGATCCCTTCAAGCTTGTTTAAAAAAAATCCAATATCTGGCAAACAGGAATGTGCCGCTGTCATTGCTGAGCAGCTGCATCATTTGAAATTTTGAAGTGTTATCAAAACTGAGTAAAATTGCTCTTTAACTTCTTTGGAAGTGCTGTTTTGTGCAAGTTGTTGGTTGGGCTGAGCTCTACTTAACATCCATTTAGCCGGTGTTTGGTGTGACTGGTGTTTTTCACACTGAGATGCATCTGTATGTTTTTCAGATTATCCTGAAATACGCAACAAGACACCAACTGATGTTTTACCTCAGATTTCTTTTTCCGCTTCCACTGATACAAGAGGTCACATTTCAGAATTTCCTGCAGAAATAACAGATATTGGTAATTACCGTTCATTCAAAATTCACCATGGGGTAATGAAAACCAAAGCTTCTTTATCAGCAAAATTCTGGAAGCTGCTACTACTACTCCAGCCCCCTCCAAGCTGTCGAGGGGCAGAACCCAACTGAATGTCTGCCCTGTCTGTTGAGCAGCTCCTGTGAGAGTCACTGCCCAACAGGGGGGTTCCAGCATTTTCATTCCTGTCCTTGCAGAGTTGGTGAAACAACGAGTTAGGACGGGATCGCTGCAGACGGTAACTTTAGATAACCGTTGGAAATAAGGGCTTGGGCAATACAGAGAAGGAAAAAATCAATAAATAATAACCTAATAACAAGTCTTTAATACTGTATGTATTGTAAAGTACCTTTCAAGTGATATTGAAACAACATAACATAAGTATATCCAAATTCTTCATGTTCTTCCTGTGGCCACGTTGTCTTGAGAATTCTTAATACTACAGAGGAGTTTTCAAGCCCTGGAGGTGAACCCCTTATGTTAGAGCTGGAACATCTTGGTGATGCTTCTGACTGTTGCCAATTTCTGAGAGATTGTGTCATCTAAGTTGACCAAAATATCGACTATTTTTTTTCATTAGGTTTTGGTAACCGCTGTGCAAAGCCAAGAGGACCAAGAGAGCCACCTTCAGAATGGACATGATCCAAGAACCAATGGACGTTCTCTCGATAAATTATACTGGAAAACTCAAGTGCCACTGCCATTTAGACCAACAGTTTTCCACTCTTTGGGGGCAGCTGACCCTGCGCAGCGGCGCTGCGGCTCCCTGCCCCGCACGTCCCGTGGCAGAGCCCCCACAGCCTCCGCAGCAGAGGCCCCCGGCGTCCCGCGTGGCTTCTCGCTGGGCCATCTACCTGCCTTATACACGTAGGAGGGAGTATTACATATGAGTGATTTTGTAACTTCAAGTATTATTGCCTTAATGTCTTCTAACCCTGTTACACGCTGCTTGTAGACATATGTTAATATAGTAATACTTTTGACAGATTGTGTTTATGGACTACTTTTTGCTAACGTTTGATTACCATGTATGCATTATTTTGTATATGTACAGGGCAAGTAAGTATATAATTTGATAAAGTTGCAATCATAAAATATTAACAGAAGATGTAAGAAATCTCTGCATGATCTAAATTTTTGTGTACCTTATTTGTAAATTATTTGCCCTGAGGTTTTAGAAAATAGTTTCTGGGGTTTTTTACAAAATTTGCTGGACACACACAGCCAGAATTACAGGTTAGCAGAGATAAAGATTGTAATACATTTTGTAAATTGTAAGCAAAAGGTTATTTTTATATTATATACTGTTTGTCAGACCTAATTTGTTCTGGTTTTCATCTAGTCATGGAGATTCAGTAAGTGCCTTGGAACAATATTGAATTCTCTAAGCCTGTGTATGTTACTTCAGTGTTTTGAGTTCATCTGGAATTAGATTATCAAAAATATTTGTATGTTTCTAGTCTATTTGACCTGCCAGTAAAAGAGAGACCATTCTACATAACCAACACTCCTCAGTTTTCATTTTAATGTTTTATCAGTGGCAATCTACGGAAGATTTCTCTCTAGCAACTTTCTGTATAATAAGTGTTTTACAATTTTAATATGGTGCATTTCTAATTCGGGTAAACCAGGACACATGGGTAGAAAGACTGTTGAAATACCACTGTTTTCTCTCACACTGATAAATCTTTGTCGTTCAGCGAGCGTGTATGTAAGAAAGCAACTTATATGAAGGTTCACATAGAGCCCCTGCAGCTACACTGTATCTTGGCAAGTTATTATGCCAAGAGTTAATCCGTATAAGGATTCCTTGCTTAAGAATTTCTGTAATAGAATCTTTAAATTAAAGAAACTCCAAAATCTCCTTATGGGTGTTTTTACTCTCATGGGGAAAAAAAAAAAAAACGTGTTCAGAAGCAAACTGAACTGAAGGGTGGCAATAAGGCTTAGTTTATAGACTTAGAACATAAATATATTGACTCTGGTGTTTGTTTCCAGTAGCTACTTAAGGAATTTTGGCTGGCACCAATGCCAGAAGTGAAGAACGTTTAGAAGCGAAATACTGATTTCAAGCAGTGAATCCACCCCTACGTGGAGCTCTGTTAACCTGAGCTTGGGCTGCGGAGGGCGAGGGGTGAGGAGACCTCGACTGCCCAGCAGAACCTGCCCCGCGGAGCCCCCGCGCAGCGACGGGCCCTGCGTGCGGCGCCAGGAGCTGCCCCTGGGCCGGGAGCTGCCTCCCGAAGGCCCCCGGGCACCTCGGCTGCAGCTGGTGCTGCTGCTGCTGGTTGTGCTGCTGGCGCTGCTGGTTGTGCTGCTGTTCGGCCGCCTCGTGCGTCGGCCCAAGCAGCGCGGGCGCTCAGCACCCTGCGCCGGCGCCGGCTCCGTGAGCGGCCGGCGGGCCCACGCTGGGTTGTGTGCGGAGCTGCCCGGTCCCTCCTGCGCCCTCCCTGTCCCGGCCTGCGGCTTCTGAGAGGGCTCCTACGAACCCTTCCGAGTGCAATCGAGATGTGTAATGTCCATTTTTTCTAGACGAAAGAAATGTAGACCGTAGGTAATTCCAGTTTTCACATTTGCATTTCGGGTAGAGCAATAGCACAGACAAGAATATCTGGGATACATAAAGCCATGGGGGAAATACTTAATTGCAGTACCTTCAGGTTCATGTTTTTCCTCTTCCATTTGCTTGGATTTGTGTAGTATTCCAGATTTTCCTCTGTAGAAAACTGTCAGGTTCTGTTTGTTTTAGCAGTAGGAAATTCGGGTTGTCCTGTATCGACCTTGGTGTCCTGTGGCCGTTTCACAACTCGCTGTGGTCGGTTCCTATGCACCCAAGCAATGGAGTTTCACCCCGTTTTTTGTTCCGAGCAGAGAGGCGGTTTCGATCCGGCGCTGCCCTGCGCTGGGCGGTGGCGCCTGGGGCCTTTCACTGCTGCCCAGCCCCTCGGCTTCTTCAAAAAACATGAGTGAGTTTGTTCGGCTGAACTGAGTTTGAAGCAGAGAGGTTGAGAATATTCGCTGCAGGCTCAAGTTAACAGTGAATCCAGAGCTCGAGCGGGAAGGCTTTTCCGTGTGTACTGAGATCCATGGAGGAATAGTCTCCCGTAGTTCAGCTGCTGTTTTTGCGCTTTTTCCCCCAAAAGCAGTTCCCAGTCTCAGCTCTGCGCGGGTGCCCGGCTCCCTTGGTCACTGTAGCTCGAGAGCCGGTAGCTCTGTTCAGCCAAGCTCTTTTTGTTAACCACTGCCGCTTGGTGTTTTGCTAGTATATTTATCAAACGGTCGGAAGGTATTAATAATGAATAAAACACCCACTGCATGTCACACGAAGAGAAAAAATCTGTATGATCTGGAAACATGAATGTGCTCGAGCCGTGGAAGAAACCTGGAACTGAAACAAACTCTCCTTGCCCCTTTCTAGGGAGGAGCTTTGGGGGTTTGTTGTACTCGCTTGGCGCGTCGTTTCCCACGCGCGGGGCTCCAGCAGAACGTTCCTCCTTACCTGCCCCTACCTCCTTACCTGTCCTTCCTACCTTCTTACCCCTTAACTGTTGGCATCGCTGTGGAAATACCTGTCTCCTAGAAAGCAGTCGCGGCCGCTCGTGATTTCTTTAACTCCTGGTTCACGTGGTGACTTTCTGCGAGGTCACTGGGCAGCTCTAGCAATCGGTCAGAGCAGTAGCGAGCGGTAAGGCAAGAACAGGTAAAAGTAAAGACCGTAGTGCTGGAATCCAGGAGCAAATCTGAACAATGCTTTATTATTATTATTATTGTTGTTTTTATTATTTGCAGTCTGAAAAAGCATTCATTCTTTCTGCTGCTAAATCCCCGAGGAGCCGGGAGCTGCCCCTTGGCGCTGGAAGAAGGGACAGGAGCGGCAGCGTCCAGCAGCCCTGGGCCGTGGCCTCCAGGCCCATTCGGTGGCCGAGACGGGTTAAGGAGGCACCGGCCCAGACACAGGGGTGTTTTTGTTATTTTCATGTTGGTTGTAGAGGGGAATAAATGAATAAACTTGGAAAATCCCGCTGGAGCTGAGTAGCGACACAGGCGCCGAGAGCTCTCGGAGGAGCTGCCGGCGGAGGCGCCGGGGCCCTCCTGCCCCCTGCGGGAAGGGCAGACGGGCAGGCCGGCTCCGGCTCCAGGAGGGCCGTTCCCGCGGGATCCTGGTGCCGGGATGAGGGTCCGGGAAGCTGAGCGAGCGCTCCGTGCAGAACCCACCAACGCTGCTGGGGACTTTGGGGAAAACCGGTGCGTTTGCCAGCGAGAGGAGTCACGGGGGTAACTTCCCTGTCCTGGTGCGTGCGGGAGCGGCAGGCAGGGGTGCTGGAGCGGCTGCACCGCTCCCGAGCGGACGGCAGGAGAGCGGAGCTGTTTCCTGCAGGAATCCGAGCGGGAACGGGGAGGTCGGCGCCAGGCGAGTGGCGGCTGCCACAGAGCAGCCTTGGCCGTTGCCCCTCCTGCCATGGACAGGGAGCGTCACGGAGAGCGGGATGCGTCCTCCGAGGCGTCCTCTGCCCAAGGGCGTCCAGCCCTCCCGGGAGAGCCGCGCTGCGCAAGGACCCCGCCGTTGATCCCGGGCAGGGAATTCCGGCTCTTCCGGGCTTGCTCACCGGGTCTTGGTGAGGATATAGTGCATTTTGTGCGTAACTGGTGGCCGGAGGATCCTGGAGAAAGTCTGCCGAGCGCTGCGGGCGCAGGGGCCAGGCTGGCCTGAGGAGCCGGAGAGGACGGGAGGGCTGCCGGGACGGGCCAGCTCATCCAGCGCTGCGGGATGAGGGAGGGCTGTGCGGGGCCCGGACGGCGAAGACAGGGAGTGCCTTGCAGTGTGACGGAAAAGAGCGGAGCAAGAGGGAAGAGGAGGAGAACGAGGCGATGTGCTCGGGGCAGCGCGGAGGCTGTTCCTGCATGGGTACGAGACAGGATTCCGCTTGCGAGGGTGAAATGAGAGGTGAGATGGACAACCCTTCTGGGGAGCTGAGGCTTTGAGGTTTATCAGAGCAGGTCTACAAGGTCTGTCTGCCTAAATCAGAGCGTCTGGAGAGGTGCAGGTGGAAGGCGACAGGCATCAGTGACAGCTGGTGGTGGGAAAAGGGAAGGCTGGGCGAAAGCTGGTGGCTCAATGGTTTGCTGAAGCCAAAACAAGCTTGAGAGGGTGGGATTTCTATAACAACACAGGTGCAAACTGTAAGTTTAAAAAATATTTACACTGACGAAGCTTGAGGTAAAACTTCCCATTAGGCTGCAGACACGTGACTTTCTTGTGTCGGGGGGAGCTCAGCGGGCTCTGGTTGGCGCTAGTGAGCGGCCGCTCCCCCGCAGCCGGGGTAGCCCCAGCGCGAGAAGCCCCGTGCAGCCCCCGACCCGCGGCAGCCAAGCGCAGAAAGGAGAGCGCCCCGAGCAAAGGGCTGCGTGGCAGAGCGCTCGCAGAGCCCCACGAAGGAGACTTGGAGGGAAGGGAGGAGGGAAAAGGAGGGACGGGGCCTCAGGCAGTGACGGCTGGGTGAGCGGGGTGTGCGGGCCGTGCGTTCGCCTGCAGCGCTCGCTTGGAGAGTTTTCGGCCTTAACAAGCGCGTCTGGGGGAGCAGAGGCGGCACCGCAGCGGCGCAGCTGCTACGGCCCTTCGCCGAAGAAGGGCCTTCTGCTCCGTCTCCAAATGCCCTTTAGGCGTTTCCCGGGGAGTCAGAACCACTTCCACGGCAGCCGGTGCTGCGCGGACGGCAGAGCGGGGTGAGCGCGAGGGCTGCCCGGGCGGCAGCGTGCGGCGAGGGCACGGCGGCCGCTCGCCCTGCCGCCCGCAGCGCCTTTCATGCCTCGTGCGATAGTCACGCAGCGGTTAGCGATAACCTCGAGCAACACCCAGGGAAAGCCACACCACGGCTTTCTGCCATGACTTTTTCTGGCCATTTCAGCGCACGGAACTTAATCACAGCCCGCGTTTGCTGTGTGTCCTGTGCGGGGCCCGCAACTGCAGCCAGAAAATGCCGCTCTTCGCTGTGCCGCGGTAGCCCCGGCTCCCCGATCGCCCTCCAGACGCCCAACTTCAGCACCCCGAGCTCTGCGCGTGCCGAAAGCTGCATTGCCGGCCTGAACGCAGCCCCTGGGTGAACGAGATGCTGTTTGCGTGTGTGTGCCGGCTCTGTAGCCTAATTCGTTGTTACTGTGATACCTGAACATGTCCCAAACCAATATCTAAAGGCCGACAATCTTCTTAAAAAAACAGAGCTGCAGCTTCTGGTCAATATCTCACTACGCATTATCCGAAAACCACTAGATCAAAGGAATGGCAAGCTATATAGACAAGCTATATGAGCCTATATGAGGCTCATAATAAGGAGAAGGAATAGGCTGCGTCAGTGAGAGCGTTGATAGGAACCTGGTGTTACATCTCCCATTGAGAACAGTCCCTTCCGTCATTCTTCTTGAAAAAGCTCTTGTGTGTTTTTTTTTCTTAATATGCACACATATAAAACAAGTGCAATTATGAAAATGAGGCATCGACTCAAGTCATGAGGTGATTCTGTGGAGAGCAATTTGTGGAGAGCATTTCCCAAGCAAAGGGACCCACACAGAGCCCTTGATCCAAAACACAGTCCCCCAATGCCATGACCCCGACACACCAGCAGCAAGAAGCGAATGTGTCAAAGACGGGGAATGGGGAGCTCAGGAGGAGAGAAGTGGTAAGAAGGGACTGGTAGCAAGCACAGAGGAAACCACAGCTGCCTCTGAGCAATAAAAGACCGAACTGAACTTGTCAAGCAGGTTCCCAGTTTTGTAAGATCCCCAGAAGAGCAGAGGTGTGGTTAAGCACCAGGAATGCAACACGAGGAAGACGCCTCTACAGAACAAATTGGTGGGGTTTAAGTTTGTATAAAGCAGGCACTTGTATACTAGCTGGTTTCTGTCTTTTTTTTTTTTTTTTTTTTTTTTTTTTTTTTTTTTTTTTTTTTTTTTTTTTTTTATGTTTTTCTCTTTTTTTTGTATGAACAAGGTCTGGGAAAGACCTCCCTCCCAAGGAGGGAGAAGAAATTATGCCAGGAGCTAATAAGGATGAAGGATTCCTGAAATGCCCCAGAGGTGGGTAGAGGAGGTGGACAAACGAGAAGCGGCAAGTTGAAGGCAGTGGCTGGTCACGCGTGCATTCTGAAACCTTACAGTGACACTTGAATAGTGGCACTTTATGGTGACACTCTAGCCATCACTATCGTGTCATGAACACGTATTTATCTAAATGGCTGGTAATATGTAATCCACTGATAAGAAGGAAGCAATGCAAGTAATTACTTTGATACTGTAGATCAACATTTACGGTGCTTTATGAATAGTGGAACAGCTAATAATTCTGGCAGGTGCTGCTGATCAGCCCTCTGCCTTTCTGTGTCCTTGGGCAGCAAAAAAAACGCAGGTTTGCTGATGCTGGCAAGAGCACCGAAACGCGCTCTGCCTGGAAATCAATTTTCAGACTCTTCAGAAACACTTATACAGATTATTTCTTCGCATTTTGGATGGTGTGGTGCAGTTCAAGGTTGCTCTGAACCTACCTCACTCTCAGTTCTCCAGTTCCCATTGTCAGTTTAGAACTTAGTCCAGGCAATGAATCTGTTTTCAGACTCCTAGACCTTTGGGAGAAATACCTCCTGATTCACAGGACAAGGGTTTTAGGAAGTTAGAGCTCTTTCAGATGTCAGGATACAGAAAGCCTTCTCTTGGTGACAATTCCAGGCTTACATTAGCCAGAAAATTTCCTTTCTATAAGAAGTCTATAAAAACATAAATATATATATGAAATCTCTTTCTCATCTATAAGATGTAGTTCATCCTGTTGATTCACTCTCTGTACTGAAGTTTATGTCTTCTGAAGGGAATACAGCACTACCGAGACAGGCTCTTGGGGCTGCAGATAAACCAAAGAGCTGTGTAGCTGTGTGGGATGTATTTTAGAAGTGACTGGCATTTGCTACAAAAGTGAATGTTTATTTTATCTATGTTTTACCAGTTCAGGCCTCCTCTCCTCACCTGCTCTGAAAGCAGGTACTGCCATCGAGAGCTAATAACTAGTATGAAATTAATTCACCGGCTCCCTTCCAGCTGGAAGGGCTTTTACAGGCGCTGGCGTTGCCTTGCTGTGCTGCCCATGTTAGTATTCAAAGCAGTGAAGAAAATACCCGCTCAGCCGGCGCCAAAATGCAGCAGAGAGGGAGAGCCTGAGAAAGAACCCCAGGGCCCAGGGCTTCTCCTCATCAATCCTCATCTTGGGTCTGGGGGAACTTTAGGGAAAAAAATCTACCAATTATGTTGCTACTACAGGGAAGACCCAAAGGATGTGGCAGATGCGTATTCACTGGCAACAGTTTTGTCTCGAGTAACTGTTTTCCAGAATTACCAGGGCACCTGATCTGAAGGGGCTGCTGTTACTAATGTGGAATAAAAATTGTGAATAAACAGTTATTTACTGTAATTTGTGTTTGTTGCTTACATGAGTGAAAACCTGTGGTGAGCAGTGCAAAATTAGCTCCTCGTTAATCTACACATAAGTGCCAGACTCTGAGACACAGAACTTTGCATTTCATACAAATAAAGTACCTCAGAGCCCTGTTTCTTAAACAGCACAGATACTAATGACTAGGGGCAGGGGGCAAAGAACCACCAGAAATCTGAATTCAGTTTTAAAATGAAACCACAGCAACCGATTGAGGAAAGGATCCGGGCTCCGTGATAAAAGTGTCAGTAACAGAGGCAAGAAGCGCCTGTTTGACCCTGCTGGTTTTGGGGGCTGCCTCTCTTTTTTCCCCCCGAGCTGCAGGCGAGTCTGACCACGCGAGCGGCCGTGTGCGCTGCCCTGCTGGGGCCTTCCATCCTTACCCGGCATGGGACAGCTCCGGGCACCGCTCCGTCGCCCTGGGGACTGCGGCTAACACGGACTTTCAGGCTGTAACTCAACACCTCTCTTCTGCCACTCACTCAGACAGTCTCCTACAGCGAGCACAGGCATGGAGAGCTAGCGCAAACCACTGCTTAGCTAACACGGGTTCTCACAGGCGTTAGCTCGGCGAAGCCGGTAACTTTCAATGACGGATGTTTTTTTTTCTTTTTGGGGGTTCAACTAGAGCTGACTGTTGTTTTTAACGACTGCTAACTGTTGTTTTCCAGCGGTGCCCTTCTGTGTGGCAGCCGTGGTTCCTTGGAGGGGGGCCCAGCTGCAGCAAAGCTACAAGTGATGCAGGGATTTCTGAAAGGAGGCTAAAAAGCAGAGTCTCGGCTGCGAAGCCCGTTCAGACGCAGCGCCTGTGCGGCCGGGTGAGGTCCCTTCTCCGGGAGACCGTCCCGACGCGCTCCAGCCCTCGAGCGCTCTCCTCAGCTTGGGAACATGGGGCTCCAAACCTGCCTTCCCCGGCTCCCTCGGGCTCCTGTCACCATCCTGCTCACACTGATGGTGAGGAAAGGAGAAAGTTAGAAACTTTTCTTTCAGTGTGATGAAAAGAGGGGCACGGATGTAAGGGCTACACCGTGCGTACCACGTTGCAATGCTGAGAAGACATACACTGACTTCACTCGTAATTTCCTTAGTCCTTGCTGCTTCTGCCCTATTGCCTATTATATTTTTTTTTTGCTTCTGATCCCACAGATTTGAAACAGTCCTGTTTAATCCTCCAAGAAAAGTTACGCACTGCCCTGTAACCACAACTGCACTGGGCCATTTCTACACTGTAGTTAGAGGGGATACTCCAGCTTCTGCTATATTTCTATTAGAGCTATTAGAGTAGTTTTTCTTGTTTCCTTAACAGCATCATGAGCTAGCGAATACAAACACTCACCAAAGGATTCTAGCTCTGGATGGCGTGGGTGAGAGGAATATAGGATTTAATTTAGCCAAAGACAGATCTCTCAGCATATTAATATTCTGGTATCCTCTCTGTCTGCCCTCAACTTTGATGTTTTTTCTCCTTGGTTCTCTAACACATTCCTTCTTTATAATTAAACTCATATAAAGCATCCCTTCTCCTCGGGGGATGCTCTCCTCCTTTTCTCTCTTTGTTGCTTTTCTCACCACTTTTTAAATTCAGCTTCACCGTAACTAAGGGACATTTAGTACTGGTAAGAAAGGGCGGAAAAACACCTGTAGTAAAAAACAAACCAAGTCATCATTTCAGCACTACCTTGTTCCTGAAAGGGCTGAGCTGGAGGGCAGCTCAGGCACATACAAATGGTGAGAGGCAGCAGAGGCAGCCAGGACTGGCCCCACGGAGAGCCCTAGCCCTGGGACCTGTGTGTCTCCTGCCTCGCGCTCTGCTCATTGCACACAGCAAATCCCCTCCGTGGAAGCTGCACGGTTCTCCCAAGCAAAAAGGCCAAAAACAGCCGCCGACTTCAGGGCATTCATTTATTTCTGCTGCCCAGTGCACAGCATTTTGCTCAAACCCAGACCTTTTAGCTCTTCTTAGAAGCCGAGAGCTGAAAGGCAAAATGAATCACTACCATTGCTAGGCCTGGAGCTCCCACCTGACATCCAGTCCAGATTTAAAGATCTCTACTGATAATCAACTACCTCTCTAGTAACTTAATCATCACTGCTATTTTTAAAATAAATTTAAAAATGTATATTATTTTAGTCTTATTTTCCTCATGTAACTTAATCTCCCAAACATTTTTTTTTTTGATTTGTTAAAGAGCTAATGCACAAAACTCTCCCCATGGACTTGTTTTGACATAATGACTTTTGAGGGGAAAAAAGTAAATAGATGAGGCTGTTTCGTTCACACTGAAAAATATACATCTGTTGTCCCATCTTCCCATCTTCATAAAATAATTCTTTGCAAACTTAAATTTCATCTTAATTTCTATGCAGTGCTTCAAGGCATTTCAACCTCTCTTGGCTTTGCCTAAGCGTTGTTGCCAACCGGGCTTCTCTTCTCCTGCAGTTAAATGCAGATGTCCTGCACTTAAATCTGTCAAAGTTTTGTCTCTGAAACACTGCTCCTGACACAGCCTTATTCAAATTCACATCCTCCTCTTTTTCGCAGAGGCTACCACAATATCATTTTCATATTTAGAAAATACAGAGCCACTCACGTGCTGCAGGCTGGCGTGTGTGCTATGCATGCACAGACGGTTTCTGCTGCCGTGCCTTGTTGAGCTCTCTGCATCTGCTGATCTGCAAAGGTCTGATCAAGTCCCAGATCTCTCCTTTTTCTTTTCCTCCCCACCACCAGCTGAGCAGCCAAAACAAGAGGACATGGCTGGGGAAACTTGGCACATATGATAAGTTACTCCCACTGCTGCTGCTAAGGGCCTGTGATTATAAAGGAAGCAAAAGTTGATGATCTAATGAATTGATTTGGTCTTAAATACTATAAACCTAATTTTCTTTCTCATATATCTCCTTCTGCTTTTACATCAAGCATGCTTTTTTTTTTAACTTGAGCTTGAAAAATTGTTTTTGCCTGACCTCCACCACCCTGCCCCAATGCCCCAAATTTTACTTTAAAGAATTAAGTCCTTGGGACAGGAAAACAGATATTAATCTTTACCTATGGCAAAGCTTGGGGAAGATTAGTCAGCCTAATTCCACCTGAATTCTATGTGCAGCCCTGAATTAGCAAGACAGTCCTCAGTTCAAGAGGCGGCCAATATGAAAGAACAAATACAAGGACTACGGTGCTATCTTCAGGCTCCCTACATCTCTTTCTCTGTATATTTAATGGTTACTTTGTAAATGACTTGTTAAAAATAAACAGAAAGAAGTTAGAAAGACATGGTTAGAATATGTGGACAAACAGACTGGTAACTGAAGACTGGGATTTGTGTCCTGTACTGTGCCTGAATAGCGCTCACTACATGGGAAGGCCTGAAAATCTAAACTGAAGAAGTTTACAACTGAGTTTAAGGAGAGATTGTGGGTTATGTAGGCATATACAACTGAAGGCAAGTTATAAGGATTTTTCTGTAATGAATTTTTTCTGAAGAGAAAGAACTGGACTAAAATCTGTCAGGCTCAACTTCTTTATAAAGATCTTGTAAAGATACCCTATTTTTCAAAAATATCTTAGTATAGCATAGCACAGCACAGCATAGCATAGTATACCTACCTATTTTGTAGGCAATGAATGATTAGATTGAAGGACACTGATATTTGAGAAAACTAGGATTCACAAAAGTCTTCAGCACGGCTGTAACAATGGTTATGTTAAAACTTTAAAAACCCTTAAAAATGAAACTAAACCAAAGAAATTGTGAAGTCCACCGATTCTCCTATTGCAATAACACCTGTTACTGTCTTTTGCTTCTTTCACTAAGAATGGGGCCAATCACAGTCTTGCTTTAGCTTAAGTATATATATACACTACAAGAAAATTTAGAATCACTGCTGCTTTTACCGGGGAAAAAAAAAAGTATAAGTAGGATCTGATGAATAAATCCTGAAGCAGTTAGATCCTAGAGGGATTAAGTGGAGGTAACTATCATGGTAGGGATCTTAAGGGAAATGAGAAAACGACTATTAAACTATGCATACAGATCCATATAGAGCAGGAAACCAGGGTAGTATCTTGATATTAAAAGTCAGAGAGCAGTATATTGCTGTGTAAAAACTCCAAAGTCACAAACCAGCAGCTTCCTTCATACTACAGCAGCTTCCCATGCAGAAAAATAATTAAAAAAACTTTTGAACCACAAGAAAATATGTTGTATATGTTCTTCTTAATAACCATTGCTGTGATTATTATGCTTCAGAAGAGAAATACAGGATCTAAAGCATTTCACACATGAAAAACAAGTGTGTGGGGGGAAAAAGTTGTCCAGAATTAAAAGCTGTTACAACATTAAGTTGTAGCTATCTGAAAAAAACATGAAACAAGATACAATTATAGTTGGTAGTCTCTGAAGTGTAAAATTCTTTCTGTGGTTTTTATAAATTCTAAAGTGCTGGCAGATGAGCACTGTAATAAAAAACATCACTGTCCCGAGCTGCCTGTTCTGCCTTGCTCCAAAGTGTCTCTCTGCTCCTACAAGAGCCAAAAAATAGACAGGAGGCTACAGCTGCCTCTGTGAAAAGGCTTTTTTAGCACAAACCCAGCTTTGTCACCTGTTTAATCTAGGATGCTGGACTGTGTATTAATGTTGCTTAGCTATGGAGAGACACTGCATTTTAAAGGATTTGGGAGGAGAGCAGGGGATGGAAATTCTTCAGCCACGGTGACAAAGTAGGTGACAGGACCCCTGACTGTGCGGGGCAAACACGGCGCCCATTGGCCTGGCAGCCGTCTGCACGAGGGCTGCGGGAACCCAGAGCCACAACTAGCTGCAGAATTTTGAGCATCACATAACTTTCCCAGATGACAAGTGGGTGTGAGAGAGCAGGGGAAAACCTCCAAACATTAGTCATGCTGCTCTCCAACAAGCAGTAATTACACATGCTGGGGTGCCACCTTGCTATGTCACCTTGCTTTACCATTGAATTTTCTAAAACTAAATGAACTTGGCGTATTATGGCATGGGACACTTTTGAAAAGCACCAAAAATAATAACCTGACTAAAGTTACTGTCCACTCTTTGCTAAATTTTGCTGTATGTTTACTACTTCAGGTGTCACCTTTTAAATTTTGGCCCTGACTCCCCACATATTTACACCAATTTTATCTTTACATGTCCCTTAGCGTTAATGTGTTCATTATGTTTCAATGCCTACTTTTTTGGTTTAAAAAAATCTAACATACCTAGTAAGACTGGAAGTTTAGAAATAAGCCTTAACTATTAATTACACTGGTGTAACTGCACTCTTGCAAGGATCCAGCTATTTGCACATGCAGGTAGCCTAGTAAGTCCTGAAAAGGCTGCAGCTTGGAACAAGTGCTCAGCAGAAACACACTGCCCAGAAACGCCACAGGTGCCAGGCTGAGATGGACTCGGCCGTGTGTGTTGTGACTGACCTGCTATTGCTGGCTAAGGGACACGCTGCACAAATACTCTGCCCAGGCTGCCAATTTGCTTGGTCCAAGAGCAAACTGAGCACTTACTCTGGCTAAAGAGCAGAGTCCTTAGCTGGAAAATGCTGTTTTTCTGATGCTGAGAGTTCCCAAAGAGGACTGTGTCAAAAACCAAATACTCCCTAATCCCAAGTTTATTGAATGGATTGACACACTGCTATCAATACTGATACAGTTGGTATCAATACCAGTAGGAAACTAAGACGAGACTGATTTTAAAGTCTGCTAAGCTGCTGAAGCAGCATAAAGTGACTAAAATCTCTTGTTCCAGAAATATTAAAATGCATAGGTTGTTCTTTCATAGGCAGAAAGAAGCCAGAGCATTTCGTGGTGGAGCTAGAGCTGACTTCTGGGCTGCAGGCCTGCCTGTCCACTCCTGCCAGCATGGCCAGGTGGCTGTTTACCTTGTACCTGTTCTTCTGCTTGGGTTGCATGTCAAACGACCGATGCACAAACATGTGCCATGAAATGAGGGGTTTTTTTGTGCTTTCATGTGGATGCCACGCCATCAGGCCCAGAAATACAGTTTCAGGATCCACTATCACAGCAGTGAAACTAGAATGCTCTAAGGAAGAATGCTACTTGTAAAGAGTCGGCGGGATATAGAGCATTTGTTCTTCTCTGAGATGAACATTGAGGCATATCCACTTGGGTTTATGATTGACCTGAAAAAAAATAAAATGACGGAGATGGACAGAGCATTAGAACAAATTTAATCTCAGGGTAATTAGTTGCACTTCCAATGAAAGCGATATGTGAAGAAGTAAACAAGCAAAAAAAGGCAACCAAACAGGGAAAAAAAAAAAAAAACTTCAAAAACTGTTTTCTCCCCACTGAAACAGCATGCACATGAATTCACAAAGCAGCTTCACCCAGGCAGCACTCTGGCAGATATAGTTTAACTCAGCAGTTAATTTGCTCCTTTCACTGGGACAAAGATTGACAAACAGCCCGCACACAGACCGGCACTGGCGAAACCAGGGACCAAACCCTTCTCTCCTCTCCGTGCCTCGTGCGACTGCTCCTGCGCACCGCCGGCCGGCAGCACTCAGCAGCCTGCACCTGAGCAGGGCCACGTCTTGGGCCCCGGGTGCCACGCGCAGCCACGGGGGCCGCCTCCGTGGGGCGCGTTGGCTCCCGCCTTGGCCCAAGCAGCGCTGCAATGTCCTTCCCCAGGTGACAGCGGCGGGGGGCCAGTGACCAGGCACCGTGTGCTCCGGCGGGTGGCACACGTGGATGCCGCCCTCGCGGAACCAGGCCCAGCCTTTCACCGAGCAGCGGACACCTGGGCTGAACTGGGCGCGCTGCGGCAACCCGGGGCTGTGCTCGGTTTTCCGCACAAAATGAAAGCAGCAGCAGGGCCGTGGGCTGGCTGGGCTAGCGCCGAGCGCTGCCATAGCTCTTGCTCAAGAGACTACGCACTACATAACCCCCAGCTGCTGTCAGCACTGTCTCCCGGGACAAGCCCCATTCCCATATTCCTGTATTTTTGAACAAAAAAACCTCTCCAAAGCATGGCCAGCGGGGCAGGCACTGGCCGAAGGGCCGCAAGGCTTCCTCTTGGCAGCTCTCGCAGCAAAAAAACCGCGAAGAACCAGGAAAAGGGCGCCCGCCTCGGGGGCTCCGCCGCCGGCCGCCGCTCTGCACCACGG